>OY720665.1:3000000-3446782 GCA_963170745.1 Phymatocera aterrima
CAAAAGAATCCTTGGTGTAGATATAAGTAACGCTCTGTAAGACCGCACTGTGAAAAGTGAAGGGGGCTGAAGTGGCCGAGTGGATAAATCTCTTCGCGGCGCTGAAAATAAATTACGAGTACGTAAGCCGGTGGTTGCGGTTTTTACAACTGAATTAAACGAAGGCTTTTATAATCTAGATTGAGAGATACGGGGGTATTCATGATTACCGAAGCTAAAGTTTATCGAGGAATTTAACCCCCGACTAAACAGGAATCCATCTTCTCCGCTACCGTTCTCAAATCTCCGAAAGATTTTCTCATTCCGATATTCCCTCGTCTGAAGATGAAGTCGAACCGCGATCTCGAATGCTATCGATCTCGGTAATATCGTCGTTCACCCGGTGATGCGACAATCTCGGAACTTTTGCGTTCGATCTGACAGTTATACATACGGAACTATACACACGGACCGCGTTCGGCGGACGAAACGATCGTGAAAACAGAAGAAAATATCTGCAGCTCTGAACAACTCTCGATTTATCCTCTGTTCGTGAAAAATAGTTTGTACATCAGCCTGTACTCTAATCTAAGTTTCAATAAGGCTCAAGGCCTGGTGCTGTTCTACATCCGCCCTCGGCCGAGGAGCGGGTCAACCACGAGGATTAAGTGGAGATCCCAGAGCTTTGCCGAAGAAGGTAGAGATTACGCAACGCTCTGACCTAATATACTCGTAAAACAAAAGGATATAGTGGATAATCGATTATTCCTGGGGAATAAAAATCTCGCAATTTTATCGAACCTGCATCAGAAAATTGGCCCGCACACCTACACTGAGAAAAATGATTGATTGAATTAAATGATGATTGCTTCTGATAGTGCCAATAGAACATTTGTTCAATGTGAATAGCATTATACCCTTGGAGCAAATAAATAATTCATCAATTTGAAGCAATTTATCTTTCGCAACGGCATAATTACTCAAACTGAACGAATGTTCTTTAAAAGTGAATGAACGCTATCTCGGCACTATTGAAAGCAATAATCATTTCATTCAATTGATCCTTTTTCTCTGCGTACGATCATAAGTTCGCAGAAGCATTTTCCACAATTTTTCTTTCCGCTCAACTATGCGAAAACTCATGGAATATCGTCGTAAAGACATCGCGAACATCTCTGCGCTGGTTACTTTAACCTTTATTAACAGCATAACGTTTCATCTTTTATGCTGATGTCAGTTACATTACAGTCACCGTACGTATCGCGTGATCGAGCTATCGGAAAGAGACGAGAGGTCGGTCCGCTGGAGAGACTGAGTTGCACGCAATAACGATTACCCGATATCCCTCGGGTAACGTAGAGAAGTTCTTGTCTTTAGCCTGATTGTATTACCTATTTCTTAATTACCCCGCGATCGCTAATGCGTCGCAGGTAGGTATGTGTACTCAGGGTCTGTCCACAAACCGATAAATAACGAAGTACGAACTTGACGTGTACTTGGAATTAGAGTAGGCGGAGCTGAATTACGACTCGATATTATACCTGACGAGTCTCGCAGTACAAGCAACGGATCATGACTCAACCTCTCAACGGTTGACGGCAGCTCCAATTTGACCTACCAGCTACATATTTCAAAGTGCTTTACACAATTTTTCACACCATATCCCTCGCGGAAACACGAAATAATGTCTAACGAAATGAAAGAAGAAAAAAGAACAATCCATCATCAACCATACAGCGTTGTGTAAGGTCTCGCCTTCCAAAGGTGAAAATTTCAATCGCTATCTACGTTTACAAATTTTTAGTTCCAAAAGTTTTCGCCACTTTTTAAGACACTTCTTGTCGCGGGGGTATTTTGATCTTCAAGTTCGCGAACCCGAAAAATTTGGAACTGAGAAAACCGTATCTACAAATACTATGTACAACCAACGATTTATTTCGTACAAAATTGCATGGATTTTCTTTTTTCCCCTACAGAGAAGAGCGATATGCCGTAATAATTGTATAGTAATTATTCGGTAAATCGTAGAATAGAGCGGCTCACGGAGTTCTGCGACGACTATCGGTGATTCAAATAACGTTTAATCCATCAGGCTAATAGAATTTCCGCTACAACGTCCCGGATATATCGGTCAGGGTCCTAGGGAGAGGCTTTGGGGTGATGGAAAGAGAGGCGAGGGGTGGGATCAGTAATTGATATTCGCGTGATCGTCTGGCTAATTGCTTCGAAGTAAACAATTATTTAATAGATAATCACACGCCGCGGTCCCCGGAGTGTGGCAGTCTTCGTGACCCGACTTCTTCGCCACTTTTTTTTTCAAACGTTATTGCAGACGATAGTTTTCATCGTTATTCTTATCATTATTATCATTTCTTTATTAGATCAATGACCCGCTTCGCGATCGTGCGGTATGTGTATATAGATACGTGAATTCACGTAAGCGTTTGTAGGTACCCATATAGAGTAATAATAAAATGATAAAGAGAAGTCGACGGGAAGACGGGAAGATTGGAAGATTGGAATATGGGGGAAAAAATGTTGAACACACGCTGGTGCTGAAGGTGACTGAAACTCTTTTATCCTAGCGAGCAGGTACGCAGCTGCGAGAATAGGAAACACATAGAGGAGAAAGTACAGCAGGGATTTGCGGATTCCCTTGGGAACGAGGAAACTTAAATCGCTACGAGATCCACACGAGTAGCTACATTTCGACTAAATCCATTTCAACGCGGCCTACGGGAAGCTACGACGAACCTACGCGCAGAGGGATTCGCAGCGAAAGAAGGCTTGAAAAAAGTTTCAAAAAAAAACACGTACTTCGAATTTCTGGAATACATACATACTGCGTTCTGTAAAGTACCGTTAAATTTGTCGGTTTTTTTATTCCATAAAACAGAGACACGCCCTGTGGGTGAAATTTTGAAATTCTTCCACGATCCGATTTTACGTTGTTCCGTTTTTGTATTAAACGTCGTTCTGCGTGACCCTCAAAACTGGGTTAAATTTCGAGAGCCCAATATACTAGATATCCGCATACATTCGAGAGAGAAAACCACACGGTTCCATGAGGGAATATTCGAGGCTTGACCCTGATCCGCATCCCAAATATTCTTCGAACTCTTTGTGCTCCGAATCGGAGCTCGAAGAGATTCCCCATGTCCAATCAAACACTGGAATAAAACCCATCAAGGGAAAACAAGTTGTCAGGTCAAAAAGCTCAGCTTTGATTTTATTTCTTCGTGCCGCGTGCCATACAGGATCGAACTCCACTCGCGGAATCTCGTGACTAAAAAAACTGCCAATGGACAAAAAAAAAGCACCAGTGAGTTTAGTTTATCTGATTCGCCCGCGTTAGCAATAACCGAAACATCGAGATATTACTATACACGAGAATAAACTGCGATTAAGGTTAACGGAATTTGCCGAAAGCTCAATTCTGTAACTTGGAAATCCTCCTTATCGTGGATTAGAGTTGGGTCTCTGGTTTGTTTGCGGAGCGTCGTGGTTTCATCAATATGCATGATAGACGGATGACCACTGAGAAAAGGCTAAGCCACGTTGATCGTATTAATTGCAATTGGTATTGGCGTGTTTACTTGTGTCCGCGAACTTGTGACGAAAACTTCTATCAAAGGAAAAAAGAGAAAAGGAGAGAGAGAGAGAGAGAGAGAGAGAGAAAGAAACGAGAAAAGAGTAGAGGCTTCGCGACTCTTTCTGTGAACCAAGATTATTCTCGCCAACTGCGAAAATTTCATTACTTTCTATTTTCGCTGGTAGGCTATCTGGACCAAGGTCTTATGGTGAGGGATGCCAAAAGGCTCAGACAGCACTACTTCAAGACTGCTAGATGGAGGCTGGATTTTCTCGCCATTTTTCCCACGGATCTGGCCTACATTTGGTGGAATCCAAGCTCCTGTCAAGTACAGGTAAGTCGGGATATAACTTTGCTATACCTGCAGTTTTACCGAGGCTGAATTTATCTCCTTTTTATATACCGGAATTTCAACAAATTTGCGCGTGTGCTTGCATATGTTATTTATTGAGACAGCTATCCTACAAGATATATTATATCTCTGCGCTAAAATAAGTAGTTACAGCTCCGTTCTATACGCGTCAGACTGGAGTCTCGAAGCTATTCCCATATAATCGTCTGATGCAGTAGAATAGGAAAACATTCTACAGGCCGCATCTTGCGAGCATCATAGTATAAATTATTGAAAATCGCTTCAATACGGACCACTTTGCGTTTACCGCCTTGACTTCCATATGTTTCACACGCTTCTCATCCCAGACTTCTATGAATATCAGAGATTGATCTCACTCCAAAGCGCAAAAATGTTAGATGAAAAAAACGACAAAAATGGACAAACGTATTTCAGAATACTTTCCATTATTCGCTCGGAGAGCGAGAAATCTGTAGTTTCATATCTCTTCCTTAACTCAAGTGAATCAGTGAATCCTTTTTGCGGATTCCCACATTCCGGAAGAATATTTACGAATGCGGTATTCCTTGTCTCCCAGCGCGCGTGACCGCTGCGGGGGTATTGTTTGTATTAGACTACACTATCGCAGGAGGAGTCCCAAGTTTTTCGGCAAAGTAGGTATCGGATATTGACAAAGTTAGGTGAGAAACAGCGGTGAAGTTTCGAATAGGAATATAGGCTGAATGGCAATATATTTTCTCGACGTTATATATAGGTAATCTCCACGAGCCAATAACAGAGAGTCGCGGTATGGCCGATAAGGTTAGATCTTTTCTGCTTGTGACACGGACTTGCGGGCGCAAAAAAGGTCGATTTTATCGAGACATCTGGCAGTTGTCTCGAAGCTGCCCAACCGACCCAGCAGCCAGGTGGCTTGAGAATGGCGAGGGTGGTGTCGCGATAGAAAACAAAAGAGCCCCCCCCCCCCCCCCATCCCTCTAAAAAAAAGTAAAGGAAAAAGGAAAACTTGAGTCCGTGCAAACGGCACCCCCTAAAATCGATAGAATCCTGGGGTATAGCCCTTAGTTTAATGCCGAGTCAGTTGGCTGCTCGAACATTTATCACAGGGCCGAGCACCCCGATTTTTTTACATCACTGGCTGTGATTATTAAAGGGCAAGACAGCGGTCGCGCAAAGTACTGTTTCGCAGGACGGGCGGCTGATAAGAATATAATAAGACAGAGCTAAGCCACGGCCGTGATAAATCTGCCTCAAACAAGGCGAGAAATAAACAAAATGTTGTTATTAGTCCGCGGCTGAGGAGAGCGCCTAACGAAATTGAGCAGTGAGATAAAGTCAACTTGATGGAAAAATAATGGTAAATAAACGGCGAATTTTTTTATTCATTTTCCCCCCTGAGCGTCGACGGTTGCACGGGGGGAGGGAAACGGTTCTTTGGAAACGAAGGCGAGAGGGAAGCTGAGACAAACATTTTTATTGTCATCCGCGCATTCGGGCCTGTCGGGGAAAGGAAAAATTTGAAAAATAAATATAAAAAGAAGAATATAGTGAAATTGCGGTTCTTCGGAGCTTGTCGCTGAATCGCGAGACCACCAATTTAACACTGTATCATCTATCTCCTACCGGAGAGTTGAGAATTCCGTGTCAACTTTTCACAAACGGGTATAGCGATTTAGGCGAGTGAATGCAGGGATTAACGATTCGCGAGGAAATAGCTGTGGCCTTCATTGATGGCTCATAGATTTAGCGGGTTCATTTAGTAGTTTCATGGTCGAAATTGCACCCCCATATGGATGGATTAGCGCTTGCACGTTAATCAGGATTGGTGTTTCAGGTGCCTTGTCCCGTGATCGTCAGGACCAATCGATTACTGAAGTTGTCCCGAATGTGGCAATACTTCGAAAAGACTGAAACCCGAACCGGATACCCGAATGCCTTTAGGATATGCAAGGTAAAAGCTTGGAACGAAACAACAACAACACTGTGTCGGCAAAATGAAAGAGATGAGAAAAAAAAACAAGAACAAACAAAAAAAAAGAACAAAGTACCGATCGAATTAATTTGCGCTTAAAACGTTCGTTCGGTTTTTCGTTTTCAGGTGGTCTTAGCCATCCTCGTCCTCATCCACTGGAACGCATGCCTCTACTTCGCTATCAGCTACGTAGTTGGATTTGGCTCTGATAATTGGGTTTATAACCTAAATGGACCAAGGAATGCCTCCCTAGCTCGACAATACATCTATAGTTTCTATTGGAGCACACTCACCTTAACTACTATCGGTGAGTCGAGAATTATTATCCTCCGTTCCTCGCGACTGAGAATGCATGGACAGACTGACTTCCAGGATCTCAGTATTTACGGTGCTGGAAACATTTGATCAACTGCTTTTTGCGAATGAATTCAAATTCAATATGCTACACTATCGTATTAGGGAAACCTAAATGCCTCAACATTTATTGACAACTGAAACTGAAACTTCCCAGCAACTTTTCGCTTTTAACATCACATCGAAACGGGGGAGGGGAAGCAAGAAGACGGAGAAGTAAAAACTGGCTCGCGTCAAGCTGTGATACGAGATTTAGAAGATCAGAATAATTTTTCAACCAAAAATCGATCCTGGATTCCGTACTCGGGAGTGTTTTCCCCTGTCCTAGTTTTTGAATTGTGACTTGCAAACCAAATTTTTTTCTCCCTCTTCACTCAACGACACACGGAATGAGAATGCGGGTGAGAATTTTGACGAGTCTCGCCGAGTAGGTATAAATTGTATGATAATTTTGACGACTTTTCCAACTCAATTGTGCCGGATTCCCTTGGAGAATATAACGTCGACACAGAGTGTAGCTGGATGCGAGGTAGAATTCTGACAGCTAGGAACAACCTTGAATTAATTACAGGGGGTTGATTGTTGACTGTGTGAAACACAGTATCTAGATTTCCTAGGCAAAGAACCTTGCTCTGCCCTCCGGAGCGAAACAATGAAACAATACCATATTGTATCCGACAACCAGCTGTTGCCATGCGGAACCCGGATCAGAGCATCTGTTCACATATGGATATACAGTAAGATAGATAGATAGATAGATAGATAGACAGATAGATAGATAGATAGATTCTACCTTTAACCAACCCGTCGCGTCGCATCGTGCACTCCTACCGAGTTTATAGTTACCATGCAAATTTATCCACGTGTATGAATACCTACGCCGCGGATAAATGCATCCACGTTTATACCTGTATGAATGTGTATTGGAGTTATAACGGAAATCGGACGAAGGGCGTGTCAACTCGGAAGTAACCTGTGACTCGCAGGTTAACTGAATTTCCATACGCGAGGAGAGAAATGGTTATGTAAGAAAAGCAAATTTATATCCGGAGAGACTGAAAAATCTATGCCGACGTGGTCAACGGAATTTTTGAACAGTAGAAATCGTTTAATTTCTCCAAACAGAGATCCACCTACGGTTTCGATAACATCCGAAACGAGGGCAAGTATTTTATATGGATTGCCGAAAGAGGATTGAGATGAACAAGATTGATCGATCACCCGTGCGTTCACATTTTATTCACGTTCTAAACCTGTGAACCGTTCTTCCTTTTGGCTTCTTTTTTTCTTTTTTTTTTTTTGTACTTCCGAGGGTGCTATCCTGTAGATCGAGTTCACGTGCCGCGGACACGATTGCCTTTAACCTTTATGACTCCGTCTGATCTTTTCAGCCATAAGCGTGGATGGTTTTTCGCAAGGTTTCGACCCGAGCGTTTATTTTTTCATGTTATTACAGTGCTTTCGCCACCCTTCCGTACCACCCCTCGAACCGCGCCGAGCGACTGGTGTGAGTGGGCGATCCTTTTGGATAGCCGGTCGTAATATGTATCAAAGTACTTATATCTTCGTCTGGGAAACATAATAAACGTGTTCTACCGCGAGGGGGGAGAGATGTATCTAGAGAGGTATAGAGACTGATAGATAGAGAGTAGAAGAGGGAATGGTGCGAAGGAGAATGAGAATGATAAAGAAAGAAAGATAAAGATAAAGAGAAGAGAGAAAGAGATCGGTAAACACTGTTTGTGACGCGTTCTTCTAGGTTCAGCCATACTTGTACAACGCTACATCCTGCTGCACTCACTCCCTGCCTGCACGATCAAATGAGCGAGGATGAACGCAGCGCCTAGCCGTGATCGTTTGACCATACCGCCGTTCGGCAGGTTACCCTCAACTAAATAGTCATGCATATAAAATTCGAGTTCGGTTATTCTTCGCTAATTGAATTCCAAGATAGAGTGTATAGGTATAGCGAGTGATTTCATCCGAAGGGTGATTATTCAAACGGCTTGACATTTCTGTGAAAGTACTTATCTCCGTTTCGACGTGATTCGTTAGAAAACAAGAGAACAAAAAAACACAAACACCGAAAGATGATAGTTTGATAATCGACGAATCGCTTATTGTACTCGGTATTTTCAAAGAAAGCGAAAAGTGAAATGGATCTTTGATTCGAAGATCCAAATCGCCGATCGCACAACAGTATTTCGAAATCCACTAAAACGTATCGATATTAAATAATTACCGTGCTCTTTGAGGGCGATATCGACAATGCGAAGAGGAAAATTAACGAGCGTGTTCCATCCGTATCACGGCTGTAAAGCGGAGCGTTTGTTGTGTTATCTTCAATTGAACGTCATTGCAGTTGGATTCGATTGACCGGATAAACTATAGATTTATTGCCACGTACAGTAACTGAATGATTGGCACGGTACCAAATCCTGTTTCGTACAGGTAGTACCTATGCCAAACACCAGCGAGATTTTCAACCCGTTACGTTGGTTTGCGAATACAATGACTATTTCCATAATTATTGTACTTACAGGGGAAACGCCGCAGCCTGAAAATGACGCTGAGTATTTATTCGTCGTTGCTGATTTTCTCGCCGGGGTACTGATATTCGCAACAATTGTTGGTAATATCGGAAGCATGATTAGCAACATGAACGTTGCGAGAGTAGAATTTCAAAATCGTATGGACGGCGTTAAGCAATATATGCAATTCAGGAAAGTTTCTACGGAATTAGAAGCCAGGGTGATAAGATGGTTCGCTTACACTTGGGCGAACAAACAGGTAAGCATTTCCTTTCTCTAGTTCTTGTTTTCTTTCTTTTTCTTTCTCTCTCTCTCTCTCTTGTTCTTTTCTTTCCTTCTTCGACAGTTTCAAAGGTGAACTGGACACGAGCTAAGAACTTCTTGTTCCCTTTCTAAAAACATGGGGGGGGGGGGGGGGGGATAATTGTGAAGAATTTTCTTTTAGTTTTCAAAGAGACCCTCCACAAGGTATCTATACACACACCTCCGCGTTACCATTGTTGTTAAAGCTTGATTGCCTCGGAGAAAGTGGTAAGTTGATACAATTTTGCGTGTGACAAGGAACAAAGGAACTAAGTAAATGCCAAAAGGAAGTATATCAAAGTACTTTCAGAAGTGCTACTACTATATACCACCACCTACACGAGCAGTAAGAAGACGTGAAACGTTCTATTCCCACTCATGTAGTCGTCTCCGGTATCAGAACTTTGTTACTTGCTACATAATATGAAACGATCCCGGCGGCATGACAGGAAGTATAGATATGTATGTACATAAATACATACGTACATACATACATGGATACTATAAAGAGGAAAGTGGATGGGTAGATCTTCCAAAGCCCCAACAACGGATCTCGTCATTGCGTTCGAATGTCGATAACTTTCAAATCTCTTTTCTCACTTCTATTTGCGCGAGATTTCAATATACATGTATGATGTATGCCAGAAAATTTTCGGCCTTTGAAAATACATAGAAGCACGAAAGCTTTCGCGCTCGTAGTCGAAGCTTCCCAAGTTTTTCTATCTTTTTTTTCTCTTGCCCAATACACTACTCACACTTGGACTAAAGTTTCGAATTTTCTCGTCACAAGAAATAGAAGAGGAAAAAAGTATGGAGGTGGTCTTTTTTTCTGTTTTTTTTGTTTTTTTCTTCTCCTCTCTTCTCTTTTTTGCTTCTTGTTGCTTATTTCTAGTATGAAATTGAACGTCTCTATCCCCGCGTGTAAAACTCTGAAGAGAAGAGTGTTCATCTATATTCTATCCTACAAGACATAAACCTCAATCTTTATCTTGTCTGAATGCAGGCGCTGGACGAAGAACGAGTGCTCGGGGCACTTCCCGATAAGCTGAAGGCGGAAATTGCGATTCACGTTCACCTGGACACATTGAAACAAGTTCGAATATTCCAGGACTGCGAACCCGGCTTGCTCGAAGAATTGGTACTCAAGCTACGACTCCAGGTAATTTAATAAATTTTATATCCACGTTTTAACGCCACCTGCACCTATATACCGCACGCATTATCTTCAACAACTTTTATCAACATTCTCGAATTCCGTTCGATTGAACCTTCATTCATCAGTCAACAACCCCTTATGATCAACTTTTGCAGGCTAGTCACAGATTTTTTTCAAACTGAAGACTTCTGTACTGTTGTTCATATTTTGTCTTTTTTTTTTTTGGACCGGAATTCCAAGTTCGGCAGAAATTCGCTGCTTTTTTTTCAAATGAAAACAAAAGTAACAGGTGTAATTTGAATCTGTACAGGTGTTCAGTCCGGGTGATTACATATGCCGGAAAGGTGACGTTGGCAAAGAGATGTACATAGTGAAGAGAGGTCGTCTCATCGTGGTAGCTGATGACGGTAAAACAGTCCTAGCAACATTGGGCGCCGGAAGTGTGTTCGGTGAAGTAAGCGTGTTGGAAATCGCCGGGAATAGAACAGGGAATAGAAGAACGGCGAACGTGAGATCTCTGGGTGAGTGAATCTCACCCACGTCCGCGGGGTGGGGGAGGGGGAGGGAGAGGGAGGGAAGGTGGGTTTTCGAAAGCTCAGTAGTAATTTTGTCACGGTGTGTGTATAAAATGAAATGGAAGTCACGTACCCGGAGAATTCTACTTTGTACTCCATCTCCGCCGCTGCACCGTAGGTATTGGATATACAGCTGGAAGATGAATTTCCAGAGTTGAAATTAAATTCACGAAAAAGGGAAGAAGAAGGAGGGTGAAAACATCTTCAATTTTCTATACGGTATCATCTAACGCAACTAAAATATCGCACAGGTTACTCGGACCTGTTTTGTCTCGCGAAACGGGACCTCTGGGAAGCTCTGGCTGATTATCCAGACGCAAGGCATTCTCTGACGGAACGGGGATGCCAACTCTTGAGAAAAGACGGTCTTCTCGACGAGGATGTTTTCCAGGGTGCTAAACAGGCCAAGGACTCTGTTGCCGACAAAATCGACCGCCTCGGTAAGTCATTTTACGCAAACAATGATTTTCATGTGAAGAAAAAAATCGAAGTTTTGTATTCCAGGTATAAAATCGAGGGCACCGTGCTCGTAGTTTACCAGAAAACGGATTTTGCAAAATTTCCGACTTCTCGTAGATGGCCGTAACGATTTTGTTCAAAATTCATATCCGCGGACGATATTCGACGTTGATCGACTGACCACTTTGATACGCATGTAAAATGAGAAAGTATAGGCGCTATTCTGTCATACAGTTTCATTTCTCACCCGCGGAGCACAAAATTGAATTAGGACTCGGCGAGGTTCGAGATTTAGATGATTCAGAAATTCATCTTCAAAATCAACGTCGATTCAATGGAGTAATTTTATCGTATAATATTCATCGGGATTACAATATTCGAGACAGCACACACACCTGTAATATATAGTTTCACAAATTGAAAACCCACGGAAATAATGTATTTCTTTGTATGAGGTAAATACATCGTTCGGAGTCATTATATATACATGGTAGTGACTATGATCGGACTAGCCGAACCAAAGTTGCAATTTTCATGCGTTTCTTATTGTCTTTTTACTAAATAATGTATTGTGCGAAAGGATATTAAACCGGAATCTGTCTTTTATATCGAAATCGTAGAATATAATTTTTCTTCCCCTTTTTTCCATTTCATTCCGTCACACGAACGCAGCTCCGAAGGCTTGATAGCGACGAATCCATTACAAAAGTATTCCAGAAATCTAGATGCGAAAAGTTTTGATTTTTCGAGGGGATCGTTTGAGAATCCCCGCTTATTATATTTCGAGAGTTCAATTCAAACTCCGGGGGGAAAGTCAGGATCAGTCGGAAACCCTCGAAACCACCCTAATCGCGTTTATTCGATGTTCGAAAACAATTATACCGCGAACCCCCTCATCCGTTGAAGTGAACCGATTATTACCCACGCAAATATGAAAATTCAATTATGGATCGAGATATTGTAGACGGTGTTAAATAATCTGTCATACGTACAATTACTAACGGCGGTTAATGTTAACCCCTGTGATATATATCGGTGAAAAAATTATTGAATACACGACATTAATAACCTCGGCGGAACGAATTTTTAATATCGAAACTTTCACATCAGCCTACAGAGTTCGCTATCTTATTTAAACTTTCGAACTCCGAACAGTTTTTGACAGCTAGCATCGTCCGTCAAAACTGCTATCAGAATTTATACTTCGGGTAAATGAAAAACCGCGTCAAAACGGATCAATGTCGATTCGGAGTTACATGGAAAAAAGAAGAAAAAGAAAACTTTGTTAGGCGGTGTGCTACACTCATCCAATGATTCATTATCACCAAGGAGATAAGAATTCCTTTAGCGGGGCAAACCTGCGCCCGGATAAGCCCGTGTCTAAGATGAGAAAGAATTGAGCATAGAAAATCTTCAATTCACGTATTTTCGTGTAAGTGCAAAATAGGTGCGGTTTCATCTTCAGACCGGAATTTAAACGAGGAGGGGATGAAAAAAAAAATTGATCTGTTCTGATAGAAGATCCAAATATATGTACGAGTCAGTTTGAAAAATTCCTCGTATCGATGATGATAGCTATCGATAGAACGAAAAGGTGATCCAGAGACTACGGAACACCGTTATCTATCGGCTTTATTAATGTCGTTCGTTCGCTCCGTCATGGATCGATAGCTCACCAGGACCAACACGAAAAGGGGCCCAGATCGTAATGTTTCGAGTTAAAACGTGAACGTCACCCTTCTCTCAGGGAAGATCTGAGAGAAAGAGAGAGAGAGAGAGAGAGTTGCCCCGAAATAGGTATGACCTCCGAAGGATATGGTGCGTGTGGGATGAAGCACCGCAGAGTTGAAGGAAAAAGAAAGAAATAAAAGCGAGAGAGAGAGAAAAAACGAAAAAACGAAGCAGAAGGAGAGAAACGCCTCATCTTTTGCCTGATCAAAGAAATCGACCTTTTCCAGAGAAAGATTCTTCGTCTCATTGTCAATGGGCAAATTCCCTCTCTACCTTCGCTCCGAGAACATGTCGCGAGCTCGTGGCCGTGATCTAAAAATGTTCTTTTCTTTTCAATCGTTCATGCGCAGTTACTAATGCCGTATATACATACATACGACACGAAGTTGTTACGTAAGCCACCGTTTCGTGTAACCACGTAAACTTTCACCGTTGTTCTATTAATTCATGGCTGGGCAGCATTTGGTGTGCGGTGTGTTTACTGATTATTAAACTATAATTACTATAGGTGTGTGTCGCTTGTCATACGTGACGCTAGACGTGATATAGACCCGGGGTGTGTGTAATGCGTGCAGTATGCATGTACGTGGTCACGGTTGAACGTGTATTTCCTCTAATATGCTCGTGATATCACGGACTTCGAATTATTCATGAACCCTAAAATGCTGCACGGAGGGATTTAAAAGGAGGTCATTTGAATAGGTACAGGGTAGAAAATTCAAATTTCTTTCGTTTTTTATTTCGATTTTCATTTCGCTCGGAGGGAATCGATTCGCCGCGCCACGATACGACGTCTCCGGGATCCATTCATCCATCTTCCCACTTTCCTACGAGCAAGATATATACTTATATAGGTACGCGGGGGTATCCAAGTGTTAGTATTGTATACATATATGTATGAAAAGGAACCAATGCCTTATCCGATGGATCAACCGTCCCTACGTGTATATTATCGACAGGATTAAGGAAACCCCGTTGAACAAACCGACAGATTTTTACGTCACACCGCGGTCTATATTGCGTCTCTTTGTAATAAAATAATAAATTTAGTGCGAGTACATATGGGTACAAATCGATGATAGAAAACAAGGGAGCGCGTTATTCTCGTACCTACTGGGTACGTATCTCGTGCTTCTGAAGTGAGAGAGAGGAAAATCGAGATACGTACCACCACAGCTATTGCCTGAAGGGCTCAAAGGGACTCCGGAGAAATTCTTCTTTCCCAAAAGTGGGATGGATTCTATAGAATGCCTGATACGTATAAAAGAAAAATTGACTGCCACCCTTTCTCAATTTCACCTCACCGCTGAAGTGTGCAGAGTAGGTAGAACGTTGAGATATGGAAGAGCAGCAGCGCTTGTTGCAATTACTTGTGCCGGTTTTCTTTTTCCAAATTCTTTCTCTTTTGGTTCGCTACTTTGGGTGAAAAATGAAATTTTTATCGTTTTATACGCGCCCTTCGAAATTGGACTATTCCTCTTCAACAAGATAGTGATTAATTTTCACAAACTTCGTGGAGATTACAATCTCCGGTCATCGCCTGCTTCTGCTCTACCTACAATTTCAACCCAATTCATAACCATGTAGGCACACATAATGAATTCCGCTAATAATTTCCCGACCGTACCTGATTTATAGGAATCGCCGTTATTCTTCCATTTCACGTAATATCGTCTACGGATCGTTACACTAGATTTTCGTCACTGAATGAAAGAAACGGGGGTTGTTTTTCTTTTTTTTCATGAAAAGGCGCTCCACCATCGTAATCTGAACTCTTGGTAGCCCTAAGCTTTAGAAATAGTTAATGGAACGGCGTTTTAGAAATCCCAACTACTTTCGGTTGGAGTGATTGATTCGCAGGGCGTATATGAGACACTCGCTGAACGTTGATAGAGATTGATATCTACTATATTTGAGAAAGAAAAGAGCGGACCAAAAATTTCCGTCGATGTTATTTCACGTTCTCGTTGCCTCTCTTCGTTCTTTGGTAACTTCAAAGTACATTCCCGAAGATATCCATGTCAGACTCTACGACGCCTGACCCAAACCAGGAGAGCCAGTATTTATATAGGCTTCACGGTCGAGGTCATTATCGGCCAGTTCCTCTTATGGCAAATTAGTTATTTCATCGAATAACATCGAATAAAATAATTTCACGACCCAGAATTCTACCCTCAGACTACCGCGGGAGGTGGCAAACACTTGTAACGAGCAATATAACCGAACGGACACAGCTAATGCCAGGTAGATTCTGGCAGAACAAAACTTTCGAGAATTCTTTCCCGATGCTTGGATTTCATCTATTGATCGCTGCCCTCGATTTATCCGCCGCGAATCTGTGATCGAAATCTTCGCGAACGCCATGGTCTTGAAGGGAGGTAAAAATGGAATGAGAAATTTATTGGAAATTTATTCGTCGGGCAAGTGTATCGGAACAATATTTAGAAGCGAAATTTTCATCTCTTCGAATATCTTTCACGTGTCAAAAAATATTTGCACAATATTCTGTTCTCCTATCCGTACTTATAGTCCGGTCCTGAGAACGTACTTGAGTAGTTTCGATAGGTATAAGTTGAAAAAAAGGAAAAGTTTTTTCGACTATAACATTCGATGGAATAGCGAAGGATGTATATAGTTAAGTATACTTGAAAGAAAATCCTTTCCTAGGGGAAACAGAATCTTATTATAGATCCGCGTACAGTATAAAGGAAGACTTTTCGGGGCTTTCGCATCGAGATCGTCTCACACGGTGGTGAAGTTTCGGCAAAAGACCTACGTCAAAATATCACTAAATCATTTTGATCCTCTGAAAAACCCAGCCGCATGAAAACGGGCAAAGAAAACCCTAAGTCACCCTTGTATTCTCCATTATATAACTCAACCATGATGGCGGTCATTTTTGGCAATTAACATCATTATACCCTCCTCCTTTGGTTTCTTTTTTTTTTTTTTTCCAAAAGTATTATCCAGCAGTCAGGATTTTGCAATGCACTACGAGCATTTGAAAATTTGCAAGCGTCAACTGCAGCGAGAGAGAGAGCAACGAATGGCGTCAGGGATCCGATGGAAGATAACTCGCGGTCATTAACTTACTACTTTTCCTGTTTCAGAGAATACAGTGGACAACCTGCAAACACGACTGGCGCGACTTTTGGCCGAATATTCGAGCAGCCACGCGAAAATGAAGCAACGTCTAGCCCGCGTCGAACGTCGAGAGTCCTCGTAAGTTATTCGACAATTTCTTAATGTAGTGACCCTTTTTTTGGGCTATGCACCTAAGTGTTTTACTTCTGTTTTCCGCTATCCTCTGAATTTCTATGAGCCGTTTGTCAAGCTGCGAATGTAAATTGTGTAGCCGATTTCGTGCCAAGTGGGAGGTAATATGTCTCGAAAAATGAAGATAACGATAACTTTGATCAATTCCCCAAAAATGGAAATCATTATTTCATCTGTATAAAACAGATGTCGAAAGCTTCGATCCTGCGAACATACGTAGGTGTACGCTTGACGGTGACTTTTTCGAAAGAGAAACGGACAAAAGAATATTATAAAATCGCGTGTTCACACGGGGGTAAATTTTTCGGGCTAATATATGTATAATCAGATATAAGACCTGAGCGTGCCCCAAAAGTTAGAACCGTTTATCGGAACGAAACAGTAAAACCCTGCGAAAAAATTCGTTGAATTGTGTGAGATATGAAAATTGCGGTCGTTTCCCTTTTAATTGCAGCATTTGAATCTGAAAACCGCGTGCCTACACCGATCGACAGACCACTTTGGTCGATCCTCTGTCGAAAATAATTACAACGGACGTATTTGAGACTCGGACTTTTTCCTCTCTATCTAGGTGCTGAACTTGCAAGTCTTATTGACTTAATGGAGCCCGCGATTCTCACCCTCAGCAGAGCGATCAGCCCCTAACTCACTCCGTCAAAAGTAACGGCCGACGTATTTTTGTTTTCTCTCTGTTTCTCTCTTTTGTGGAAATGCTTGATTTTTATAACTTCAGACAACATAGGCGCTCCAAATTTAAGCTCTATCAAAACTAGCGAACGCGTCTCTGTGTCACGAGACAGTTGAAGATATTATAGATAGATTCGAACATGCGCTTGACGAAGCAAGCTGCTCCGTTATTAAAACCGGTCGATGCAATCGAACAAAATTATCGTGATATGAAGCATAGTTTCGAATTTATAGTCTTCCGACTAAAGATAAAAATAAATCGTTTCAACTTGTCCACAACTAGCCGAACCAAAGTAGCAAATTAATGCGTTTGTCTTTTACTGAGGAGAGATTCTTCCTTTATTCAAGCGTACAAACCTTGGAAAGACTGAAAAAAAAAGCTGGAAGAGACGGTTTCTTTTTTTTGTTTTTGTTTTTTTCAACATTTTTTCGAAAACAAAGAAAACAAAAGAACAGCAGACACATATGCGCGTGGTAATTTTCTGTAATCATGCCGGAAATGAAAATGGGACGAAAGACCAAGGAAATTCTATAACGTTCCAGCAATTTTTGATCGGGGTAGAAAAACGAGTCTACCCGCAGCCGAAGTCAGGGCTGATTAATATAGCATTTGCGGTAATAGAACTTATTGCGTGGTAAATGAAAAATTGGCGAAACAATTTCAGTACCCGGTGAGTTTTCAAATGAGATGCATTATTGGCATAGAGGGTAGTAAGTAGGTACCCACACATGCGTGCACCTACACGCCAGCGTAGGTACCTATATAGCTTCGGGTTATGCGATTGCTTCTATTAAATCGTGAGATAGTTCGTGCTTGATATTTACATCCGGATGCGTAGTATCTGGTATACAGAGTGCCGGAGGGAGAGAGGGAGGGAGTTTGGTGTTGCGGCATTGAGGGGTTCAGGGGTTGGAAAATAGAAGGTATTGAGAGGAAGTGTCACCCCATGTTTTTCCGCCGTAGATATCCGAGCGACAGCTGCAGCGAACTGGAACTAGACGAGGAACAGGGAGCCGCTGGAGGACCAGGCACGTCCGTTAATCAACTTCGCCGTAGCTTCCAGCGAGCAAGGAGAAATAATTGTGCTAGAAGATACAAGCAAAACACGGTCTAGCGCCCGCCTTATTTCTTGCTGCGGGGATACAACATCTCTACCGATATACGAGTACGTATATGTAGATGATATTCGACGAAATTTCACCGTTCTCGATCGACTCTGTTTTCCCAACCATCCTAGCATACCAATGAACGATATACATATGTATGTAACATTCCTGTACGTGATACGAGTTTTTAACGCGTGGCAATTGTGATATATACATAATTGTAAAATTCGGAAGTGTACTTTTTTTCAATATAATTCTTTGATAACATAGTGTAATAATTATATGTATAATACTATACCTATATGGATGTACGGATGACGATTAAAATGAATTTTTCATTTCTACGGCCGAATCGTGAATATATAATATTAATTGCAAGTGAAGTGAAGTGGCTGAGAAATTTTCTCGATATTATACGTATACCTATAGTAAACAGTAAACGACGAACAAAACGAACGTTGCACGATAGAAAATTGAACGTCATTGATTATTGATCGTATCATCGTTGGCACTTGGTTTTTTTTTTTTTTTTTTTTCCAATTAAAAAAGAAGAACTGCGCGAAAGTAGGTATAGCACGTTGAAACTTATGGCCTAATGAAAAACAATTGAAACTAGAGAAAATAGTGAATGAAGAGAAAATTTTAAACGACGTTGTTGTTGTACGTGTATATAAAACGATTGACATTAGGTTATATATATATATATAGATAGATAGATATTTATGAGGTATACCCATACTATAATAGAAAAATTACGTCTGTCGTAATAATATAATGCACGAATTTATACGTAGAGGTATATACATATATACGTATTAAAATCGTATAGTACCTATTATCAATTGACGGAGGTAGGAATCTGCTGGCAGGTTGAAATAATAATATTTCTGTGTTAAATCGAAAGAATGAGAGGAAGAGGAGAAAAAAAAACGTTAAAATAATATAGACAAATGAAAACAGAAGAGATAAAAAATCATTAATTTAATTAATTACTAAAAGGAGCGCGATCGGACGGGTGCTAAAATATTTTTAGACTATTGTTATATCTATATATCGTCGATATGCGTATTATGCATATTATACCTATGATAGAATTGATTTACAAAGTGGAAGAGGACATACACGTATGCACAAAGAACTCGACTCGATCACCCCCTACAGACCTGACCATTCCGCGTATTTGAGTGAAGGTTTTCATTTTCATTTTACTTTTTTTTTTTATTTTTTCTTTTTTTTCCGTTTTCTCTCTGTTTCTATTTCTCCCTCCGCTTTCGGTGTGGATGGGAAAACTAGATTTTTTTCTCAGAGCTCTTGTTATATTTCTCTATTTTCCGGGCTCCCGGGAGTTGATGTAATGTAGACGCCGCCGTATATTCGTATGCGAAATTTCGTTCGGTTCGAATTTAGAGGCAAAAAAACGTGGAGAGAAAAAAAAAAAAAAAAAAACCCTAACAAGATTGTATTATTTTCACAGCATCGACTGTATAATTCGATGTTAGGTACGTACGCGACCGCAGTTGTACGATATATTTTCGTGTGTTTTTGTTTTCTTGTTTTTTCCTTTTTCTTTGTTTTTGTTTGTTCAGTTCACCCGAGACGATGTTACAGAGTAGAATTGATTGAAAATTAATGTATTGCGAGAAAATTGGAGATTGTGAGATTCGAGGTGAAGAAGACAGCGGCGCTACGATATAACCTGCACGTCGAGGAAAACGTCTTTGGAGAGGAAAAACGAGGGAGGGAGGGAGGGAGAGGGAGGGGGGGGGGGGGGGGGGATGTGTATACCAGTGGTCTCATTCCAAACACCCGCCAATTTATCTAACTCGAGAGTAGATGAAGCGAAAAATGAGAACCGTAGAATAGTGTGGAGGGGTTGCGGTTTCACAACTCCGTCTCTCGCCTCCGTCGCGTTCGCGAGGTGTTGAAAAATTATTCAACATGCTTGGCATTCCGGTGGTTCAGCTAATTAAATAATTCCTTAACCATACCCCAACTTTTTATCAAAGCGTTCCCTGACGACTGATACATACATACATACATACATACATACATACATACATACATACATACATACATACTATACCTATATACCTACGTACCATACTCACTCATCGTCAGTGGGATTTCGGTACGGTGTGTAATCATTTTATTTCTCAAAATTTTGCTGGCAGATAAATGTACCTAGATACGGACTCGCGGCATTCCACGCCAAACTGTGAAGCGGCGAAGAGAAAAATGAACGTTTCTCCTCCTTTCCGGAGTAAACGTCTCTCATTATTATCGAAGAGTAATTTCGTGTGTTTTGTAATTTCGGTTCGATCGGGTGATTTTCGTTGGCATTCGAATATCGCCTGGCTTTATTTTCTCTGTTACTATCTCACACGATTTCGACCGATTATAATTCGTCCCTGAGGTTATCAGATACGAGTTAGCGGGGATATCAGTGATTCGGAATCGATTTCGAAGTAGGACGATGCCAGCACACAGTGGCTCAGATTCAACATTCGCTGTATAACGAATGAATTCAAAGATTTACGTACCATTACAATATGAAAACCGCGAGGTACAGGTTACGGCGAAATGACGAAGAAAATTAACGAGGAATGTTGTGTATTGAAAATATATAAATAAATATTAATATCCATAACCCTGAACATGCACCAGCGCGCATTCGATTTTCAAACTTTGATAAACGCGTATATACTACCATAAATACACACCTCCGCAAAACGATTTTCGAAATTTCAATACCTGCAGGGTGTAGGTATGCGCGGGGTCGATAGAGATATATATAGGTATATGATAAAATTATGTAAATAAAATATAAATAAGTATAATATAGGTATAATAATTACCATGTACTATATATATATCCTCGGTAACGAAGGGGAATTGGGCGCGAAACTGTCACCACCATCACTACAATATAACATAATATGATATAATATAGGTGGATATAAAAATCACACCTATAATATAGCATATAATGTCCGGAGGAGAGAGTGCGTCATAGGTTACATGGGTATACGTACGCGTGTATACGTATATGTACAATATACATTACAATATGTGACTAGTTACATATCTATTTTCATATGTATGCCATTAAGTATATATGTATAATAGGCGCGCGGCAATGTACATGAATGTTGATGATTAAATAGAAGATTTTTGTATCGGGCACTGTAATATATAATGATAATTGAAAGAAACAAATCAATAAATATGAATATTACACGTTGTACTTTTATCCCCAGTTATGTACAGATATTCTGTGTATTATATTTATATAGGTAATAATCGAATCCGACCCGTTTAATCGGAGAAAGGACAAGGAAAAATATTATATCGAAAGACGGGTAACGGATCGGTGCAAAAATAGAGAAGATCGTAGGTATAAGTTAGTATATGGAGGGTCGTGCAGTGCAGGTTGCGGTTCAGCGAAAGCTATAGCCCACCTCAAACGCTCTAATTCCTGATCCTGAATTCATGGGCGACCACGTGACCTCGCGAAACTCGATTGCCCGGCGGCAATACATGGCACAAACGATATATAAAGAAAAACAAACAACAAAAATCGATAGAAGAGGAGAACGAACGATATTGGTTAATTGATAAATGCAAATTATCTCGAGCTTTCCACTTCGCTTTTTTCCTTATTTACATTCTCGCCACATTCTGTCCTCGACGTTTTCCAAATCTCGTGAAAATTGTTTGCTGGAGGTAATATCAGTTCAAACCAATTTTCAGCAGATTTTATTTTTTTTCCCCTCTTTCTTTCACGGTCGATTTCAATTCGGTTTACATCAGCCACGTTTGCAGGTATATCAAATCGCGTATAGTATACCCAGCCTACAGGTCATAGGAGCTATTAAATTTGTTGTGAACGGTAGGTATATCGACTGGACCGTGAGACTACCTCTGGGTAGGTAGGTATATTTAATTTATTCCAATGAGTTCAAAGGCTTTAATTTTCTTGCCAGAGCCCCGAGGTTCTTCTCATCCCCCGAGGTAATTTTATTTTAACAATTTATATCTCCCCGGCGAAATATTGAGGCTGGTCCAATATTCCAGGTCATCAAAACTGACGAGGATCCACGTTCGTAATTTATTTTCAAACGACAAAGTGAAACGAAGATTGTCCAACACGGTAGGTATAGGTACCTTATACCTGCCCGAAAATCATTAACAAGATTCGTAACGTTCATCTCCGTAACGATTACCCATCTACGCAGAATTTTTTATCACAAGGTCATGTTTATTTATCACATTTTTCGAAATTTATCATTTTATCACACTCGAGAGATTCCGTCGACGAATGTCTTTGCGCGCGGGATCCGATATGTATGTATGTACACAGTCTTGGCGGAGGTGGAATTCTGAGCTGTGAGTAGGTATACCTACCTACCTACCTATGTATGAATATTATAGGTATGCATAAGGTAATAAGGAATTTCCATCGAATTTGAATTCATCTGCTTCTCACGTGCGGTACCCGTTGTATATCTAGCCTAAACGGGATCTCGACGTAAACTCCGGAGTCTAGAGTAACGCGGGTGTCTAGTATTATGAAAGCAATAACGACGCAGAGATTTCATTGACTTTTACGCAACGAGCTGTAGGTATATTGCGCCATTTAAATCTTTCGGACGATCCATATATACGTGGAACTTCTATGAACTCACACCTAGATGATACATGAACTGGAAATTACGTACCGGGATCTCTCCTTCCGTTGATGATAATAATAATAATAATAATACTAAAAGATTTCCCAATGCACCAAGTCTTTTCCAAGGTATCTCTGAATTTCCGCTCTTCATATAATGAGCAACATCTCTGGATGCCTTCATTGCACTGATTCGGTCGTTTCAGGCTTTGAAATGGAATAAATTTGCAGCATTTTCGGAGGGCTCGGAGGTTAAAATTACTCGAAAAACATGCAAGTTACGGCCGATGAACGAGAAAGATACTATAATGTACCACCAACAAGCCCATCTTGCAAAGCGTATTCTGCCGAATTTATATATCCCGAGGCTACACGTCTGACGTGAGATCAACAGACATTTCTGAGGAACCACCACGGCCACCCACGTTTCGGTTATGCTATTGATTGTGAGTATGGATCACGTTCTGCGGACAATTTGTATCTAAAGGTATACCTACAGAGGGTTCGGGGCATCCGCTGCCTCGGAAGGGTTAGTCTGAAGGCCGGTTAAGGCAAACAGCTGCCCCCTACCAGCGAAGCCCCTTATGGTTGAGGTTGGCATTCAGATAAATCTGGATACAAGACGGCGCGGCGCGGCGGGAGGCTTTTCGTGAATGCTGATTTCTAGGCTGTAATTAATCTTGCGGAGGAACGGCTGAACAATCCTGGCAGTTCACGAAGCACTCTCCCGCACATCTGCCGCAATTCGGTACATAAGATATTCAACAATTAGCTCCGTAGTTGTAAGACAGTTTGAAAATCGAAGCGAACATTTGATATGGCATACTGTATTTCCGAACGTAAGTTCAAAGACTTTTTACGGTTTATATAGTTATCGAGAAATAACAGAATCCATTTGATTTTTCAAAAATTTATCAAATATCGTATATAGAATGGAGTCGTCAATGGAGCCGAAATCGAAATGGTCAAAAAATATCCAAGCATATTTGAAACAGTCGATATGACGTTAAAATTTGGGCAAACTGATTACGAAAAACATGCGATAATGCATATTTCATACTTCTGTCGGTTTGCCTAAATACCAGAAATAAACTCGACTAAGAAGTTTGTCTTTTCTCCTGCTTCTTCGAGAGCCGTAATTACAGATCATCGTTGAAGATGAGCGTACGATATAAAAATGTCTCTAATATATTCGGTGCATCTCGTGTATACAGACATTATTATTGGTATCAACCTCGGGATGGTATCATGTTTCATATATATCTTGCTGGGATACCATTACAGGAAAATATCACGACAGACGAGTGGCGTACTAGCTCCGTAGCTTTGGATACAACTCATCAAATTCTCGGTTATTCACGAGTCGTTAAACATTTCACGGATAATGATAGATGTATCATATGACAATTATAATAGCATGCGGTTATTGCGCATCGAGGTATTACAATACTCACGAGAATGAACATCTAGCGGACAAGATCGAATTTGTTTCGTCACAATTTTCTTGTTCACTAGACATTCATAACGTCACAAAGCAGAGAGAGAAGTGAACAAATTTTGATGAAATATCACCACAGAAACACTGAAAATTGTGCTCACGAATTGGTTTATTGGTTTCAACACAGAAAAATGAAACGTTTGCATTAATTTTCTCTGCGTTCAGTCCAACAACATTTCAGAGATTTTCCACCCCCGGCGAAACTTGTTCCCAAATAAATTCCGCACATCGGACAATAGTGTTCAGCGTTTCGGAAATACGGTGTGCAATACGGAAGAGCGCACAAACTGTGAAAATGAAAGTAAATTTATCGAGTAGAGATGATACGATTAGAATTTACGAAACGGTTGACGTTGACAAATGACAGGAAATCCCTGAGCCAAAGACGTGCCACGCTTGGAGAATCAATTAATGCGGAACAACCGATAACAAACAAGGTGCGGATTTTTCATCGTGTACGGTACTTCCATCGCGAGGTGTAAAACGAAGTAAAGAAACATTTCCAAGCACGATCCAGCTCGACTGTTTCTCTTTCTCTGAGCGCGAACCGTTTTCCGGAGTGAACATTTTTCTCAAAATATCGATTCCCTTTGTTATACTCGCCAAATGTATGTATATATATTATATATATATATATACTCTGGCGCCATCACGTCGCACATACAGCGTGAACCCTTAAATTAAACTTGAATTTAAATTCAATCTTCATTATTCATTCCTCTGTTACTTATCCAGAGGATGAATTAATCCTAACCCGATGGGGAAGAGACATACTGCAGCCACGTGCGTCAATCTAGTTTTGTTGTAGCGAACATTGCTTTGGATTGCTAATAGACAATTTGGACAAGTCATGACGGCCATTTTTGGCCCGAGATCTGTGTGCTCTGTAAATCGATAAGAAAACAAAGATCACGTCGTTAGTTATTCGTAAACTTATCCGATCGATCGAAACCAATATTGCCTATAATAGAACTCGGTAAAATTCCTACCGTGTAAATATTTCGATGAGATTTTATCACAGAATTTTTTCGGCCCAATATCGTACCTCGAGGTATTACTACCGCTTTTGTCCAACCTGACTTTTGGCAGAATATTTTCATCGTCAAAGACGCTGCTCGTGGAGATACTAGATTCAACCAGACTTTTCATCTCCTTCATTGATCCCATTGACGAGAGTCCTAATTCAGACTTGTATGTATGTATGTATGTATATACGTACGATAGTCATGACAAAAAGTTGATTGTCTATCAGCCAAATTAGTGTAATGTGCTCAGCTACGAGTCTAGATTCAGCGGCTATCTGATTAATACTCTAACCTTGTTCATCAATTTCTATCGGACTCGTCTGTAGAAGTTTCAGATCATTGAACTCATTCGGTTCACTGACCGCCATTCTCGGATGATGAGTTTTTTTTTTTTTTCATTTAAATTCGACGATCAATTAGAGTAGGTTATATCGATTGAAAAATATTGATACTCGATCGATACAAGCGAGCGTAACATCGAACACATTTGGCACTCTGAAGTGAGTCAATTCATTAAAAATGAATAGTTTCAATCCAGTGTAAAGAAATGTCAGAATCGCGCGATGAGCGAAAAAATTAAGTAAATGATTTCACCATCGGGATGCAGGCGTCCCAAGGCGTCTGAATAGCAAAATTTAACAAACAAAAATTCTGGTATTAATTCAAACAAAATCAAAATTAGACAATCGATTTCAAAATTGTGCATGTTCCGTCGTGCTTCTTGCGGCTAAGAGCACCGCTGTATAAAATTTTGTCCAACTTATCCGAATACGAAGAAAAGAGAACAAGGTTTGGCTAATTTTCAAAATTCTCATTATATTTCAGTTATCATAGATGAGAAATGAATTGCATGATGCTGCTGTATCGTGGCTTGTGTGAAATTTTAATTTGTATAACAGAATCTGAATGCAGAACAGGAATTCCGTACGAGTAACGATATTCGGCAATGTTTGCGTTCCTGCAACGAACCTGACGAGTACTCAAACCGAATTTCCATCATCTGTGCAAGCTTTGTCGCTAGGTATACAGACTAGCGTAAGTTTCGACGAGACAGTGGTTTTCAAGCATCCCAAAATCAAATTCAACAGTTATATTTGGCAAAGATAACAAACAAAAAGAGTCTGCGAGGAAGCAAGATGACGCAACTGAAACCGTTCGGTCACGATCAAAGATACTACGGTTATACGGAAGAACAAAATTACGCTGGCGACCAAAACTGTCACGACGATCGATGCAGCTGGTGCGACGGAAAATCGAATCAAGAGCATCACGAGGTTTGGAGAGACGACGACTACTCCGAAGAAACGGAGAATGAGGACGAGAAGAACTATCGACATGTCGAAAATCACAAAAACGTCTACTGGGAGGACAGGGATTCGCCAAATGATCAAACGAATCATTGTCTCAAAGAGGGACCTACTACCACGGAGGTTTTTTGCCCGCATTGCAATTATTACGTCAAGGCATACGTCGACCCCGGACCAAAGTGGTACATGTCGTTGCTGAGTACGGTTCTTCTGCCATGCTGGTGAGTTAGTATTATTTTTTTCGCAAACGCAGATCATTCCGAACTTTCGATGAAGGAATATCGGCCGTTTTTCAAAAAAAAATTAATCAATTTCTTTGGGAATTTAATGTTATGCATACATGGTATGCGTAAACTGTATGTGCATACGACCGGATGTAATTTGTTTATCCCGATACTGAAAAATTTCAATCCAACCAAATATTATCTAAACACAATGAGATGCGAGATGACAATCACGTGATAACTTCATCGTATCCTATCTGTGATCTACAGCTTGTGTTGGTTGCCACGCTTCACGAGTACCGTGACAAAGCCAAGACACAGGTGCCCAATCTGTTCCCGTGCCATGGTCCTTGACAGAAGTTTCCCGGCCGGAAACCAGAGGATGAATTGCCATTAGAACAATACGAACGAGTCTAGAGCCAGCCAAGTTCTGACATCTGTCATAGGTTACGTAAATTGAACCTAATGTGTATTCAGAGCGTGACATTTGCCTAAAACTTTTGTTTATCGATTGAAACACAGATCCAGAGCTTTTCTTTCATATTCATAAATGAAAATGTGCCGCCTAAAAGTTTGATCGACTTTCGTGTAACCTGTTTCGAAAATCTTTCTTAACAACAGAAACCAGAGGGGGGGGGGGGGGGGGGGGGGGGAAGTAGAAACAAGGTCGAAAAAAATTGTCCAAATTTCAATTTCACGAGCGACTCGCAATGAGCCGCTGAAAGACTTCGTCAAATGGGTCCGATACTGAAACTAATGACACCGTCCTATCGACCGATCGTGAAAATTTGTCCTCGTTGTAACGAGAAAATTCAAACTCTAATTATGTACAGGTCGTCCTCGGTCACCTACGTCGCGAGCAAACTATTGTGCCCCCATTTTGGTTATTATTTGTTGTCACACTTTCTAACCTTACCGGAAAAAAATAAAGGGACAAAAGAACCAAAAAATTATGACGAAATTATTTCGCTCGGTGACTCTCAATCCGAATTCTTCTGCTACAGCCTGTGCCGCGTACCTCACTACACGATCATCGGCAAGAAGCCAATACACAGCTGTCCACTTTGCCTCGTGATAATCCCCCCGGATAAACTGACGACCTGTGAAAGGGTGAAATCATCAAAGGATTATAGGAAATGTTGGAGATCCCGCGCTTCAAATTACACCTGAACGAAGTCTCGACAAAATTATCCCCCAAAGCACGTAAGAAGTACAGTGATTGACCATAGGGAAGCGGATGTTTGTTCAAGCGAGTAAATGCACGCCGGCATAGTTATACTCATGGATACTCCGGACGAGTCTGATCCGTCGAATAAAGATTCTACGAATGCGGTCGACTGCGATCAAAGCTGTAATACGTCAGAGACTTTGAATCCTGAGGCAACAGGTACTACTTGTTCGATGGAAAACGAACGTGTGCTGTGGTACGGCGAAAGAAGAAAGGTCCGGCCAAACTGACATGATTCGAATTTCCAGGTTCAAATTACAAACCATCGACGAACGAGGTGATCGAAATCGTTGAAGAAATTATTCAATCGTCAGACAGGACGACGATAAAGCATCACAGGAGTCCTCTGCCGAAAATTTTTAATCACATCATGAAAGGCACACAAACACCACTCACATTGATCGGCGTACCTATGCCGAGGTATGACGCGGAGGATAGAAAATCCGAAACGATACCAGAATTACGGGAATCGATAGATTCGGAAAAAACGGAAATCTCTGTCGTTCTAAATTCATCGCCCATAATCGCGGAGCAGTCCTCATCTTCGGGAGCAGCTCAAGAAAATCTCAGGCCTCCGACTAGCGTCCGATCCTCATTTTCCCAAGTTCGGGTTGAAGCGGTAACGTTTTTTTTTTTCTGCAAGCTCGTTCACAATTTCTGTTTCGGATTTGGATCATCATTCAGTTTATTTTCATTTTTGGGTTTGTGGTACTACTGTCTAGGTAACTGTAAAATTTAGCCATGAGGCAGCCACTCAAGCAACACCTCCGCATCCCTCTTTGACGTCAACAAAATCGGCATCACATTCGCGCGATGTACTGAAAATTGCAACATCAGTATCATCAAATCGTTCTGGACCGAAAAGTGAAATTCTAACCGTTACCACTGACTACAGTTCGCGAACTCCAGATGCACGAAGCCTGCTACTCGACGTTATTGACGAGGATCATCCACGACGTTACATCAACGTCGATCCAAGTAAAATTTTCTTATTTCATGCTTCGGGCCCGACATTGATCATCGAAGATTATGAATTTCCATGAAAACGTGAACGAAGAAGAAGAAGAGGAAGAGTCAAACTTATATCGTTAAAATCCAATAACAGGCACGCCAGCGTTAGCTGTATCAAATTCTTCGCCGATTTTACAACCGCCGGCAGGTTTTTCCCAGCTGACCATATCTCCGCCCTCGACAAACGGTCACGGAAGTTTATTGAATTTTGAACGCAGACGACGACGACGACGACAAGAGAATCGATGGAGCTGGAGGAATTGTTTAAGACGAAACATGCCGCCGCAGGGTGAAGAGGTTTGTACAATGAATTATATAAAGGGCAAAGAAAATGGAACGAAAAACTAAATAAAATAGAAAATAAAAACTCATCTGGACCAGCAGACGCGTTGACTATCTGTCCACTTTTGCCTCTTGTTTGGTTTCTTGTTTTCATTTCGTGTAGCCAGATGTTCAGCCCTACACTATGGGACCTCCGCCTACATATTCGGGAATCTTCAGAGAATCTAGATCTATTTATACCGAGTCAAGATTCCCACTTCCGCCAAGACTCTCAAACGATACCACAGCATCTTTCGTAACGCCTATTCCACCGCCGAGTTATGCTCAAGCACAAGGCCTATGTGTGTCTCCCTATTCGATGGAACAACTTATTCCAATCACTCGTAATTAAAGAAATCATATGAAATTCCTTAAAATTACAAAAACTTTTCATCATTTTTCTTTTTCAAATTTCAAACCCTCTTCTTTAAATTTCCTTGTCTCCGGGCGATTTTCCTCGTTCGCCCTATTTCGTAGCCGATTTTTTTTTTCCCCCCTCCAATCTTTTTCGTGCAGTGAAAGACAACATTTTCCCCGCTACCTCTGTCGAGAATTCGATTTTCATTGAATATTCTCACGCACTAGTGCTTGAGAATACGATTTTTCAGCACTGGTGCTCGTGAAACTCCACAAAAATCACATTTTCATTTTCATATACATAATCATTTCGTTAACTTGGTGCTTCCAGCCAGCAGAGGTATTCGGTCGCCCAGACCAACGCCGACAATTTGTCCTAGATGTTCGACAGTCGTTGTTACCGCTGTCGAAATTCGTCGATCAACCATCACCCACATTTCCGCGCTGGTTTTATTCTTATGCGGGTAAATAATTCATCCGCCAAGTTATATATATGTAGTTTACACAAATTTACATATCATTGTGACCTGCTGACCAGCAGAGAGATGAAATAATTATTCAAAATTCTTTGAGAAAATTTGCATTCAGTATTCGCGAGTTAAGAAATAATGACAAATTCGTGATATTTTTGCATCGCGAAACGAATGTTTCTTTTCTTTCTCTCGTAGCTGTTGGCCGTGCTGTTTGATCCCGTACTGCATCGATTCGTGCAAAAGCACGCACCACTATTGCCCCGTTTGCAGAACTTATTTGGGAACTTACGCACCATGGTGATTGAGGTAGAATGGAATGATGCAACATTGAATAACCGAATCTCGAGGTGAAAAGAAGAGAGAAAATATTCCTACAACGGATACTTGTAAATGCGTGAACAGTAATTGGTACATACATTCTGAATAAATTCGATCTGCTGATGATGATTTCAACGAAAAACGAACACGAATTTCATTACCTATTTTATCATTCCAAACCCACCTGATGCGATCTAAATAATGCTGTAATAACAAGTATACAATTGTTTTATCAGAATAAAAGTAATTTTGCGCAAATCTGCCAACGGATCCACCGATGATACATCGGAATTCGTAAAATTGTAAACTCGTTGAATCTGAACCCCAGGCATCGCGTGGGAGCGTATTTCACTTTTGTTTTAGCTTTCGTTGTTGGGGGGGGGGGGGGGGGGGGGGGCGTTGCTAGTGAAAAAAATCCAAAAAGCGATTATAAGACGATAAATGTCTACCGCAGTCGGGGCAGTAATGTTTGGCCGTTACAAAACACATTGAGAAATAGGGGAGGAGGCAGCATCCGAATACGCAGCTGTGTAAAAATGGATAAATTACAACAATTAGAACCAGGTACTAGATGATCCTATCATACAAAACTCACCCACCTATGATACACGCGACGCAAGTTATATGAGCGATTTTTGAATAGGAAATTATCACTTCAGTTACGACATCCCGTCCGCATGTCGGGCAATACGCTATCGCCGGAATGTGACGGTTCACTGGAGAAGAAATAAACAAACATTCAAATCGAATCCTATGTAAAAGTATGTTACACGTATGTATGTCGTTCTTCTTTTCACTATATCTTCGATTAGCCTCGAAAATTAAACTTCTGTGGACCAATTCTTCAGCATCAATTATTGTAGTACATACATACATGATTTTTTGCCTGTAGAAATTATTGGACAAAATTCCGACACGATAAAGCTCGTTCAATTTTCATTGATTTTAACATGTATCGAGAGATGAAGAGAACCCCTGAGAACTCGTAAACCTTTCTAGATATGCAAACGTGCATATATACGTCGGGAAACAGTACGCTTCGAAGGAAAATTCATTGAACTTTATCTACGAACTTACGACTCTCGCCAGATCCATGGGGTTGAGTTTCCACGTTTGACGCAGCCATGCCTATGTTTGTTTTCCATCAGCAGTAAAATTAACAGATTGGCAGACGAGGCCACGACGTAACCTATCAAGCTATAGAAAGCTGTATTTTTCTCGGATCACGTTTTGAGTCACTCCGAGCCTCCTTCAATCTAGGGATTTCAAATATCTACTAAACCAACGAAGAAAACTGTATCCAATAATCTAGAAAACAAGTAATCAACGAAATCGATCCGGGAATCGGACATTACGAAACGATAAAATTTCACATGAAATATACATTTGAAAAACAGTAAAACGCAGTCCGAGATCCGCGGGTTACGCCTCAAATCCGAGGATTATCCCTGAAGTCGGAGGCCCACCATCCGTCGTTTTGAAAGGGCAAATAATTTCATCCAATTAGCGTAGAACGGCCAGAATATATTTAGGGTCCCTTGAGCGGAGTAGGTACGCGATATTCTCTTCGCTGATGAGTTTACTGCCCTCAAGTTATATTAACACGATTCAAAAGTTTCAGCTGACAGACGGACGCCGCGCGGGTGCTTGTCAAGAACATTACGAGGGTCCGAAACTAGCGGACTCGCATTGTAATGTCAAAAACAAAGAATTTGGTAAAATTAAACGTAACGTGGGTCAGTAGCCTTGGGAAACATTTCTCCCAGTCAGAAATTCAAACCAAAAAAAAAAAACACCCCGGCCTAATGAAGGTAACTGGACTTCGCAAACTACTGAACTATACAACGATTTTATACGAAACTAAACTGGTAGGTATCTACCATTGAATGGTTCACGAAGATCAATTTATTGCAGGTAACTACCGATGTGTACCACCGAGGATAAGAGCAGGATACCGTTTGTCGTGAAAACAGGATAACACGACTTCGCACGTTAGATAAAAAATCGGGTTTTTTTTTCAACGGATATATCACACTTTTCTCCCGGCATTCTGAACAGTTTCCTCCAGAACGAATTATTTTCATTCTCCTCATACGTCTTTAAAATCTTTCAAAATCGCAACGGTTTCATTGATACCCTCCTGCAATATATAGAGTGCGAATTTCAGCTCGTTCGTAGTATCGCGAACAGATGGCACCTGCATACGAGACATTTTCATCATTCGAATACACGCGAGCAGCATATTCCTCGAGTTTTTGCACTCGAAAAAAAAAAAAAAGATCACCGAAATCAAATATTTTCACCGTGAATTTCTTACAGTCCAAGCCTATAATATGTGCGCAAATTCACAAGTCATCGTGTCATGACTGTCACAGCTTGATCCCCTCACATTTCAAACACGAAGATATCGTGAAGTGAAATATGAGAATTCTACTACAAAAACAGTTGCGAGTAATATTAACAGTATAAGTAACCGTGTGTATGAAAGTTCCACAGGTTCGAGGATCGGAAAAAACGATGAATTTTGACTGTAGGTTAGAAGTTTAAACGTCTTCGCAGACTTCCTTCCGATCTACAGGCATCCGATCACGAGCTAAATCGATTACAGTTAAGACTAAATTTATTTTCCGCGACTACTTCTGATCAAAAATTCAACGATCGTGGAACTGTTCGAGCACTAGTGCGTAAAATCTCCGTAAACGTCTCATTTTTAACAAAAAGTAGTCGCAGAAAATAGGATGTGAGGCACTCGAGCGCATACAGAAACTTCTTGACTCGTGTGAATTGTGCACCCGGCATTTCACACCCGTCGAAAAGTCTCTCGTTCTGCACCCTTGCCACACAGATAACTATTATTCGGCGCCTGCAGTGGCTGAAACTCATTTCAAAGTGCGATACGTAAAATTAAATATGTATGTATATAAAGTATACATACTTGTCAAGGAGTATATATTATTCGTAGATCATATTTTCGTCATTCTTCCCAATTTTTGCGATCTCGGTTGTATTATTATCGTCGCTCCCCAGAACCATGAATTGTTATAGCATCGGCACACTATGCGGACTGCAGTCGTTGACGGATCGATGCAATCCTACCTGTAAGCAAACGGTGAAAACCAAAATCATTAAAACGGCGAGCGGTAACCAAAGTTCGACAAGGAGCAAGGCATGTATTGTGGTGCAACAAATGAGAATAGAAGAGAAACAATGAATAGATACGTGTCTAGAGATCTGGAATTCGCGTCGAACGACGATAATATTTATTCATCATGAATTCCTGAGCTAGGAATACCAATGATTGGCATCAACTGATGTAAACTGTGCAACTTTTATCGTTATCAGAATATTAAGACTTCCGGCCCTCAGCCCACCGAAGTATCTCGAGTCGAGTTGTGTTTCGTGTTTCGTGATAAGTTCGGATCGCAAGTTTTTAATCAGTATAACAACGAGTGACAATAGGTAACTCCGAAAAGACGAAATATTCATTCATTATTATAGATTCATAGCTTCGCGTTAGGCTTCGTAAAGATATCGGGCGGCTGTGCCTATACTGTACGCCGCGCCGGTGTGTAGAGTTAAGACGTTTACGTTCAACCGTCCCGCAATCTTGACGGTGATCATAATTTTCTTTCGGTGATAAGTAGGGTTCGGCGATCGGAAGCGAATAACCGTATGCTTTGAGAAACCCCTCCAATAAGTGCGTTACCTTTACTTTTTTTTCTCTCTCTCTCTCTCTCTCTTTTTCTGCCACTAGAGTAAATTATACACCGCCCAAACTCCGCGTGCCCATGGTTAAGTGTGCTTTCAGTCGTGTAAGCTAACGTTGCGACGACCGGTGATCCGGTCGAACATAAAAACTCGCTACCAGCAAGAAGTAACTTCGTACATCCTTAGTGCAGGATTGAGTGATTTTTGTGTGAACGTATAGATTCTAATTGAATAGAAGAAAATGGAAAAGACGACACCTTCTACACCGGAATTTGATTCACAACAGCCACCGCCAGCCTACTCAAAAACAGAACCTACAGGAATCCGATTCCTTCCACAGTGCAGCCTATTTCGATGCCTTACGTACGTACATATAATAGGTCCGAAAGTCCATTCGGAACTCAAGGGTTGATTGAAATTTGAGAAATAAGAGGTGAAAATAACACTGGAAGACCCTGACTATTATTACGGGGGATTTAGTGTCCGAGCAGTGCTTTCACAGCTAATTTATGTTTTTTAAGGACGATGGAGTGTCCTTCTTGCAACCAGACAGTAACCAGTAAGATGGTTGAAAAATCAAGCAGCAGAACGCACTGTTGGGCCATAATTTTATGCATATTGGGGTAAGCCGACTGAAACTGTTAATTACTTGGTATATTTATTTCAACAATCAGTCACGAATTCATTTTCAAATCGAACAAACGTGACGATTGATCATCCATCCTCGCTAGTTTCTTCGGTGAACAACAAAATTATGGAAAATATCGAAAATTCTGTCAAATAATTATCTTCGTTCGCAGATTGTGGCTCTGCGTACCTTGCATACGTAGGTATTGTAAGAGCTGTTGCGTGAACGTTTACCACTACTGTACCATACCGCAACTCTTAAATTCTTACCTAGGAACGTATAATGGTCGAGAAACCACGTCCTCGCGTATATAAGTATGCTTATTAAAGAGAAAAAAAAAAACAGGAAGAGTTGGTTATGACGGTGATCGATATCGTCTATCGATTAGATTGGTTGAATTTAGTCGAACGGTAACTTCATTCAATAATTATTTAGTTATTTTCTATTTAGTTTAGTTATTTTAAAGAATATAATTATTTGAAAGCTCATCATGCGTAATTATTATCTTATCTTACAATGTATACAATCTGAGTAACTGAATGAACACATATCGTATTGAATGACATGAAACTCGAAAATATTCACATTGTACCTAAAATGGGAACATCGGCGATCAATCGATAACCGCAATAGCGATGCAAATGTAAAAGTAGATTCACAACTTTATCCCAAAAAGCAAATGATATCTAGTGGATATCCAGCCACTCGATGACCCACGTGCGCAAGCTTCTACTGCTACGATCTGACGGCAGCCGGATATTGGGATTTTTTATTTCATCAACGCGCGAAGCCGAGATTTGAACTCGTTTCAATTCAAGCTGTTCCCGCGAAATTTTGCAAATCAAGTGACACGAGTCAGGAGGAAGCGCATAGATGTCTCGGCAATCGGATAACCCGAGAGATTGTACCACTTGTTGGCGTTGCCGCATGGATTAGCACGGACTAACCAATTGGCGTACGAGATCGGTAGTACGTTCTTATAATTGAATTGTTCGAAACGATTGAACTCGGATAGATGAAATGAAAATAGTCAGCCACTTTCTGGTAAAATACAGTATCCATTCGAAAGAATTACGTCCGTATCGGTTGTTGTACGCCGTATGAATGACGACGAATCGCGTTTCCGAATGACAGCAATGCTTCTAACAATAAGTAACAATGGCCGCAAGTGCATGGGTCTTTGACAGCACCCTAATATGACTCAAGCCTCCAGATATGCACACGGAAAATTAGATACCATCGCGTCGCTCAACTATTCCTATCTCAGGTCCGAGTACATGAATAAGGTATCTTCATATCTGAGGTCGAAATGTGGTGATTATTGTGATACCTACATTATTCAATCAATGAAAATTAAAACTCACTAATAACAAGTGATGATAGGGACCCTAGAAGAGTCGGTGAAAGAGACACGAGGTAGTAGTCATTATCATACATTCGAAGCTCCGCGTTCGGCTCCATGAATGTAGCTATACGAGATAAGGATATCAGATCGCTGTGCCTAGGCGTTTAGGCTGGTGAGCGAACGGTACGTCATTCGGCGTGTGGTGACTCATTGTCAGTTGAACATCAAGAGCCGAAGCCTGCAGATTGTATTTAGATCCCGAGTGAATAAGTGATTTTTTGAAAGAACATAGGGATAAGCTGTAGAGAAACATGGAAAAGGCAACAGCTTCTGCACCAGAATTTGATTCACAACCACCGCCCTACTCAGAAGTGGCACCCCCAAATTCAATTCCTCCCTCAATGCAACCTATTCCATTTGCTGTTTACCCTCCACCACATCATCAAGTATATCATGGACCTCAATCATCAGTCGTGCAAACTCACATCATTACTCAACAGCCAGGTAATTATAAATGACGGATGCAGAAATCAATCTATAAATTGGAGTTGAATGAGGAGAGGAAAATTTATGTGAAGGGTTTATGATCACTCCTGAGGAACGGTAATTCTGAATAGAACACTCGAAGACTTTGCGCGTTGTGGCGAATGTTTTGTTTTGTCAAATCTTCGCGTGATATTGGCAATTATCTAGACATGGGAAGCATATTATTTATTGAAAATACATTCCTGCGTAGCGATAGATAAGGCTTATCGATGAACAATCAGAAGTGACGAAGTCAGGTTTTATCGATCGGTTATTAATGGGTTTCAATCGGTACAGCAGTGCAGTTTTCAATACTAGAATATAATTCGGAAACTTCATTGCAAAGTGACAAGTCGTTTTCAAATCAATTCAGAAGAGAGAATATGGAAAGTAAAACTGCGGAAAACTTCGATTTCATAATATACTAGGGAGATAAATAATACCGATGATTCATCTAATGCTCTAATCGTGATATTATCATTTTTTAGGAGCGCGTGTTCACGTTGTTACAAGCTCCCCGCTTTTTGGACCAAACCCAAGGACGATGGTGTGTACTTGTTGCAATCAAACGGTAAGCAGCAGAATAATTCAACAGCCGAGTACAAGAACGCACGTTTTGGCTCTAAGTTTGTGTATACTTGGGTGAGTTGGCTAAATTCCAGTTGATCAAGTACATGCATAGATTTGTGAAAAATTTGCTAAGCTTATTCCGTTTTTTTCCCAGATGCTGGCCCTGCGCACCTTGTGTATATTGTATGGACTGCTGTGTAAATGTTAACCACTACTGTCCGAACTGCAATGCTTACCAAGGAACGTTCATACCCGGTTATTAGCGGGGAAAGGATTACAACAACGTAGAAAAACCGCGTCCAGTGCAACTGATTGTTTCACGCGAAGAAAGACAATTGAGGTTTTCAAAGTCGTTAATATCATCGAGAGTTCGGTGAATTTTGTAAAGCAGTATTTTCGTTATTCTAAACATTGTTAATCTTAGGTACGCAATAGAAGTATTTAGATGGCTCACTGTGTCTAGTATCAAATTCTTATCTTATATATATATAATGTAAATAGCCAGCCTACGGAGCTGCATTGTACGTGATAAAAGATTGATGATAAGGAGTAAAATTAATTCATTCGTGCTGGTATGAAACTCGAGTATTCCCATGTACATGCATACAAACCTACTCAGAATAAAATTATTGAAAATTATTCTCTGGCCGTGTCAGCACGGAAGATCAGAGAATTATTCACAAACTGTTCTCACGTTTTGTCAATTCACGAATTACACCACGGGCCACGGACCGTGATCTGTATTACGAAAGTGGCGGAGACAGTCTCGTGTTCAAACCAAAGAATTTTGGTAAAAAACTGTACCAGTCTTTAACTACGTCTTTATCTCTTTATATAGACTTTATAGTCGTTCACTCAGAGCCAGCTTGAAATCTTTGCACAATATATCGCGTGAACATTTCTTCGACTTCAACCTCTCGGATCTGACCGCACCGTATCTGGCGAAACTTATAGCTCTCGTTTTGCTCGTCATCCAAATAGAAAACCTGTATCATTTTGAAAATTTTCTGGGCTCCCGTTTCAGGGATTTTTAAGAGCACCTATTTTTATTGCATCTATACGTCTTTCGGCCGAGAGAAAAACGAGAATAAAGATTCGCTCAAATCCTGAGAAGTTACATGCAAGAGTGGTAATAGGAAAAGGTGTCCGACCTGAGCTGTAACCACCGATGTGCTATACTTCTCTCATCTCTTAAATCATGAGTAGTTATATATACTCTCATTTTTCATCCGAACTGATCCGTGAAATAGAAGAAAAAATGATTGAAACGAAAAAGATGAAAAATGATAACGAAAGGTCGAGAATTCATATTATAGAGCAAACCGAGTTTCCGATGGAATATCTCGTATTATAGAGGCACCGCGGCCGTTAATCCGCCGTTCAAATACATACATATTCTCATCTTCCAAATTTTTAACTGAAGCTCGACGCAAGCAATTTTTGCCAATGTACAGTCAACAAACGGAAATTGCCCCCCACCCCTTCCCCTTCCCCTTCCCCTTGCAGGTATCGCTATCTTATCGTAGCTTTGGATATAAAATATGAAATATCGCAGTCCTAGAACAGAACTGGACACACCACAGTCTTCGACCAGGGTACCGATATATTTTTTTTTCATATACGTGGCAGAATATTACATCAAACACACATAGAAAGATGGGTAAACCAGTTGCAGTTGTCCAGCAGCCAAGAGCAGGTAAAAAGTGAAAAAATTGAAGTCACGAATATTTTCCACTCTACTTCTGATTTTATACAATACGAATCGCCATCGATTTTATACAATCACTATCCATACGATATACCGCAAACTTTGGTTCACACGTTAACCGCACGCCTATGATCACAGGTACGACAGTCTACGTGGTATCGGCTCAACAAAAAGAACGATCATGTTGTGATTGCAGTGCATTTTGCTGCGGCTGCTGCGTGGGGTGAGTAAAAAGAATCGGAGCATAGTAGGAGTTTGAACGACGATAATTTCAAAGTCGATGATGAGATTGAGAAGGAATTGTAAAACTTTCGAAGAATAATATGAGCCTACATTCAATTTTCAGGGGATGCTTATCTTGTTTACCATGCAGAAAATGTTGTTGCTGTTGTTGTTATTAGCGATAAGTATGACATTTTGTACAAGCAGCTGAGGCAAATTTATTAAAGCGGAGTGAGAAAAAGTGGCTGGAACCATTGATTATGATTATACCTAGTTTCACAAATATATCACAAGCACGCAGTTGAGAGTTTGAGCCCCAAATCCCCACTTTCCTACGATTTTATCCACACGTGTGTTAACGTGAAGAAATATGCCTGGGAAATAAATAACCCCGGCGAAGCGTGCAGTTTGTGACATGAACAACTGCACGTACTATGCGGTTTCAGTGTCAACATACATACGAAAGGAGGATGAACGGACATGCGGAGCAGCATTAAGCAAGAAGTCAATAGATTAAGGCGATGCAATACCTACTCCTACCTTTACCGACTGAGATACATCATTTTTATATCTCGTCTCATTTATAAACCGATGACAAGAATGGGCCGGAATTTTGACAGTATGTTTATATTAGTCTATATCGTCGAACAGTGATATGGTCAACCGGATCGTGAAAATGATCAGTCGATAAAAATCTGTCAATTTTTCAAATCAGTTTCGCGACGCCGTCGACTCCCCTACACCGTTCAGCGGTACAGACTAATATAAGTATACTGTCAAAATTTGAGCCCATTCTTTTCATTAGTTTATAAATGAAAGGAAATATAAGAATGACGTATCTCAGTCGGTAAAGGTAGGAGTATCGCATCGCCTTAATAATCAATCTACGATTATAAGTTACGATGGATCATCGCTGGGAACTTCATTAACGATTACCCCATCATCGATTAATTCTCGGAAATTACTCGAACGATATGGATGTCATGAATTGTGAAGTATTCCGCTTAATGTAATCGGTTATCAAAATCGCACTCGATGACGAATGTAGGTAATGCATCGACGCGCGTTACTGATTCAGAAAAAGAACACTGCGCTGACTCAAAAGCACGGTGTGACTCAATGTGCCTATACTTTTCAAGATCTAACTTTGTGCGCAATCAAGATTTCGGGGCAATTTAGGAAACTTTATGTTGTATTATCTTCTGCACCCTTTAGCTTTATCTGTGAGTCTTTATTTGAACACTAATGCTTACGATTGTGTATCTCAAGATCTCTATTCAGAGGCCCAATCCTCATGGATAGGAATATGTAGACGCTGTATAATGTGTTGGTGAAATATTTTTCGCAATAATAATACACACCAAAGCCGGAAATCTGAGAAAAAGAAAGTGACAAGAGTCCTCGTATTTTTTTATTTTCTTTCCAGGCTGTTCTCATGTGGATCCGAATTTGGAACACATATTTTGTAGGAAAAAAAATCTGCAAGTTTTCAGAAAAAAACATCGATTCACGCGCAAACAATGAGGCTGAGGGTGAGAAATCTATTTGATGTGATTCCTCGAGCGTCAATTCAAGAATGGCAGTAATTTCTGAAGTTAATAGAAATCGATAAAATCATGGAATACTTTGTAAACGTTTTGATTTCATTCCCGAACGTTAGGCCTCTGCTTCACTACTGCCATACAACTGTCTCCTAAATGCCAACTGCCAAATGTCTGCCAAGAAACGTTTTCGCGCGTTAATTAGCAGGAACGACTTGTGACGGTGGTGAAAAGCCACTTTCTGTGCCACTGCTATTTCCCTGTACGACATGAAACCGGAAGAAGAAGAAGGGGTTTCGAGAAAACAGATTGTCATCCGGATTTCGAAATATGGTAGAATTTGCACAACAGTATATCCCAGTGAATCAAAAATTGACTGTTGATAATACAATCTATTTGCTATAGTATTATAATATATCTTATCATTCTTATCCTATAACGAATATATTCTAAGAATTCGCATAATGATTACGTTAATTAATACAATAAATTATTGTATTCTATGAAATTACTTAAGATCATTCTTCAATCACGTGCAATGATATGTATCTAGATACGTAGAGCAAATACACTGCACAAATGAACTCACAGACCCTTCTTTCCCACGTTCTATCAATTGGCTCATTAATAAACCACAAACCCCAGAGCAACATTTCAATTACAGAAACATCGTTCGAAGATAAGATGTGTACGGGACCGGAGAGAGATTTTTTAACTCAAATAAATAATCGGATATCATTTCAGATCTTTTCGAGTAGCCAAACAGATTCTAGTTTCTCTTCTCGAATATATTTAGGTATGTAGTACTTTAACAAACGCTTTTGGTCTACGTGTTCATCGGCACGAATTCTATCCGAGGTCATACAGAGTTAAACGAAAAAATATCATCTGTGACATACCATACTTTTATTTGACCAATAAAAAAACAGGTGATAAAAAACAAAGATCAGACATTATTCCGCATTCTGAGGGGTGAAAATCGATTTACAATTACTATAATGAAATATTGCGTTACAGACGGGCTCTGCGCGAAGCGTGATAGATCACAGTACCTAAAGGCAGGTTGCATGGGGAAAAAGAGAAAGAAGACGAAGAATCCCCGCCGAATAAGTAATTACGAAACAGTTCGGTTTCCTTCGAAGTATAACCGATAAGGAATGTTCAAATGAGAGATAACCGAAACAAATTTTACCGCCGGTTTGCGTCACGTGGAATATCCCAGTCTCCTCGCTATCTCACCGCTGGCGTTACAAGTCTCACCGTATACTACTCACTACTCCAGTCGACGTTAACACTCTGAGTCGTTGACATATTGTTTTGCATACGTGGCGAAATATATTACATTACGTTACATCATAAGTACACATACGCTAAAACGTCCATACGAGAAGAGATGTACAACCAGAACCATAATTATCAGTACGATCAACAATATGGACCACCGCAGCATCCACCTCAGCCAGGAATGTACGGTCCTCCACCGCCCTACGGGAATCAGCCGATCACCCAGCAACCACCGCCAGGTAAAACGGGAGAAAATTCCCGAGTCTTTCACCTTCTGATCTCATGCCATACGAATTCGTCCTGATCACGGTACAGTTTTCCTTTCCGTGTTAACCACGCCTAACGATCGCAGGTACAACAGTTTACGTGGTACCAGCGCAACAACAAGAACAATCGACTGGTATGAGTACTGGACAAGCATTGTGCTGCGGTTGCTGCGTGGGGTAAGCGACGAGGATAAAGTAACCAAATGATCAAAGTTTCGATGACAACTGTACGGTTGATTAATTTTCAGATGGTGCCTGGCTTGTTCGCCTTTCGATTTCTGTTGTTGTTGCTAAACTTCTACACGAGTTTGAATTACCAAATAATGAAGTGGAGGCAAGTGGGATATTGATGAACCGTAACTGTCGATTATTGTACGTAGATTAAATGCGTATCTATTATACAATATAACGAGCGAAAAGTATGAGAGATATTATAGATATTTGTATATATACAACGAGGATTTCGCGGTGACGAATACATGAGAACGAGGATAAACGGATGTATACATACATATGCTATTTAGAAGAAAAACATATTTGCTCCAGAACCAGACGCGTGGTGTTAACGTACTTTTCAAGGATTAATATAGTTATATTGAGCGTATTGATTTGAAGACTGTAAATTGCATCGAGTATTTCAGATTTTAAGTTACCTGCCCATTTGTTCAATTTTTCTGTGTGGTTTGAACGACCGCGAAATGATAAAATGAATTTTTAAGATAAGATAAGATAAGATAAGATAAAATAAGATATGAGAATAATAAAAACATGAATAAAAGAGAGAGAAGAGTAATCGTTGTATTGTAGATAGATGATACAATATATTGCCACAAACTCCGCTTCGCCGTGCCGCTCCGCTACGGCGACAAAACCGTTCTGCTGTACTGGAGATAATACCTACCACGACCACGCGCCATTGAAACAATCATATTATAATTAAAACGCGAATTATCTAAGTGTTGGGTATGCCAGAAACCGCGAAAATCGCAGTTTCCCATTTTTCGATCTTAATCTCAATTTCCCACGCTCCTCCTCGCTCCGAGCGACTCGGTCACAAATGAATTACCAACATGACATTATTTCATACGGACATGTTGTTATTTCTAATGAACTTTTACCACGAAATCATATCACTTCTTTATAATGATAATGAACCGTTGAAGCTGAATATCTCGAATGATTGGTGAATAATGTGAAGACATCCGGTCGAAGCCTATACTTATCTCATTTCAGCTGATAACGACGTATCTACACGATAGCGATCTAGGGAATCCAACCCGAGCAAAAATAAGTAGAATTTAATTTTCCAATCAACCGGTTATTAGGAGCGAGTTCGATACGATACCATCACTTATTTCGGCAGCGATCTAGTGGGCAAACGGAAACAACACAACACACGTTATCAGATTTGTGATTGGAGTCGCTCTGTTCCGAGTAGGCGATTATTTATATAAACTTCGGTGTCGTGAAAAACTGTGAGGATTGTCACTCTGTGATTCCGTTTTTGATCATCAAATCGTGCGGTTCGTGACCGATCGTGAGAGGAAATTCTTTCGTAATGAGTAATCAAGATAAAAAGGACTGCGCTGCACTGCAGCCCATGCAAGTTGAAGATCCGCCTCCGCCGTATTCTCCTTACAAACCATCTTCGGTTCCAAAACCACCTCAGTTACCTTCGGAACCACCGGCTCTGACACGAGAACCTCTTCCGGGTGGGTGGATTTATTTATACCGACGTGCGAGGAATTGTTAATTTTGTGAAATTCATATTTCATTATTAATGACCATCAGCCAGAAGACCCCAAGATTTTCGCAGTCGGAATCAACGGGCAATGGATTACGTGAGATACTCAGCCTGGCAAGATTCTAAAGCATATTGCTGCTCAACGTAAGTTATTGTTACGTCATTCCAGCTGAAAATAGTCATCTCGATTTCCATCTCAATTTTCTAATTTTTCATTCTGATGGCTGCGAAGACACTTATAAATTCCTGCGAGAATGAACACCCACAAATTTTAAAGAACCGGAAATTTGAACAACGAAGTATCATACTCAAACTACTATCTGAATTTTAATTTTTAATTTTTCGCAGAAACTGCTGGTCGTGGAGCAAATAATGCATCCATCGTCCTCGGATGTCGCCCGAGGGAACCTGGACGAAAAATCAATGAAGAAGATAATGGCGATTCGCCATAGAATCTGAAGACTAGAAACATTGAATAATATAACGATATTCAAGCCAAACCAACTTACAAAAAGTGAATAATTATAGTTCATAGATAATTATTTCTAATTATTTTCTTACTTTTACGGTCGCCTGTTTCTAAAGTACATTTAAGTTAGTATTGTTTTTTTGTTGTATGTATATCGTATAATACCTAAATGTATATGGTTATCCTTTTTTACCCAATTATTTATCATTGTCATCAGGCATTGACTCATTTTTTAATTGTCTTCTGTCCACGTTGAAATTATGGAACAATCGTTCCATAATTTCAACTGTTTAGGGAAGAAAATAAGAGAGAAGAGGCAAAAATTTTTGAATATAAGATAAAACAGAACATTTGAATAGCACTTCGACCTGCTGTAGTTGAAGATATGTGTATGAGCACCTCGCATCGTGAGGTACAAGTCACTTCCGGAACTAACTTCCGCGTGACTACCGACGACTGCATAATTCTATTATTTGTACCATATTTGGCAATGCGGAATGTAGTGTACTTTCGCAGGTATAATATTATGCGCATACAGAACAGCATATATATAATAAATGCATAACTGTTCCTACCTGATTTTCATCAACTCTGATATTGATACGAATAGATAAAATCGAAACTCGAACCGCATTTTAACGAGCCTATAAATGACAATTATAAAATAAGTCATGAAAGAGGAGTGATTCAATCGCGTCCAACCCAACGAAGAATAGAGAGAAGGAGGATGGAAAGAAACTTAGATTCGAACATCGTGGAACCTGAATAATCGAAAAATGGAAGAATACGAAAAACAAAAAATTACATACAAAAACGAAGAACAAACACAGAACAAACTTAAATTTAGTAGTTTAGGAATCCTTAGTTCTTCCCCCACTATCAATTCTCCCCTCGACCCTGAGTATTATCTCTCTCTCTCTCTCTTTTTATTTTCCCCTTCCATATTCTCCACCTGTCTGACGGCCATGCTGACTTTCGTCCAATCCACCGCGTGCCGCGCGAGTGTCTCCGGCTATTATCATTGTGCCAGTTTTTACGAAACTCCTTATATTGTTGATAATTATTGATTAGAGTGTTGGAATTGAATCGAGTATTCCGAAGGGGCGTTTTTCCGCCAACCATAAACTCGGCATATTTGCGAAAAGTGCATCATTTATATTGAACAATTGGATTACCAGTATAATGCATCATCCGGATAATGCCTCGCCGTATAATCCAACGACCGAACCGATCTCTCAACAAGGTATCGGAATCGCCTACACACCGGCGCAACCGCTAAACATACATCCAGGTAAGACGAATATCCCAATTCTCTACAGAATTACGTATATTAAAGGAAAATTTCGAGCGTATAAAAGTTCACCGTGAGACGAAGAGGCGTTTTATGCTCTAGGAGTGGCCTATTACTTGTAATACTGTATTCTGGTTTCTCAATTTTTTTATTGCCGTTATCGTTACAGATCCAACAGGCCTGCTAAGTCATAGCGACGAGTTTCGCCCCCCCCCCCCCTCCCCTCCCCCAAGTCTGGAATGTAGTAAACAGAGTTAATTAGAAAAATGTTATGATATCATAATAATGAGTGGAGAAAAATTGAGCCGTCACGCTACAGTCTCGAATTAATGAATTGGTAATGCACAGCTTGGTATTTTCATTTCATTCGATACAGTGTATAGCTCAAGTATAGACCGCGCTCTAAAAATATCGGATGAAATTTAAAAAGCTAAAAAGACCTGTGATCAAGTATACCGATAAGATAACGTACATATGTATGTACTCGTACATTATATCTTATCGTGTAGTTCAAGATTCCGCTAATATTTTCTATAGTTAGTTTCAAAACATTATGCGTGAAGATAGATCATCCTGATTGAGTCAGCGCATCTTCTTGCCATCTCTCCAAGTTCTTAGGAAAAATTAAACAAGGTTAAGCTAAGCTTAAATTTCGACAAATGTTGAGATTCGTTCGAACCATATTCATATCCAACGATGATTTCGAGAAATTTCTTTGTTCGTGAAAATCTCCAAATGATTGTGACAAATTTCGTTCTCTGACTATCAATTAGAAAGCTCGAACCTTCAGATTGAACCACAGGTCGCGAGATGTCATTGATGACGAAAAATCATCTATTCGATAAACGTGAATAAAATTATACCCCCGAAAAATCTGACGTTCGTTGTCACTGAACGATCGAGCTACCTTCGACGGCGCGAAATACTTTTCGCCTATAAAACTCCGTAATCCACTTTACACAATTAACGAAAAAAAAAATTATGCTATTATTTTTCAGGTACATCTGTACACGTTTTTACCACCGGCGCGAGAGTCGGACCGGATCCCTGTGCCGTTACCTGTCACGTTTGCGGCGAGACTGGGCTCACAAGGGCGGAAAAAGGAGCTGGTCTTAGGACACATTTGATAGCACTTGTCCTTTGCGTTATCGGGTGAGATTGTCTCGTATTGAATAAAATGAAGGTCGTTGAAAAAAGAAATTGAACAGCGAGGTACAAAACATAAAATTGTCTTCCTGAAACGTATCACGGATTATTTTCAACATATAGCGTCCTTTAACAAATATAAAAAATGACAAATTATATCGAATTTACAGATGCTGGCCGTGCGCACCCTGCGTCTATTGCGTCGATGTTTGCCTCTGCACGAAACACTTCTGCGGTAAATGTAACGCTTTCGTAGGAGTCTACAATCCGCAGTTATTTTAAGTTTATCCATACAAACTTCATCTTCGTAGACATAAAAAAAGAAGAAGTAAAGTAAAGGAAAGAAATCGACTAGGAAATCAGTCTGCAATGCAATTTTAGGCTGAATAATTCAAGTCGTACTATACATCCGTACATCACATTTCAACTATACCGATTGTCTGAAGAAATCATATTTCAAGAAGTTATTTTTATTATAATTTTTTTTTCTTTTCTTATTCTTTCTTCTAATCTTATGATCACAAACTCAATTTCAACTTGTCTCCGTCTCTTCGACATTTTGACACATCTGACGCAAGCATATACAAATGTGCGGTATATATAGTACAGATATTAGAAATTTGCAGAAAAGATCTGTCGCTGTACCTACTAAGTTTTGTAGATCATAAGATTCTATCTCGACGGAATTGAATTTTAATATCTTCGGAATTGTTCTATGTACATACAGAGTGCCATAAGTTAACATTATATTAATTTATGTATACCTTCGCAATTTAATGTACTTAACTTTCTGCAAAATTATTGATGATGAACTATATTATCGAGTGTAACCAGCGCAGACGAGAAATCTTAATTAAATTACACAACAAAATGTCCTGCAGTTTACATCAACACTGATGATAACATGTGGACCCCATATAATTTTCATACAAAATTTCTCCAAGTTTTACCGAGTTTCACTGAAATGTTAGAGAGAAATATGAAAAAAATTAAAAAAAAAAAAAAAAGAACATCATTATCGTACATCTTCCCGAATTTATCTGAAAATATGGATGAATTGAGAAAGAAAAAGGAGAAAATAGTGACAAATTTTGTTTCCCTGCGCTGGGTATTCGGTTGCATTTCGCAAAACTGTTTGTAAAACATTTCACAACATTTCGGCTGACCTCTATAAAATGCCCGAAACATCGATTTCCGATTTACACCAATCCCATCAAAACCCTGTGAACGAAAATCTCTACAATCTTTCTGCAAGACGCCTAAAGAGAATCTTTTCAACGATAATCTGCACGAGTCATTTACGCTTTCCACAGAACATTTCAAAGGTTCTCCCGCAGATTATCCCAAAATTATCGAGGTATGTACAATAGCAATCAGATAAATGTATATTTACACCGGGTGAAATGTTCGTTGGGGAAATAGGTTCAGGTAGACGCATAATACGGCAGTGTGACAAATGCGAAGCGCCGCGATAAGTATTAACAAACTAATTCCTAAATTAGGAAAGTACCTATTTCAGTTACCTATAAACTAAATCGAAACCTACTACTTCTGTATATCCTGTATAGTCCATAGTCCATACCATATCCTCGCGGTATAATTATTGATATGCAAATTTCATACGGCGTAAGAACTGAATTGTGAAGCGATGTTCAATTCAAACTGGAGCATCCGTTGATTACGACAAAATTGTTCTATAGCTATAGTGTCTAGAAAAACCGTGAATTGCACAATTGCCAGGAGTGTTTAATCGCATTTTCAAAGAATACACGAAAACAATAACCGCAGGTCTAATACTTTGGAGGTTATGAATTTTAGTCGCTGTATTGCGTACGTAAGCCGCAGCTGCTACCATAATCGTGAGTATCTGGTGCCTAAGTACAAGTAGTACGTACATACATGTCGTCAAATAATTTATCTAGTATTTCTACTACAGTGGAGACATGTGTACAGCTGAAGTACGTATTTGAGTGCGCGTGCACTCTTCAATGAGAATCGTACATTGAATATCCGTTTCCAAACTGTGTTGTCAATCGTCTGACGTCAATGCAACGACCATTAACGGTCCGAATTACCCCCGATGCTGAATTACTGTACTTCCGTCAAAGTTTCATCCCGAAGAGAGCGATTTCTCCCAAGTCCCTTGGATATCAATTTCTAAGAGAAATGGTGTGAGCCTTTTTTCGGATAGAAATTTTCAAAAATCGGTCTCCGGAGAAAACAAGCTACCTTTGATTTCGAATCAATCGACTCTCCGCACTATCATCCTTCGTAAAAGTAAGATAACGCCGGAAATAATAAGACTGTGATAACTTCCGCCGGGTTCACATACTCATTCTGTTACGCATACGACTGCGTATGTTACATTGACACACAGTAATTCGTGTAACCTAATGGATATAAAGATACAAAAAATAGGAATTATCCGTCTCATGGATAGGTCACTCCAGCTCATAACGATCATTGATTTCAAATTCCCATGCATAAAATTACGAAATTACTACCAAATTATAGATATCTGTTAAGCCGACGTTGGAGATTGAATGTAGGAGGAATGAGAAATGCTTCCATCGACCATAGTTTTGAGTCTGCCATGGCAAAATGACCAAAATAATGATAATAGGAATATCCTGCGATAGTTACACGTCGATGAATTTACCGGTTCGAATTTTAGGAAGGAGTCCACCAACCGTACCGCATCATTTTTATTAGCCGACCGGCCAACCAACCGGCAAGAAAGCCTTGTAAAATAGAGAGAACAAAGATGAAAAAAACAAAAACCGGGGGGGCAAAATTTCGTACAGGAAAAGAGGAAGGTGGCAGGGACTCGCAGGTCTGACCTGCGGAGAGAATATAATATACTATATCTATGTGTATACTCCTCCCACATTGAAACACGTGCATGCGTGCGGCATGAACCGAACACAACGCCGCGCCGCGGCCGCCATCCTCGCTCGAGTCTGGTCTGTAACTCAAACAGAACAGAACGCGGAGTACAAAGTGGAGATGACGTAATTCCACGTTCGGCGGCGCCATCACTTATACGCAGACATATATGATATGGCGCGCGGGTACTCGCAGCCCAAGGTTACTCGTGTGCTACACGTATCCGTATGCCTTTTCAATGATACCAAAAAAGTGGATAAGACGCTCATGCCACGTATGCTGAATTCCTATCAGACGTAAATGAAGATCTGAGAATGATTATCGAATTGATTATAGATGTAAATCAAATTCAGGACAAAATATATATACACCTGGATATAATAATTCCGAGAATCTGTGCCATCAATATTGAGCAATATTGTTCATCGGATGCGGAAAAAGTGATATTCCAAAACGAATTCGACGTGGGCTAGGGAAGAATTATTAACGAGTTTATCATGTTCTGGGAACCGAACGTCCGTACAGCAATTTTAACGAAATTTATTCACGATTTAAACAACATTTATTCTGCAGGAAGTGTATGGCAAAAAAATCGGGAAAATCGATATTCTCTTTCGGTCAGATAGTGATACGGGGGACATATCGATTTCGACAACTGTCGCAACATTTCCGTTCAATTTAATTCACAAGCTGTGCGGCGCGGCGGTAGTTATCGACGATTCAATTGCTATTACGAGGACGAACCCCTTGCAACCCGATTGGCTTGTAGATAAGATAAAATCAATTCCCCGTATGTGTAAAAAACCTGATTGGTACCGACATCATATTGAAGCATTTTTGCCGACTTTCAATAAACATGATAAGGAAGTTTACGCATATACAGATGACGCATCCATGCATCACCGCAGTAAATAGACGATACGATTATTCTATGAATAAAATTTAATCATTATCGAAAATCAGATGAAATTTTATCACTGCACGCTCGAAAATCGATGTTATATTATTCCGCTACTGGGCTAGGTATAAATTCATTCTTATTTTTCTCCATGTTGAATTTCAAGTCAACAAATTATACCGGCAAAATTATAGATATCGAATGAATTGTAGGCTATTGCATGCAGTAATTCATTGATTCGTAAAACTTGTTGTTATTGAGATTCTAACTTGCTGTATCTTCCGGAGAATGCGAACCACTGTTCGGCATTTTCATACATCACGATTCGTGACTAGAATTTCGTTACTGGTGCCGTAAAATGAGAGACGCTGTACTTGAAACCTGTTCCCATTGGTCGGTAGTTGCTATTGTCCCGTTCCATTGAAGGTCGTTCGAAGCAATTCAAACCCGTTGTTATACCCATAGAACAAAATTTTACAATTAGCTCCAGACACTTCTTCCTCACTTTCTCCTCCAATTAATGTGAAATCAAATTGACATCATTTCCCAACAGGCATCGACATCGCTAGTGCAGCGTGATTTTTATCAGACAATTTCTTTCCGGATGATAATCAATTTTCAAATTGATCACAATCATCTTTCCTCAATTTTGCCGTACATGCCGCGGGTACGAATTGATATTACTCCTAGTTTAGCAATCGCGGACTATACCTGCTCTTCGCGAGGAAACATAAGTAGGTAAGGCTTAAAAGAGTGAAGCGAGTGAATTACTTGATATTCTGCATACTATTTGACGTTTGGATGATAACTAGGCTAGATAACAAATATCGACAGCATTATACCAGATATATTCACGCTTTGCGATAAGGGAGAAATCACTGCGTCTTGTGCCATGGCGAACGTTATCTTTGAAATTGAGATTCTCCCACCAATTGAGTTGAGCGCGAGTCAACCCAGGGACCAAATTAGTTTTACCCGTCGTTCATTGCGCGCAGAGCAACAGTCTACCAAGAGCCGCACAGACGCGCACACCATTCACCAAATATCCCAAACGGCGTCGTAAGGTTAGTGAATGCACCACATTTTTTAAAGAATTTAAAAAAGAAAACAATAATATCAATAATAATAATCAATATAAATGGACTGTTGGATCATTTATCCGGAACTGAAGATTAAAAAATACATGTATACATATATATATTCAACAGCTACCCATAGGAATAAAGTGACAGTGAATTTATTCGGTGTTAAATGAACCCGGTTTACAACATTAATCATCGAAGGAAAACAAAAATTCACCCGATACAGGTTTTCTGTAACGGTACTTTGAACTCAGATTCTAATTCCCAGATGATTTATTATGCACTTATGTATGCTACGTACACGCAAGAAAAAGAAGATTTTGGCGAACAAAATGGCTGTCCTCTGATTGTTAATTCTTCGCTCGAGTTTATCAATCGTTTCACAGTACAAAATAAGATTTACGATTTTTTTCACTCCCATTGGCCGTTGTCGTGAACCGCTCGAGTGAACGAGACGTGAAATTTTCTCAAAATTGAGAAAATAATTTTGCAAATTATTCCCCTTCTCTTCTTCACATCGACAATATTAAACGTAAACTATATCGTCGGAGTGTTTTTTTTTTTACTTTCGATCGATTCGAATAACAACTCGCATCACGCTTTCGATATTACTATGTATCATCAATAACATATGTACGCGTTATTCAGACTCCTTCGTACCTACACATCTTAGTATACTTCGCGTATACCATTCATTATACATATATTATTACATAACAGAAAATAACGCTATTAGATATTATTTTTAGCAATTTTCCTCAGGCGTTCTTCGTTCTCGTAAAGAGTTTTTATCATCCATTTGTTACAGTATTGACATAAGTTTATGCGCAATTTTGAATATTTATTCACCATCTGCATATTAAGCAGTTCTGTGTTTTTTCATGTTTTCTTCGTTCGTTGCTCGGTCGTAACCTCGGCTATGCATGCTACCGCACCTATCTATACCTAGACATAATCGCAACGACTACGCTGTCGTTGATCGTTATACCGTGTGCAAATAAATAATTCTACCGTCTGCAATGAATAATAATAATAATAAAAATAATAACACAATCAATGAAAATAACGATATTCCTTCAGCTAAACATCAATCTACAAGGTGCGATCCGCAATATATTCCCACTATACCAAAAACCTCATCGAATATACGCATATATATATACATATATATATATACATATAATACACCTATCTAAAAATATACGCTGACTGCGGTGTGTGACGCCACATAAACCGTCGACGCCCAGTTACACTTACATGTTTCAACCTATACTTATTACTGAAAGTTGTATTTTTTTATTTCTCGATTCAATCACGTGCGATCTTTCTTCCTTTTTCTTTTCTTCTTTACGTTGTTTCCAAATTCGATATCATTCGAAATCACCGAGCGAGTCAAGACTGACGCATGCGATATGCATATGTGTAGTACAAGCCGCTTTATCTAGAAGTTGACTACCAACTTAGGTATTTGCGTTCTGGGATATTACGCGTTCTGTTATCGGATCACTAATTTATGCATCCAGTTGCCGTGATGCGTGAGGTAGTTGTTTCTTTCTTTTCATACCTCTCTTAGTGTTCCTGTTTTCAAACTATTTCTCTCTCTCTCTCTGTATCTCTTTTTAATTTTTGGTTGAATGCGTATTGCTATCACTACCGCATCTGTAACTATGCTATTACTACTATCGTTTGCGTGCTACCATCGCCACTCGGTATATCATCTTGTGTTCTCTTTTCTTTCTCCTTTTTTTCTTCACTTCCGCCTCTGTTGTTACTCTTAGTTTTAGTTATTAGATTTAAGTTACTAGTTTTAAGATTTACTTGTACAAAACTTCGCTTAATTTGTTTGGCTTTGCAAGAAACTATGTAATCCAAGCTTATCTCCTTTGCCCCATAGTCCTCTAGGGCATAACAAACATAATCAATAATCTCTCTCTCTCTCTCTCACTCTCCAACTCTTACGGTCGTAGTCACACACCGTTCGGCTCCAATGCCCATGTCGCGCGCATCGCGGGCATTCTTTCTCATGGGTACTGCAGCCCGAGTAGAGGTACGCCTGTACGGAAACGCGCATGCGCACGTACTACACGAATCAACTATGCTAGACCCGTATTTTAACTTTTCAACCTGACTGTAGAAGATACATACACGTATACATGCATGTACTATAAGTACGTCCTATAGATACGTCGCGTAGGTAATAATTGGTATCTACGTTGTACTACGTGTTATACTATACTTTATATTGTAAATATGCGTCTTATAACTACCGCGAAGATTGATAAACGTTTTTATTATAATTATTCTCATCGCGATGATCTCTTTTCCACTGATTCTCAATATTCGACGAATGGAGAGAAAACTTGTTTGACAATAAGTCATCCGAAAACCAGATCGGACTTATTTCGATGTTCTCAAATCTCGTATAGGTGGGAACTACCCGAATCGCATACCCGTATTATCGATCGAACCGAAGTATCTTTCCTGCGTCTCAACTTGCTTTATCCACTTGCTCTCTACCATTTTCATAAGGTTGCGTTATTATACTGTTATAAATCCATTTTCAATAACAAAGTTGTATTAATTATTTGACAAATTTGAATTCGTACTCAAGTATATCTGCGTGGTTTTCTTTTTTCTTCTCTCTCTTTTTGTTCCGAAAGGAAACCTGTGCGGATAAACGATGAAACAGAAAAAAGGGAACGAAAAAACATGTACTATCCAAAATTGTAAAGAACAAAGATTTTCGGCCGAATGTTAGCTTGCAGAGTTTAAAGAACTCCTTTCTCCTGTATTATTATATACCTGAATGAAATTGTGCGGGCAGTTTCAGCCCACACACAGCTACCTGTACCTTTGACGCGGCCGGCCTCGAATAGAGCAAGTAGGTAGTTCGGAATTCTGCACTGCGTCTTCACGGCACCGGGCGATAAAATACACACGGGTACTATAGGTACAAGAAATAGGAAAAACAACAGAACAAAATAGCTAAAAACAACAAACAAAGAAATATTGGACGGCGCTCATGGAGCAGCAGCCGGTATGTGTCAAAAACTGGTTTGTCGTAAGAAAAAAACCTATATAGTACATAGGTATTCCTACTATTTCATTTTGTCTTCTACAAAATATATGCAGGTATATATACTGCAGTATAGTATAAAATACGAAATGGGCTTTTAAAGAAAAAAAGAAGTTACGAACATGAGCTTGCCGGATAATTCCCGGCATATACCATGATATACATGCGTATATATACATTCTATTGCGGATACACATAGTAGATGTATTCGCGGGCTATATCTAGCATATTTTTATATGCCCGTGAAGACTCCTTATACCTAGGAATATATGTATGATACGCGTCGTACATATGTGAAACTGTATACCCGCGGCGAACCCGGTGACGTAAGCGGTAGCTTCGCATACACATACATGCATCCGTCAAACGCGCTCGGATTAATCGTCTCTGTTTCACATTTCGCGATTCATGATCGCGGCCACCGCAGCCCCAAGATGCTGTTATTTTCGCTCTGACGATCATAGAATATCCCATACCATGATGATACCACCGAACTTTCTGTGAAAGAAAATTATCGCGGGCCTCTCACGGCTGTCCTATGTCCAATTATCAAGCTAATTAATCAAATACCAAGTTAATTATTTAGTCACAAATGATTCCCTACTCGCGACGCCATATCACTTGGCTCGGCGCTCATGTTCGATTCCAATAGCGTCATAGCGATAACTGCATGACCCGGTTCACGAAGTCGTTTTCGATAATTCTTTGTTTTTCAATCATCTAACAACACTTTTTCATTTCCACGGACTACGAGCACATGTGAAGGATTGTTGGGCCCCATAAGCCTGTGCGGTAAAAACAGCTTTTCCCTGTCTGACACCACAGTTCGTGAAATGTTTCCGTATATTTTTCATACGTATGTATATACATATATATTTTATTGGACCACTCCCATTTCTTTCCCAACTACCGGAGCTGGTAAAATACGTTCAGAAATCTATTTTTAAACGGAGAATGAAAAATGCCATTTACTATTTGGAATATCTGTTTGAAATGGAATCAGCGGGTATAAGATGCTGGTCCGAATCTTTTCAAAATGGCGAACGGAAAATGCTGTGAAAATGTATTTGAGATGAGAAATGGAAAATGATTTTCAAACGAGTATCTGAAATGGGAAATGGGAAACGGGAAACGCCCATTTCGAATGTTACCCGGCCCTGCGAACTACTCATATATATATATATATGAAACAGGCTGACCAGGACCTTGAGAATATCCTGCCATATCATCGGTTCGAACCCTGAGAAGGAAAAAGTCTAAGGAAGACACTGTACAGCCGTGTCATAACCTTGATTCACGGTCTAGTAACGCGCGCATCTTTTCTGTGATATCTTTATCGTGGTTCACCGCGTTTCGTGATAAAATAGCAAAGTTCGAATCGTATATTTTCACATGGGAATTGCCTGGAGCTTCCATAAAATTCTACCATCAAGATTCGTGGCCGGTATATTTCTACCGAAACCAAAGTTTATAAAGTTATAGCGGTGTATTGATGAAAAAAATAATATCGGTTGAAAAATTGTCGGTAGATGAAGAGAAACCTTATTCATTTTTATTTTTACGATTTCGAAAATGATCATATCCGGTCCGTTGAGCCTCGCCATTTTCAACGGTGTTAAACTGTACGGCGTAGATGTTTCTTTAAATTTGTTCTACGACCGTATACCTAGATGCGCAGGAAGACACAATTCCAGCGAATCCGCGCATTTCCGCGGCATTCGCGGGTATGTATATATGCACGAAGCGTAACCTTGTCGAACAAAAATTATTCCCCGGCTGGCTCGTGTGTGTGCGTTCCCATGGTTTCGGTCGACATGTGTAGGCAGGGATTCGGGACTGACCCTTAATTTCCAAACAAAACCAATCACTCGAATAACCTTCGAACTTTGAACCGCAACGAATAGACAATATTGCAACGTTATTGTATTATATTATGTGACATCATATATCATATCATATTTCTCCATTTTTTAGGGTGAAACTGAATGAATATATATCTGTGGTGCAGATTGATGGCAATTATAGTTTGTCCCCATAGTTTCTCCATACATTTCTCCATACATACGTGTATTCGTGAAATATTACTCTCATATTTCATACAGACATTCTTCGCTTTTTTCATTATTGGTACAATAATCCGCCGCACAATCCTGTATCGGGTGTATGTATAACACGCGGTCGTTTTCATTATTTTAATTGATTAATACAAATGATGCCACCGTTTTCAACCGGCGCTATCATTCATATCATCGCTGTTGGTCATCGTGAAGTGCAGATAGTTTTATCTTTTCTTTTTTCTTTATGTTTTCTTGCATTCGTCATACGTATTCGTGCAGTATAAAATATACGGAATGGCATACGACGCCTCTAATACATATCTACGTTGCATATAAAAAGTCGCGTTTATACATCTCATTTCCTTGTTTTATGATACAGTGGACAAAATGAGAAAAATCCTATGCGGATAAAATCGTCGCATTTCGACGCCATAAGATGCGGTTCGTAGAAGTCCATCCAAGTCTTAAACTTTTCCTTATTCAACGACTATCTACTGGATAGATAGAGAATCGCGTGTCAATTATGCATACAGTGGTTGATCACTGTCCAAGTACTACACAAGCATTTTCAAAGTTACGAATAGGAAGTATTGGATTCTAATAATTACAAGTTGTAACTCTCTGTAAGTTTAAATTCCATAATTTATCAAATTTTGTAGAAAACCTGTACCAGTTGTCTAATTGATGTACCTACCTACCTACCACATTCGTGCATAGTTGATAGCTTGTGTAATATATACTTTTGAACGAACCATCGGTAGACAATTATGTACGTTATATAATTAAAAATCGATTTTTCTCTAATAGATTCTTGGTACATGTATCTCATAAACTCGCGATATTGCTCTGATATATACTTGATATTCGAAACCGTTTGAAAACTTGTTCGGAAGTGAGAATGAATTCTATGTGTATACATAACGTTAACGTAACAAAATAACGACGATAATGATACCGGCTGGAATTTTGTCGATAAAAAAAAAAGTGTATATATTTCTCTTCTTTCTTTGTTTCATACAGTGATCGCGGAAATCCCTCGACGCCCCGGACACAATATTTCAGCCGACATTGTTATACTTCATGGCATTTTGTCACGTTAACGTTATGAACTTCAGCTTCGACCGTAGTGCCCGCAGCTATGAGATATCAAACGCGTAATCACTTCCCACGTTTTATTTATTTCAATCCGCTATAGCTAGAACAGGCGGTTCAATTTATTATAGTAGATATACAGGCCGAATCTAACTATACCTATACTCTCTTAGGAAAAGACGTCGATGCTTGCTAAATTGAGTGGAGAATAAAATGATAAAAAATTCTGAACACGTATCTCGGGATGTGCTCGAAAGTTAGAAATTGAAAATTGAAAATTGAATGGAAACCAGTGAACGAAAATCATATCTTACTTTCGAAAAATACGACACAGTATCGTAGAAAGATTTCCGAGGTGAGACACAATGGTACGTGTCGAATAAATTGAAAGTATGTAATTATTGCAGGACGAAGGAAGAGAAAAAATCGCGAATTCCGCATAACAAAATATGTGTGAAATCTGGCGTATCATCTATCGTGTTTTGTTATTGCCAGAACTTATTTCAATCGGAGAACAAATTTTCGCAAATGAGCAACACTATAAAATAAAATGGTTTATGAATTTTTACACTCGCTCTTGCGTGTATTCTGAAGATATTTCTCATTCGTTATAGCCAAAAAGCGCACGTGGGTAGTATTACATTTCAAGAGCAAAATATATTAACTATTTAATGAAAATATAACCGTACATAAATCGTGTGGATACTGTGAATTTTTGGGTTGAAAATATAACGACGTATGAAATGACGTACGAATTGTTGGTATAAATGCGAGGTCAATGTGCTAATGAAAAATTTCAATTAATGTAACTACTCTATGCATATTATACGCGGTACGTAAACGCAACTATAGCTATTCACACGTAGCATGAAGTAATGTTAACATACCGCACACTGAATACGCTCAATTGTTATAATCCCGAAAAACGAAACAAGGTTATATTTATACTGTCGGCTGAGGGAAATTAATTCAACTTAGACTATGGTTCGCGCTTTCGTATATTAACGTGCAAGTATAGATAGGTATTCGCGATTTGGATGTTGCGGTGATAATAATCGGATCCGAAGAGCAGCTGCGTCCGAGCACACTTTATTTTCTAATTTTCATGCAAAAAAGGAAAAGAACCGAATGTTGAACGTTTTCAGAAAATGTTTATAAATTGCACAAATATCTCCATATAGAATTTATATTCAATCGAATTTGTAGTCTTGATATTTTTGTGTGTTTTATTCCCTTATTTTTTAGTATCTAATGGCAAACAAACGCGAAATGACGAAACGCCCAAACGGTGGAATAAACTGTACAAGGTCTGCCACGCCCTATGGGGTGGTCATAGTGCATTTTCTCATCTGTGCCATAATTTTAACAGCGAGAATAAAAGAGAGTGAGAGAGACGGAGGAAAATAAGGTTCGCCGTCACGAAGACCGCTCCCATTTAATCTTGTAAACGGCAGAGTGCTCGATCCAATGACCTTTTAACCCAGCAATCAGTCGATCGACGTCCAAGGTCGTCATTCATGGATTTGAAAGTACATTTTCAAACTTTTCCTCGCTCAAATCAAATGATAATTATCATAGAATAATTTGAGGGCGACGAGTGGTCGATCAGATAGCAAGTTTCTTTGAAAAAATTTTTTTTTTTTAAATACGTGGCGAGAATAACAAGTTATAAATGTAAAGAATTGAAAATATATAGTCTGTCTCGGAGTATGAAAACCACGGCGGGTCACAATATCATGTATGTATGTATGTATGTATGTATGTATGTATATGTATACATCGGAAGAATTGAAGTGAGAATAAGAATTTTGAAAAAAAAATACGAATACGATTACCGGTCGTACTAGGTTCTTATGTTGGTCGAATAATCAAAAAACCAATGAACGTCATTATCCGCAATTCTCTCTACAGTATAACGATTGTTAGTTTTTTTGTCTTTTGTTGCAGACAAGTCTTCTAAAAAACAATCATAATGGAGAACAAGGGAGTTCCAGCGCCTGGTTTTATGCCACCACCCGCTTACGGACCGCCACCGACACATCAACCTTGTGAGTTTTATTTTCAAAATAGTAAAAAAACAAAACTATTCATATCGGTACTACGCATTCCAGGATTATGTGTCACTACAAAATACCGTGGCAGATTTCTTTAGTTGTTGGAAATTTTAATTTTTCGAGTTATTTTTTTCCACCGTTCTCAACAATCGGTATTCATTTCCCTAAATCCATAAAACCTACGAAATTGATCCGAAGAAGAAAACCCATGATGCGGCAACAAAAATATCATTCGAATTCTGGATGGTATATATACTTTTTCCTATACTATTACATAGTGTTCATTCGAAACGATTTCTTCCAAAGCTGCAGCGAACAAAATTCCGACCTATTTCGGTGCGAAGAGAATTCCTCCTCGTCGCCTTCGCGAGTGCTGAGAAATGGTTGCCTACATTCGATAACCTGAAACTTCCCTTAAACGTCACTCGAATGTTTTTTCTAGTTCTTGATGCATCGAGGTGATAACTTCCCAAACGAACACCCTGTAGTTAATATTATTGCAAGCCAATATTACGGTATAGAAATTTACCGTTACAAATTACGTTTGAAGAAAATCGCGAACCACACGCGCGTAGTGATAAATAAATATCTCTTCGCGTTGTATTTCGTTATCTAAATACCGCTTGTTGTCTGTTGCTAATCTCCGTAGGTATAAACAATTACGTATCTGTTAAAATGTCGAAACGGAGATAACTGATTTCTTGTTATTTAGACTACAAAATGAGATCATCGTTGCCTAGAACGGAATAATAGGATTCGTAATACGCAACGAGTGCAGAAATGTGTTGCTCTATAACTGCGATAATATTCAATCGGAAAACGACATTCCTATAATTATCGCAAATTCCAACTCAATACTGACGCGAGAAACGGATGCACATACACAATTGACAAACTAGCTACCACGATACCAATTATTTGATGAGAATAATATAAAATACGTTAAATTTTTTTGTTAATTCAGCCGTTGTGATCGTCCAAGCCCCAGCACTGGGACCAGACACAGCAGCGATGACATGCCCACACTGCCGGGCAAACATTTCAACTCGCGTCGAACAAACTTCATCAACGAAGACTCACCTGTTTGCTTTACTTCTATGCGTTCTCGGGTGAGAAATCAAGAAAACTATATATACTATACTATACTATACTATACAAAAAATATGATTTCTCATTCATAATTGCAATATGAATTTTGAATCTTGATTGAAAGCATACCTTACTTTTTTTTCTTTCTTTCTTTCTTTCATAGATGCTGGCCATGCGCTCCCTGCCCATACTGCATGGACAGCTGCTTGACCAAGAAGCATTATTGTCCAGCCTGTAACGCATTTTTGGGAGAATATAATAATTAATTTTGGAACAAAAGTGCCTCATAAATATAAAACAAAATATACATATATACATACACGTATATATATATTGAATATATACCGACTATAATATACCACAAAACTTCGACACTACTTATCTACATTTTTTTGTCTTTTTTTTTTTTTTTTTCTCTCTTCACTATTTTTCTCTTCCCGAAACTTATACGCATTGAAAAAAATGCAGTTCATCAGATATATAATATATCCATATCTCACATATGACTATACTCGTTTCATATTATATGTATATGTATACAATTTATACTATAAAATACAAGTTATAATCGTAGTAATTATAATAATAGAACTACGTGTATGATATATATATATATAGAATGTTTGATAAATATAATAATATTATTATCATTATTATTATTATACGGCGGTGACAAGAATGATAGAATCCGAAGCGCGATCAATACGGAATATATGAATCAGAGAGAAAATAACCTCTATATAATATATGATATACGCGTCGTCCTTGCGGAACGAGAAAGGAAAAAAGATCGAAAAAAATGAACCGAGTCATCGAAAATAATGAAAATTGTACACATTATCATATATTTAGAATATACAAGTCCCCCCCCCCCCCCCCCCCCCCCCCACTTTTTACTCCGCTTGGTTTTCAGGTACAAATATACAACCGACTATACATACGTATAACATGATATTATACCTACAGTTTGACAATTGATCGATCATATTTCTTGTTATTTTCCGTATAATAATATATAAAATGATCATGTATTATATATTATACATGTATATAATATATACACAAATACTGTGAATTTCAGAAAAAAACAAACAAATATTATACTTTTATCGAAAAAGAGAAAGAGAAAGAGAGTGAGAAGCGAAGGAGGAAGAGAAGAAGAAGTGGAACTATTATTATTGTATAGTGTGTTACGATAAATTGTTTTACAAGCATTATAATTTTATACGCAAAAAAACAAAGGAACAAAACTGAAAAAAAAAATCCAACAAAAGTAAAACCCCCGTTTAGTAATTTTCAATTTTTATTTTTGCTACGTATTTCATACTTAGATAAGTACTATAATACTAACAATACTATACCATAAATGTAAAATCTATACTGTGTATAATCGGGGGGGGGGGGGGGGGGGGGGGGGGGGGGGGGCGGCAAAAGAACAGGAAAGGAAAAAAAATATATGAAAAAAATCAGTACGTACGTACGCTTATTCAATTGCGCGATCGGTCAATTTGAGATTTTTGTTTTGTATTGAGAGATGCTACACAATATAAATATACTTCTTCAACTCATCTTGTACGTATGCACAGTATGCGCACAGTATACATTATTAGACTTCAACTATATCAGTTCGATGATAATTGAAAATTGAAAAAACAAAAGAACGAAAAGTTTTTTTTTCATCGATCGACGTCTAGAGGGCGAAGTTGTGATTATGATAAAAGATGTAACCATATAGATTGTCATTCGAACAAATTAAATACAATTATTACTCTAAAGTAGGTTTACTCGCACAAACGATTGAAGAACAAACTATATTCTAAGGCAATTTTTGAAATTTCCAAGTTTCCGGATATTTTTCGACACTTAACGAAACTTGAAGATGAACAACAACAACAACAACAACAACAACAACAAGTACGGTCTACGCGAACATGCGAAAGAAACGGAAATATTACGGATTCGACAAATTGAGTAACCGGAAGTTCAAATATATGAATGAAATAAGCTGTGAAATGACTTTTTTATAATCAGTAGATTTTCTTATTCAGTACTCATAACTATTAATACTGCTATAATGATAACCGCGAAGCGCCAGTTTATTTTCCTTCGGGAATAATAGAATGGATGAATTGCAGATTGATGTACTTATTCTTCGTCAATAAGTACATATATAATCAAAATTTACCACTTCTCAATTTATATTTAAATTTATATATAATATATATATATATAGTATATACATATATACATATACCTATATATAGGTATACAGAATATCAATGTGAATTTGAGTGCATACTATACTATTATTCGTGTACGTCAATCGCTATTTTTTATGCCAATTGCTAATCACTGCATCGACTATCTAGATGAGATGGCAGAGATTTATTATTTTCGGATATAATATATTTTATACGTAATATAAATTTGTTATACTATACGCACCCGATGAATTGGGCAAGAAATAATTATAAAAATGTTATGTGAAATCAGAAGTCTAAACCCCTCCGCATCGGCGCTAAACTATACGTAGTATGTAGGTATATACATACTTTTAGACAAATTGGCAAAGATTATTCCATACCTGTGAGATTCAGAATCGGAAAATAGAAAAATTACATAGTCCATATAGGATATTCAACGAATTATTCGACGGCAAATATTTACAATAATTGTTCATTTTTCTATTCTAATTTATCCGATTGGTTATCGCGATGGTGTGCAGATCCGTTCCATACTATGCTATATTATACTATACTATAATTATACATGAAAATAAAAATAAATAAAAAATTGATAAAACAAAATTTAGTGAAAATCGTATATTATATTGTATTTGACTATCTATATTCTAGATAGAATTTTTAAATTGAGATCCGTGAAAATGCATGTGTGTTACATCGGAAACTTTGAGACCTTACCGGCACAGGTTAATTTCATTTTCAGAACCTCGCTGTGGGGCGAAAATTTTTGTCTATTCTTCGTCTACAAACTGTGGGGCTTCATATACTAGTACATATACACCATATCGAACCTTCTCCTCCACCCCAACCCGTCCCAGCAATAAGCGAAAATGAATTCATAAATCCCGGTCTTCACGAATCTTGATTAAAACCAATTGGAAATCGTTATGAAATTCACTCCAATTTCAATACAATTCTAATCCTCCACAATCTCTCACTCATTCACTCTCTATGAGAATGCGAAATTTCATCAAATATTCAGTATTTCTAATTAAACATTTCATCGTGCGTGGTCGCAATCAATTTCTATTCAATGCGCTCATTTTTACGCCATTATAATAGCCATGTCCGGATAACGATGATCATTCCTGATGGGATGAAATCTATCGATAAGTTCGTAGATGCAGAATTTCAATAAATTTCAGACAATTCCAAACTCAATACACGCCTACTCCTCCCCTGACGCTAGCATGTTAATTATTGTCATTATTCTCATTCATAGATACGTATGATAATAATTGTACGATATGAGACTACGACTTTTCGACCCTATTGCGAGTACTATTGTATGTACATACGTATGATTTTCCAATGCATCAGCAAGCAAAAAATAAAAAATCAATCCATATTTTCCGTTGAATACGATAAAGCAATTGACATACGATAACGTTGTAAGATTTTTGATACTTCAGAGCAACGATTGAAAAAAAAAAGGGTTTCTTACATTCAATTCATTCCATTCCAGTAGAATACACGAACGGATTTTATACACATAGTGGATTCATCATATTGACATCCATTCAATGTACTTTTTTTCCGTTTCTTATACACGCATTGTTACATATTTTGGGTGAATCGAGGTTCGAAATGGACTTTACAGATTCTTCCGTTCTTTGATTCGATGTGATACCAATGATGATAAATATAAAGTATACCATGCAAACAAAAAGCAAAGAGGAAAAAACCTCATTTTGCCTGCAATAGATCAGTTTAATTGCTGTGTCAATGATGCCCAGCCCAGATGTCCATTCCATGATTGAATACTTATAATGAATTGGCTACGGGCATATTCCTTTTTTAGACATATATAGGACCTGTAGTTACATGCAATACGATCCCAGACGTGAAAGCCTTGACCCAATAATATAGTGGCGCGTGGAATTATAAATATAGAGTATACGCCCTGCTATACCAAAATCAATATCTGCCTTTTTTCATTTTTGTTTCCTTTGAGAATAACTCCACGTCAAACTCGAGCGGGCCAGTGAGTTTAATATACATACTTACATAACAGCTAACTAATATTAGACTATAACCACTAATCGCCAAGATATTCGCACTATAATCACTGTGAAGTAGGTTTGAATTATCAAAAGATTCAAAGTCCGTTCAGAATGAGAACTTATTGTTAGTTTCCGTATGTTTACCTAAAAATGCATGCATGCAATTGTATCAATTGCAGGTATATCCCTATCAGGCAAGTTGAACTAAATTCCCACAAAGAATAACAACGAAAAGACAAAGGGTTCGGCAAAGTAATCAATTATCGTATAATCAATGCGAGAAACACGCTAGAAACTAATTTACAACTGGCAAAAATCCGAAATTGATCCCAACGTCCGATTAATTTTCAGGCGTCTTATCAATATCTACGAAAAGCGAAACAAACGGTGAGATGAACATTTACGTTCATTTATTCCTAACGTGATATAATGTATAACTCTTTGAAATAATCTAATTTTACTTTGCCAGTTTATGTACTCTAATCCTATTACGGACAGCTTTAGACTTGATGAAACTGATTAATTTTTAACTGAAGCAGACTCAAGTTAAACCACAAAACTAGACTGACAGACTAGAGCGTATATTTCATATTATTTTGATTAATAATAATTGAAATTCATCATGAAAGTCAACGTCGTTACTAACGCAAGTTCGACTTTCAAATTTACGCCTAAAGTAAATTGAGTAAATTCCGATTAAGCTTGTGCGAAGAAGTTTGGAGTTAAAGATAACGCGAATAAAATAACTATGAAATTTTGGGCCAATGTGAATTGAAATAGTTACAACATTTGTCATTTATCTGTATAACTGAAGTTCGGGATTGAAAGCTCATACTAATTCAATTTGAAACTCAATAACCAGTTGCATCAAATAAATTACGCGCCATAATTAGTACCGTTACAGTTACTCGATGCTAATTACTATAGTTACGACTTTAAAATAAATGCTTCCGAGCGCGTGCCTCAGAAAGTGTTCTACTACAAGATATGAAGTGCAACGGGTGTAAATTTGGTTGCCCCCAATAAGGCGCGGATCTATTTTTCAAATACGAATTTCACGATGCGGCCATCTCTCGAGATGAATCTAATAATTAACCCGATTAAGATAACAGTTAATAAGTACGATAATTATCTCCGGATCGTAACTGAATTCGGTAATGAAATTGATCATTTCACTCATTCGTTCGATCAACTACCCAGTAGCGACTTTTTCAAAAGACGTATTCCAATTGAATGTTCGCATCTTTACAACGGATAAAGGTTTGTGAATTTTCAAACGCGACGTGAAAGATTCATTCGTCAAGTTTATATTCCAAACAAAGAATATAAACGCGTTCAGATTTTATCCACCTTTTACATTTCGCCAGTGTTTTTTTGTCACCCTTGCGTATGTGAGGTCGTTTCTTTACATTAAATCAATTGTAATAATGAGAAGATTTCGAGAATACATCAACATTCGAAAAATATAATGATTATTCTTTCGAAATGCATTCGATTTGAATATACATTTCCTCTGAATGCATATTCTATAAACGAAATAGAATTCTATGTCAAATTTTCAATTTTCATTCAGACACGAATGAAAAAGCAAAAATGAGTCGCTGTTTGACTTCTGTTTGTACTTCTGTCAGGCCCTTTCATCACGTTCACCATAATAACAACGCAAAGACAATGTTTGATGCAAATTCTCTAGTATTATTCAGACCATAAACTTATGCTGATGAATTGCGAAAAATCTCATATTTGCATCGACTATTTCTCAATTTCTTGATTATTGTAAAATTTACATGCGATCACATTGGAATATCATCATGTCTCAATACGTAAGAACATTCAAGATGAGAGAATCATATTCTGGACATCTTTTTATAGTCTCACCTTGTTCGAATAGTGGTACGTATCATCGGTCCCTGTCCTCACAGCTCTGTTGTACTCGATCTACATCAGCTAGCACAGAATTTGGTAAGATGTAGGCGCAGTTTGTAGAGATACATCGCACTGTGAAGAAAAGAGCGGAACGAAGAACGAATTCATGAAACGAATATTCATAGAAGTAGGTATTGTTCAAATATTGTTGCACGAGAAAAGAAAAAGATTCCCATGAATCTGCTACGATTTCATCTGATAAGATTCAGAATTGAAAATTGGTGAGGTAATTACGGCAAGGTATCGAAATCAATACATCTACAATAAATAAATTAATCGCAGTATGCAACCTAGTTAACGAAACAATTATTTCTGGATCACTCAGATTTGCCTTACATTTTATCTGAAAGAGAGGTTTCGTCTACATCAATGTTCTCTCGACTCCCAGCTTGGGCTTCTTAAAATTCCATAGTTTCCTATAATTTCATTCAATTTTTTACATAGGCTTCATACGGATAACTTGCTAAAAAAATGAGAGACAACTACATTCGAGTTCTGACAATGTCGAGTCTAATCATACATGAAGTAGGGGCAAGATTCATTTGAGAAAAGATTTGAAATTATGGATGAGAAATAAAAATGAGATAGGAATCCCCATCATCGATTTTGAATACGTAGGACTTGACCGTTTGATAAATTTGTTTCCATAGAAACCAAATTTTTCACATGTTGTTTCGTAGTTGCAGCCTAGTACTTGAGATGATACGATTACTCGTTTCTTTATTTTGTTCTCCCACCTATTCACTATTTCCATCAATAAAAGCTTCTTTACAATGACCGATTGCCTCCTATCCAATTTCAGAGTGAACAAAACTAGAAGAAATATTCGGTGAGAAACTAAAACAGAGATAGAATTAGTATCACCTGAAATGAAGAGATACGTTAGACACATCTAGAATATTCCTGTAAAAAAAGAAAGATAATTAGGGTAGGACCTGCAAAAGAGAGAGAAAAACATTTACCAACAATAGAGAAAGAGAAAATAGCCTGAAAAATAAAATGCGTATCAGCACGGATCTTATAAAATAAGGAGTAGGCAAGAAAAGCTTTCATAGAAATACTTGTCCCACGATAAACATGGATTTTCACATTCCTGGATTCAATATTGAAAAATAGTCGACAAGTTTTTCTATTGAAAAAGAGGATAGAGAAAGCGAAGAAGATTGGTGGCACGACGGTCGGCGGTCCTCTTCGACGCGACGTCTTCGAGCGCAGCATCCCTCGTCTCCGCGCCCCACGTAAACGTGGAAACAGAGGGATGCATCTTGCCCATTCATGCGATTATGTGTATGAGCATTGCAGTAATCATTCTAGCATTTATATGAACTTCTAGGATAGTAATTTAACTATTTAAAATCAGTGAGATTCATGACTAAGTACGGGAATCATTTGGAAATATGCAGAAAGGAAGCTTTATAAGAATGATCAATGAAAGACAAATAATAAATTAGATCTTTTGTTGGAAACGATCACGAAGGAATATTTACAACTCTTTTTCCTACTATAATCGCATGAATTATCTGTGGAGTCAAAGATATTAGTATCGCGAACCTTCCTACCCTCGCCTGGGGCCCACATCCCGCCCGACGGAGTTGAAATTAAAAACTAGCAAACACGCACACACGCATAAACCCCTTGATGCCCCGCCCTACCTTCCCGATTTCCGCCTGTTCGAAATCTATAAAAAGGCATTCTCACCAACACAAACTTTCAGAACAGTTCATACAACGTGGTGGAAAACTTACCGTTGTTTATCTGTAAAGGAAGAACGTATGAGATACATCCTAGTCTGGTTATCAATCTTTTTTTCTAAACGGACTATCAAATGCAAATGAGGGAGTGCAAGAGTTGACATTTTATATTGTAATATAAAAAATAAACAATTATGAAATGATCGTGCAATAATCAATGTTGTCACTTATACTTGAATTTAAGTAGATTGAGTTTATTCTTAATAGAAGTGTGTGAATACCATTTCAGGAAGATCGACCGCTTAACCAGTGTGAGTGAGAACAACTTACAATAGAGATATCAGTTGACAAACTGATTATAATTATCGCGTAAGCTGATTAAGCGATCTATGGTTTCCTGTCGCGATGCTCACTGCATTTCGCAATGGATAATTTATCAACATATGTTTTATTTCATTGTTAGTATCAAGCGAAGGTAACTTTCAGCAGAATTCAAGAGAAAACAGATTAATTTCATCAGTTCCATTGCGGCAGCGAGTGAGCCTAACAGACTTGAGCTAAGAAATAGTAGAACGTTCAATATCAATGTTACCGCCATGCCACGCGATAGAGAAAATAGAAAACCAAGAAAAACCTCTACCCAAATTCATGCGACTCACCGCCGTTGCCGAGTATTGGAGCAAAGATTCACTCGGACGTCTCTGCTTTCCTTCCTTCCTTTGCTTCGTAGCCATATCCGCACCGGGGAACCTCGCTGCCCCTGAGCTCCTCCAACTGCCGTAGATTAATTTGCGATACTTCCGAGTTCTCACTGTGCTGTGAAAGGAATGAGAGAAGACTATTATCAGTCAAAAGCTACTAAATAAAGAAAACAAAATCACCTCCGAAATTATTCAATGAATCGTCAGTCAAGACAAGAGCGTCGAAAATTAGATGAAATAATGAAAGGTCTTTGAAAATCTAGGATAATTTGAGTATACACAAAAAAAATCCTAACATACAGTCTTGCAAACTTCTACATACCTTATTCATACTGAATTTTTCATATAGCTTTCATTCTTGCATACCAAGGCTGTCCAGTGATTGGCGTACTGTAGAATCTGCATGTCCCATTAAATATCAACCCAGACCGATTTACTTCTGGAATAATTTGAATGAAGTCAGTAGGCCATACATTACTAGAGTATTGTTCTATCATGCCACAAATATAGAGGAAATAACTGATGACCAAATCATTTCGGGACTTTGTAGACGCGTGCTAACTACCTCGGCGTATTAAAATACTTGGTACGTTTCATGTCTGCATTTTCAATATCTTTGAGCAAAGAATGAAGAACAAACAAAGCTGGCATCGGAATCAATTTTACATCATAAAATTAAACCAAAATAGAATAAAGACATCGGCATCTCTTATAAAAAATGCACGTAGGTGTGTTCTGTTTTGGATCTTTCACTCGATCTTCACCTCAGTTTTATGCAAAATAATTATTTTCATATACCATTAGTCTTTACTCAACTTTGAGAATGATATGAAGTTGATTGGAGCTTCTCGACCAAATGAAGAGAACTCGGACCTAATTTAGAAATATTTTAAGATAAAGAAAAAAGAAGAATTGAATATTATCTTTCGATTATAAAAGTATTTCGAAACCAATCATCAATTATTTTCATAATAATTCATAAATTATAACCGATTGAAATCAAATTTCTTTGAAAGCGACATTAATGAGAGATACATTATCATTTCTTAGGAGATATCAAAAGTCTTTATAAGACGACTTCGTAAATGAAATATTAAAATTTCTCTTTACCTGAGTCGTTCTCATTGATGCAGCGAGTACATGAACATTGGCGTTTGTATGATTCAGAGTATGTCTACCTGATCACATTAGCGGAAAATCGGGGCCACTGAAACGAGAAATAATAGCTCTGTTGAATATTTCAATTTTTTGTTCGTTTGTATTCATTATTTCGGATGCAGCATTGAGTCAAGAGAATTCTACGTGATTCTTGTAACTTTGAAATAATATTTCAAAAAATTGCGAAAAATTTCCCAAAAATCTTATATTAATCATGTCTTGTGAAATTCTGCCTAATTGTGTGAAATGTTTTTTCAATTTTTCATTCATAAATAAGAAGGACAAAAAGAAAATATAACGAATTTTGCATCTGAAAATAATAAGGATACAAGGGAAAAATAAAAACTTACTTCAAACTCATCTGCACTATTCTACGATTTGTTTTATTAAAAAACCGATAAGAATTGGAGAAATTTATTTTCTGAACAATATGAAAAAAAATTGACATTCGGAAAGTCCCGTACGTTTGTTATTAATTGTCTCTATATAATATGCACTTTGTTACATTATAAATATTGCGCAATAAAACTATTCTTTGATCTAATTATTACATTCTTCTCGTAATCCTATATGTTCGAACTGACAAATAATTAGAATTGAAACGTTCGATCGAGTCAACGAACGAAAAACAAATGACGACGGAGATGGAACCGAAGCGCGAAAAAAAACACGATCGTAGAGGATGAATTTTTCAAACAGTTCTATTTCGTAGATTCGAATTCCACTTTCAAAGCTGACGGGATATAATTAAAAAACTGTTTTCTACAGATTTTATATATTTTATAGCATAGTACTTCCGAGTATAGGAATAAATCTACGAGAGCAATAATTAATTCTCTCGTTTCAACTTTTTCTCGAGTGGCCCGATCTTCATTTTTTTTCACGCGGCATTTTTCAAGCACGAACTAGTACGTTATATTAGATGTAAAAAATAAAAAAATGCAAACTATCTCTAAATTCATTTGTGATGATAACGATGTATGAGAAAAATTTATTCGGACGAACAAAAAAAAATAAAACAAAAGAATTACCTGATTGTCAAATCTTGTAGAAAAATTTGTCAACAAGATAGTGATCTACTATAACCTAATTATCGACAAGTGAGCAAGGCCAACACGGACCTGTACGCCTCGACCAGCGTGACAATTGAGTGAGAGGTGAGGCCGATCTTACGATTTAGTTTTGATGGAATACAATATAAACTGGACTAATTCATTCCCGAATTTCCCATCAGGTTCGAGCTGTTCCTATAAGCTACTAGTGTCGACGAACTCGTTCGTTTGTTTATCAACAACTGAACCCTAACGCTGTATATTACGTTACCACAAAATTGAATACTTACAAAGAAGTATATTCGACCAGCTGCGTGAAACGTTAGCGTTATTTTTGTATGAATTTATATGAGTACACAAATTCTACGCCTCAGTTGAGTTTATGTTCGTATCAAGTATTTCGAATATGATCAAAGAAATGCAACGGTACGCAGCAACGCCACTCGACGCCGGGACTTCCCACAATTCTGTGCGAGAGACGAGCGAGGACTGCGACCACGAGTGTTACCGACACGCCATCATCGACGGAGTAATGGAACATGCAATATTATCATGTTAGTGAAATTACTCCGTCGATAGACGGTGCTAGATACGATTATAGCTCGCTCCTACCGAGGTAGGTGGCGCCCGATCTCCCTGTACGTCTACATTTCAATTCTCGAATCAAAATTTTGGCGGTGCCCGTTTTTTAAATATTCTGTCTCCACGATGATATCGAACACATATTTCCACGCTTTTCGGTTCGACCCGATAATGAAAATTTCGGCTCCTACAGATTTCTACACAGGCCACGGCCGTAGAGAGAGAAACGTGGTAAAATAATGCCTATTGCAAATATCTTAATGATATTTCATGGACCAGTAGGTAGACTATTGAAGTACTATAAGATCCTGAAAGTTTCGGACCCCAATCTCCATTGGTTTTTGAGAAAACTAAGAAAAGCTAAGAGATAGAAAATAATTCTTTTCTCTAGATTGACCTGACCGATTGGTACATTATCATTTCTTAGGAGATATCAAAAGTCTTTATAAGACGACTCCATAATTGAAATATTAAAGGTTCTCTTTACCTGAGTCGTTCTCATAGATGCAGCGAGTACATGAACATTGCCGTTTGTATGATTCAAAATAAGTTCACCTGATCACATTAGCGGAAAATCGGGGCCACTGAAACGAGAAATAATAGCTCTGTTGAATATTTCAATTTTTTGTTTGTTTGTATTCATTACATTCAAACATGACGTAAAGGTATATCAATTGGTTCAATTGATGAAACATTTGGAATTAATGAGCACCAAAAATGGTAATTGAGTTTATCATTTTTAAATATGCAGGACCTGGTCCGCTCATTTGATGAATTCTATTCTATCGAAACTGAATTTCAACCGTGTTGTTTCTTTGATGCAGTCCGATATTTATTGAGACAAAATAATTACTCGCTTCGTTAGGGATTGTATTTTTTTCACTATTTAATATTTGTATCGATAAAAACTATTTCTTGTCTCACCTTTTCTGTGCAGCAGTATTTAGGCTCATACATTCAATACACAATTATTATTTTACAATTTATGTAAATTTCATCGTAATTAGGATTAAACTGTGAATGAAATAGGAATAAATCTTCCGCGAGGAACTAAAACAAAGAAAGAATTAGTATCACCTGAAATGAAGAGATACGTTAGACACATCTAGAATATTCCTGTAAAAAAAGAAAGATAATTAGGGTAGGACCTGCAAAAGAGAGAGAAAAACATTTACCAACAATAGAGAAAGAGAAAATAGCCTGAAAAATAAAATGCGTATCAGCACGGATCTTATAAAATAAGGAGTCGGCAAGAAAAGCTTTCATAGAAATACTTGTCCCACGATAAACATGGATTTTCACATTCCTGGATTCAATATTGAAAAATAGTCGACAAGTTTTTCTATTGAAAAAGAGGATAGAGAAAGCGAAGAAGATTGGTGGCACGACGGTCGGCGGTCCTCTTCGACGCGACGTCTTCGAGCGCAGCATCCCTCGTCTCCGCGCCCCACGTAAACGTGGAAACAGAGGGATGCATCTTGCCCATTCATGCGATTATGTGTATGAGCATTGCAGTAATCATTCTAGCATTTATATGAACTTCTAGGATAGTAATTCAACTATTTAAAATCAGTGAGATTCATCAACTAAGTACGGGAATCATTTGGAAATATGCAGAAAGGAAGCTTTATAAGAATGATCAATGAAAGACAAATAATAAATTAGATCTTTTGTTGGAAACGATCACAAAGGAATATTTACAACTCTTTTTCCTACTATAATCGCATGAATTATCTGTGGAGTCAAAGATATTAGTATCGCGAACCTTCCTACCCTCGCCTGGGGCCCACATCCCGCCCGACGGAGTTGAAATTAAAAACTAGCAAACACGCACACACGCATAAACCCCTTGATGCCCCGCCCTACCTTCCCGATTTCCGCCTGTTCGAAATCTATAAAAAGGCATTCTCACCAACACAAACTTTCAGAACAGTTCATACAACGTGGTGGAAAACTTACCGTTGTTTATCTGTAAAGGAAGAACGTATGAGATACATCCTAGTCTGGTTATCAATCTTTTTTTCTAAACGGACTATCAAATGCAAATGAGGGAGTGCAAGAGTTGACATTTTATATTGTAATATAAAAAATAAACAATTATGAAATGATCGTGCAATAATCAATGTTGTCACTTATACTTGAATTTAAGTAGATTGAGTTTATTCTTAATAGAAGTGTGTGAATACCATTTCAGGAAGATCGACCGCTTAACCAGTGTGAGTGAGAACAACTTACAATAGAGATATCAGTTGACAAACTGATTATAATTATCGCGTAAGCTGATTAAGCGATCTATGGTTTCCTGTCGCGATGCTCACTGCATTTCGCAATGGATAATTTATCAACATATGTTTTATTTCATTGTTAGTATCAAGCGAAGGTAACTTTCAGCAGAATTCAAGAGAAAACAGATTAATTTCATCAGTTCCATTGCGGCAGCGAGTGAGCCTAACAGACTTGAGCTAAGAAATAGTAGAACGTTCAATATCAATGTTACCGCCATGCCACGCGATAGAGAAAATAGAAAACCAAGAAAAACCTCTACCCAAATTCATGCGACTCACCGCCGTTGCCGAGTATTGGAGCAAAGATTCACTCGGACGTCTCTGCTTTCCTCCCTTCCTTTGCTTCGTAGCCATATCCGCACCGGGGAACCTCGCTGCCCCTGAGCTCCTCCAACTGCCGTAGATTAATTTGCGATACTTCCGAGTTCTCACTGTGCTGTGAAAGGAATGAGAGAAGACTATTATCAGTCAAAAGCTACTAAATAAAGAAAACAAAATCACCTCCGAAATTATTCAATGAATCGTCAGTCGAGACAAGAGCGTCGAAAATTAGATGAAATAATGAAAGGTCTTTGAAAATCTAGGATAATTTGAGTATACACAAAAAAAATCCTAACATACAGTCTTGCAAACTTCTACATACCTTATTCATACTGAATTTTTCATATAGCTTTCATTCTTGCATACCAAGGCTGTCCAGTGATTGGCGTACTGTAGAATCTGCGTGTCCCATTAAATATCAACCCAGACCGATTTACTTCTGGAATAATTTGAATGAAGTCAGTAGGCCATACATTACTAGAGTATTGTTCTATCATGCGACAAATATAGAGGAAATAACTAATGACCAAATTATTTTTGGACTTTGTAGACGCGTGTTAAAATAATTGATAAGTTTCATGCCTGCATGTTTATTATCTTTGAGCAAAGAATAAAAGAATGAAAGAATCCTTGAGAATCTTTGAGGAAGAAAAAATCCTAACATACAGTCTCGCGAACTTCTACATACCTTATTCGGACTGAATTTTTTACATAGCTCTCATCTATGTACCGAGGCTGAAGTCCAGTGATTGGCGTACTGTAGAATCTGCATGTCCCAGTATATATCAACCCAGACCGATTTACTTCTGGAATAATTTGAATGAAGTCAGTAGGCCATACATTACTAGAGTATTGTTCTATCATGCGACAAATATAGAGGAAATAACTAATCACCAAATTATTTCGGGACTTTGTAGACGCGTGTTAACTACTTCGGCATTTTGAAATACTTGATACGTTTCATGTCTGCATGTTTATTATCTGTGAGCAAAGAATAAAAGAATGAAAGAATCCTTGAGAATCTTTGAGGAAGAAAAAATCCTGACATACAGTCTCGCGAACTTCTACATACCTTATTCGGACTGAATTTTTTACATAGCTCTCATCTATGTACCGAGGCTGAAGTCCAGTGATTGGCGTACTGTAGAATCTGCATGTCCCAGTATATATCAACCCAGACCGATTTACTTCTGGAATAATTTGAATGAAGTCAGTAGGCCATACATTACTAGAGTATTGTTCTATCATGCGACAAATATAGAGGAAATAACTAATCACCAAATTATTTCGGGACTTTGTAGACGCGTGTTAACTACTTCGGCATTTTGAAATACTTGATACGTTTCATGTCTGCATGTTTATTATCTGTGAGCAAAGAATAAAAGAATGAAAGAATCCTTGAGAATCTTTGAGGAAGAAAAAATCCTGACATACAGTCTCGCGAACTTCTACATACCTTATTCGGACTGAATTTTTTACATAGCTCTCATCTATGTACCGAGGCTGAAGTCCAGTGATTGGCGTACTGTAGAATCTGCATGTCCCAGTATATATCAACCCAGACCGATTTACTTCTGGAATAATTTGAATGAAGTCAGTAGGCCATACATTACTAGAGTATTGTTCTATCATGCGACAAATATAGAGGAAATAACTAATCACCAAATTATTTCGGGACTTTGTAGACGCCTGTTAACCACTTCGGCGTATTAAAATACTTGATAAGTTTCATGTCTGCATGTTTATCATCTGTGAGCAAAGAATAAAAAAATGAAAGAATCCATGAGAATCTTTGAGAAAAAAAAAATCCTAACATACAGTCTCGCGAACTTCTACATACCTCATTCGGACTGAATTTTTTAGATAGCTCTCATCTATGTACCGAGGCTGAAGTCCAGTGATTGGCGTACTGTAGAATCTGCATGTCCCAGTATATATCAACCCAGACCGATTTACTTCTGGAATAATTTGAATGAAGTCAGTAGGCCATACATTACTAGAGTATTGTTCTATCATGCGACAAATATAGAGGAAATAACTAATCACCAAATTATTTCGGGACTTTGTAGACGCCTGTTAACCACTTCGGCGTATTAAAATACTTGATAAGTTTCATGTCTGCATGTTTATCATCTGTGAGCAAAGAATAAAAAAATGAAAGAATCCATGAGAATCTTTGAGAAAAAAAAAATCCTAACATACAGTCTCGCGAACTTCTACATACCTCATTCGGACTGAATTTTTTAGATAGCTCTCATCTATGTACCGAGGCTGAAGTCCAGTGATTCGCGTACGGTAGAATCTGCATGTCCCATTAAATATCAAGCCAGACCGATTTACTTCTGGAATAATTCGAATGAAGTCAGTAGGCCATACATTACTAGAGTATTGTTCTATCATGCGACAAATATAGAGGAAATAACTAATCACCAAATTATTTCGGGACTTTGTAGACGCCTGTTAACTACTTCGGCGTATTAAAACACTTGATACGTTTCATGTCTGCATTTTTAATATCTTTGAGCAAAGAATGAAAGAATGAAAGAATCCTTGAGAATCTTTGCGAAAGAGAAAATCCTAACATACAGTGTCGCAAACTTCTACATACCTTATTCATACTGAATTTTCTATATAGCTCTCATCTATGCACCAAGGCTGAAGTCCGGTGATTGGCGTAGTGTAGAATCTGCATGTCCCATCAAATATCAACCCACACCGATTTACTTCTGGAATAATTTGATTGAAGTCAGTAGGCCATACATTATTAGAGTACTGTCCTATCATGCCACGAATATAGAGGAAATAACTAATGACCAAATTATTTTTGGACTTTGTAGACGCGTGTTAACTACCTCGGCGTATTGAAATACTTGGTACGTTTCATGTCTGCATTTTCAATATCTTCGAGCAAAGACCGAAGAACAAACAAAGCTGGCATCGGAATCAATTTTACATCATAAAATTAAACCAAAATAGAATAAAGACATCGGCATCTCTCATAAAAAATGTACGTAGGTGTGTTCTGTTTTGGATCTTTCACTCGAACTTCACCTCAGTTTTATGCAAAATAATTATTTTCATATACCATTAATCTTTACTCAACTTTGAGAATGATATGAAGTTGATTGGAGCCTCTCGACCAAATGAAGAGAACTCGGACCTAATTTAGAAATATTTTAAGATAGAGAAAAAAGAAGAATTGAATATTATCTTTCAATTATAAAATTACTTCGATACCAATCATCAATTATTTAAATTATTGCAAAATTTTAGTGAAATCGATAAAAGATTGAAGAGGAAGAACGCGCTCTTATAATTCATAAATTATAACCGATTGAAATCAAATTTCTTTGAAAGCGACATTAATGAGAGATACATTATCATTTCTTAGGAGATATCAAAAGTCTTTATAAGACGACTTCGTAATTGAAATATTAAAATTTCTCTTTACCTGAGTCGTTCTCATTGATGCAGCGAGTACATGAACATTGGCGTTTGGATGATTCAAAATAAGTTCACCTGATCACATTAGCGGAAAATCGGGGCCACTGAAACGAGAAATAATAGCTCTGTTGAATATTTCAATTTTTTGTTTGTTTGTATTCATTACATTCAAACATGACGTAAAGGTATATCAATTGGTTCAATTGATGAAACATTTGAAATTAATGAGCACCAAAAATGGTAATTGAGTTTATCATTTTTAAATATGCAGGACCTGGTCCGCTCATTTGATGAATTCTATTCTATCGAAACTGAATTTCAACCGTGTTGTTTCTTTGATGCAGTCCGATATTTATTGAGACAAAATAATTACTCGCTTCGTTAGGGATTGTATTTTTTTCACTATTTAATATTTGTATCGATAAAAACTATTTCTTGTCTCACCTTTTCTGTGCAGCAGTATTTAGGCTCATACATTCAATACACAATTATTATTTTACAATTTATGTAAATTTCATCGTAATTAGGATTAAACTGTGAATGAAATAGGAATAAATCTTCCGCGAGGAACTAAAACAAAGAAAGAATTAGTATCACCTGAAATGAAGAGATACGTTAGACACATCTAGAATATTCCTGTAAAAAAAGAAAGATAATTAGGGTAGGACCTGCAACAGAGAGAGAAAATAGCCTGAAAAATAAAATGCGTATCAGCACGGATCTTATAAAATAAGGAGTAGGCAAGAAAAGCTTTCATAGAAATACTTGTCCCACGATAAACATGGATTTTCACATTCCTGGATTCAATATTGAAAAATAGTCGACAAGTTTTTCTATTGAAAAAGAGGATAGAGAAAGCGAAGAAGATTGGTGGCACGACGGTCGGCGGTCCTCTTCGACGCGACGTCTTCGAGCGCAGCATCCCTCGTCTCCGCGCCCCACGTAAACGTGGAAACAGAGGGATGCATCTTGCCCATTCATGCGATTATGTGTATGAGCATTGCAGTAATCATTCTAGCATTTATATGAACTTCTAGGATAGTAATTTAACTATTTAAAATCAGTGAGATTCATCAACTAAGTACGGGAATCATTTGGAAATATGCAGAAAGGAAGCTTTATAAGAATGATCAATGAAAGACAAATAATAAATTAGATCTTTTGTTGGAAACGATCACAAAGGAATATTTACAACTCTTTTTCCTACTATAATCGCATGAATTATCTGTGGAGTCAAAGATATTAGTATCGCGAACCTTCCTACCCTCGCCTGGGGCCCACATCCCGCCCGACGGAGTTGAAATTAAAAACTAGCAAACACGCACACACGCATAAACCCCTTGATGCCCCGCCCTACCTTCCCGATTTCCGCCTGTTCGAAATCTATAAAAAGGCATTCTCACCAACACAAACTTTCAGAACAGTTCATACAACGTGGTGGAAAACTTACCGTTGTTTATCTGTAAAGGAAGAACGTATGAGATACATCCTAGTCTGGTTATCAATCTTTTTTTCTAAACGGACTATCAAATGCAAATGAGGGAGTGCAAGAGTTGACATTTTATATTGTAATATAAAAAATAAACAATTATGAAATGATCGTGCAATAATCAATGTTGTCACTTATACTTGAATTTAAGTAGATTGAGTTTATTCTTAATAGAAGTGTGTGAATACCATTTCAGGAAGATCGACCGCTTAACCAGTGTGAGTGAGAACAACTTACAATAGAGATATCAGTTGACAAACTGATTATAATTATCGCGTAAGCTGATTAAGCGATCTATGGTTTCCTGTCGCGATGCTCACTGCATTTCGCAATGGATAATTTATCAACATATGTTTTATTTCATTGTTAGTATCAAGCGAAGGTAACTTTCAGCAGAATTCAAGAGAAAACAGATTAATTTCATCAGTTCCATTGCGGCAGCGAGTGAGCCTAACAGACTTGAGCTAAGAAATAGTAGAACGTTCAATATCAATGTTACCGCCATGCCACGCGATAGAGAAAATAGAAAACCAAGAAAAACCTCTACCCAAATTCATGCGACTCACCGCCGTTGCCGAGTATTGGAGCAAAGATTCACTCGGACGTCTCTGCTTTCCTTCCTTCCTTTGCTTCGTAGCCATATCCGCACCGGGGAACCTCGCTGCCCCTGAGCTCCTCCAACTGCCGTAGATTAATTTGCGATACTTCCGAGTTCTCACTGTGCTGTGAAAGGAATGAGAGAAGACTATTATCAGTCAAAAGCTACTAAATAAAGAAAACAAAATCACCTCCGAAATTATTCAATGAATCGTCAGTCGAGACAAGAGCGTCGAAAATTAGATGAAATAATGAAAGGTCTTTGAAAATCTAGGATAATTTGAGTATACACAAAAAAAATCCTAACATACAGTCTTGCAAACTTCTACATACCTTATTCATACTGAATTTTTCATATAGCTTTCATTCTTGCATACCAAGGCTGTCCAGTGATTGGCGTACTGTAGAATCTGCGTGTCCCATTAAATATCAACCCAGACCGATTTACTTCTGGAATAATTTGAATGAAGTCAGTAGGCCATACATTACTAGAGTATTGTTCTATCATGCGACAAATATAGAGGAAATAACTAATGACCAAATTATTTTTGGACTTTGTAGACGCGTGTTAAAATAATTGATAAGTTTCATGCCTGCATGTTTATTATCTTTGAGCAAAGAATAAAAGAATGAAAGAATCCTTGAGAATCTTTGAGGAAGAAAAAATCCTAACATACAGTCTCGCGAACTTCTACATACCTTATTCGGACTGAATTTTTTACATAGCTCTCATCTATGTACCGAGGCTGAAGTCCAGTGATTGGCGTACTGTAGAATCTGCATGTCCCAGTATATATCAACCCAGACCGATTTACTTCTGGAATAATTTGAATGAAGTCAGTAGGCCATACATTACTAGAGTATTGTTCTATCATGCGACAAATATAGAGGAAATAACTAATCACCAAATTATTTCGGGACTTTGTAGACGCCTGTTAACCACTTTGGCGTATTAAAATACTTGATAAGTTTCATGTCTGCATGTTTATCATCTGTGAGCAAAGAATAAAAAAATGAAAGAATCCTTGAGAATCTTTGAGAAAGAAAAAATCCTAACATACAGTCTCGCGAACTTCTACATACCTTATTCGGACTGAATTTTTTACATAGCTTTTATCTATGTACCAAGGCTGTCGCGTGATTGGCGTACGGTAGAATCTGCATGTCCCATTAAATATCAAGCCAGACCGATTTACTTCTGGAATAATTTGAATGAAGTCAGTAGGCCATACATTACTAGAGTATTGTTCTATCATGCGACAAATATAGAGGAAATAACTAATCACCAAATTATTTCGGGACTTTGTAGACGCGTGTTAACTACTTCGGCATTTTGAAATACTTGATACGTTTCATGTCTGCATGTTTATTATCTGTGAGCAAAGAATAAAAGAATGAAAGAATCCTTGAGAATCTTTGAGGAAGAAAAAATCCTGACATACAGTCTCGCGAACTTCTACATACCTTATTCGGACTGAATTTTTTACATAGCTCTCATCTATGTACCGAGGCTGAAGTCCAGTGATTGGCGTACTGTAGAATCTGCATGTCCCAGTATATATCAACCCAGACCGATTTACTTCTGGAATAATTTGAATGAAGTCAGTAGGCCATACATTACTAGAGTATTGTTCTATCATGCGACAAATATAGAGGAAATAACTAATCACCAAATTATTTCGGGACTTTGTAGACGCCTGTTAACCACTTTGGCGTATTAAAATACTTGATAAGTTTCATGTCTGCATGTTTATCATCTGTGAGCAAAGAATAAAAAAATGAAAGAATCCTTGAGAATCTTTGAGAAAGAAAAAATCCTAACATACAGTCTCGCGAACTTCTACATACCTTATTCGGACTGAATTTTTTACATAGCTTTTATCTATGTACCAAGGCTGTCGCGTGATTGGCGTACGGTAGAATCTGCATGTCCCATTAAATATCAAGCCAGACCGATTTACTTCTGGAATAATTTGAATGAAGTCAGTAGGCCATACATTACTAGAGTATTGTTCTATCATGCGACAAATATAGAGGAAATAACTAATCACCAAATTATTTCGGGACTTTGTAGACGCGTGTTAACTACTTCGGCATTTTGAAATACTTGATACGTTTCATGTCTGCATGTTTATTATCTGTGAGCAAAGAATAAAAGAATGAAAGAATCCTTGAGAATCTGTGAGAAAGAAAAAATCCTAACATACAGTCTCGCGAACTTCTACATACCTTATTCGGACTGAATTTTTTACATAGCTCTCATCTATGTACCGAGGCTGAAGTCCAGTGATTGGCGTACTGTAGAATCTGCATGTCCCAGTATATATCAACCCAGACCGATTTACTTCTGGAATAATTTGAATGAAGTCAGTAGGCCATACATTACTAGAGTATTGTTCTATCATGCGACAAATATAGAGGAAATAACTAATCACCAAATTATTTCGGGACTTTGTAGACGCGTGTTAACTACTTCGGCATTTTGAAATACTTGATACGTTTCATGTCTGCATGTTTATTATCTGTGAGCAAAGAATAAAAGAATGAAAGAATCCTTGAGAATCTTTGAGGAAGAAAAAATCCTGACATACAGTCTCGCGAACTTCTACATACCTTATTCGGACTGAATTTTTTACATAGCTCTCATCTATGTACCGAGGCTGAAGTCCAGTGATTGGCGTACTGTAGAATCTGCATGTCCCAGTATATATCAACCCAGACCGATTTACTTCTGGAATAATTTGAATGAAGTCAGTAGGCCGTATTGTTCTATCATGCCACAAATATAGAGGAAATAACTAATGACCAAATTATTTTTGGACTTTGTAGACGCGTGTTAAAATAATTGATAAGTTTCATGCCTGCATGTTTATTATCTTTGAGCAAAGAATAAAAGAATGAAAGAATCCTTGAGAATCTTTGAGGAAGAAAAAATCCTAACATACAGTCTCGCGAACTTCTACATACCTTATTCGGACTGAATTTTTTACATAGCTTTTATCTATGTACCAAAGCTGTCGCGTGATTGGCGTACGGTAGAATCTGCATGTCCCATTAAATATCAAGCCAGACCGATTTACTTCTGGAATAATTCGAATGAAGTCAGTAGGCCATACATTACTAGAGTATTGTTCTATCATGCGACAAATATAGAGGAAATAACTAATCACCAAATTATTTCGGGACTTTGTAGACGCCTGTTAACTACTTCGGCGTATTAAAACACTTGATACGTTTCATGTCTGCATTTTTAATATCTTTGAGCAAAGAATGAAAGAATGAAAGAATCCTTGAGAATCTTTGCGAAAGAGAAAATCCTAACATACAGTGTCGCAAACTTCTACATACCTTATTCATACTGAATTTTCTATATAGCTCTCATCTATGCACCAAGGCTGAAGTCCGGTGATTGGCGTACTGTAGAATCTGCATGTCCCATCAAATATCAACCCACACCGATTTACTTCTGGAATAATTTGATTGAAGTCAGTAGGCCATACATTATTAGAGTATTGTCCTATCATGCCACGAATATAGAGGAAATAACTAATGACCAAATTATTTTTGGACTTTGTAGACGCGTGTTAACTACCTCGGCGTATTAAAATACTTGGTACGTTTCATGTCTGCATTTTCAATATCTTCGAGCAAAGACCGAAGAACAAACAAAGCTGGCATCGGAATCAATTTTACATCATAAAATTAAACCAAAATAGAATAAAGACATCGGCATCTCTCATAAAAAATGTACGTAGGTGTGTTCTGTTTTGGATCTTTCACTCGAACTTCACCTCAGTTTTATGCAAAATAATTATTTTCATATACCATTAATCTTTACTCAACTTTGAGAATGATATGAAGTTGATTGGAGCCTCTCGACCAAATGAAGAGAACTCGGACCTAATTTAGAAATATTTTAAGATAGAGAAAAAAGAAGAATTGAATATTATCTTTCAATTATAAAATTACTTCGATACCAATCATCAATTATTTAAATTATTGCAAAATTTTAGTGAAATCGATAAAAGATTGAAGAGGAAGAACGCGCTCTTATAATTCATAAATTATAACCGATTGAAATCAAATTTCTTTGAAAGCGACATTAATGAGAGATACATTATCATTTCTTAGGAGATATCAAAAGTCTTTATAAGACGACTTCGTAATTGAAATATTAAAATTTCTCTTTACCTGAGTCGTTCTCATTGATGCAGCGAGTACATGAACATTGGCGTTTGGATGATTCAAAATAAGTTCACCTGATCACATTAGCGGAAAATCGGGGCCACTGAAACGAGAAATAATAGCTCTGTTGAATATTTCAATTTTTTGTTTGTTTGTATTCATTACATTCAAACATGACGTAAAGGTATATCAATTGGTTCAATTGATGAAACATTTGAAATTAATGAGCACCAAAAATGGTAATTGAGTTTATCATTTTTAAATATGCAGGACCTGGTCCGCTCATTTGATGAATTCTATTCTATCGAAACTGAATTTCAACCGTGTTGTTTCTTTGATGCAGTCCGATATTTATTGAGACAAAATAATTACTCGCTTCGTTAGGGATTGTATTTTTTTCACTATTTAATATTTGTATCGATAAAAACTATTTCTTGTCTCACCTTTTCTGTGCAGCAGTATTTAGGCTCATACATTCAATACACAATTATTATTTTACAATTTATGTAAATTTCATCGTAATTAGGATTAAACTGTGAATGAAATAGGAATAAATCTTCCGCGAGGAACTAAAACAAAGAAAGAATTAGTATCACCTGAAATGAAGAGATACGTTAGACACATCTAGAATATTCCTGTAAAAAAAGAAAGATAATTAGGGTAGGACCTGCAACAGAGAGAGAAAATAGCCTGAAAAATAAAATGCGTATCAGCACGGATCTTATAAAATAAGGAGTAGGCAAGAAAAGCTTTCATAGAAATACTTGTCCCACGATAAACATGGATTTTCACATTCCTGGATTCAATATTGAAAAATAGTCGACAAGTTTTTCTATTGAAAAAGAGGATAGAGAAAGCGAAGAAGATTGGTGGCACGACGGTCGGCGGTCCTCTTCGACGCGACGTCTTCGAGCGCAGCATCCCTCGTCTCCGCGCCCCACGTAAACGTGGAAACAGAGGGATGCATCTTGCCCATTCATGCGATTATGTGTATGAGCATTGCAGTAATCATTCTAGCATTTATATGAACTTCTAGGATAGTAATTTAACTATTTAAAATCAGTGAGATTCATCAACTAAGTACGGGAATCATTTGGAAATATGCAGAAAGGAAGCTTTATAAGAATGATCAATGAAAGACAAATAATAAATTAGATCTTTTGTTGGAAACGATCACAAAGGAATATTTACAACTCTTTTTCCTACTATAATCGCATGAATTATCTGTGGAGTCAAAGATATTAGTATCGCGAACCTTCCTACCCTCGCCTGGGGCCCACATCCCGCCCGACGGAGTTGAAATTAAAAACTAGCAAACACGCACACACGCATAAACCCCTTGATGCCCCGCCCTACCTTCCCGATTTCCGCCTGTTCGAAATCTATAAAAAGGCATTCTCACCAACACAAACTTTCAGAACAGTTCATACAACGTGGTGGAAAACTTACCGTTGTTTATCTGTAAAGGAAGAACGTATGAGATACATCCTAGTCTGGTTATCAATCTTTTTTTCTAAACGGACTATCAAATGCAAATGAGGGAGTGCAAGAGTTGACATTTTATATTGTAATATAAAAAATAAACAATTATGAAATGATCGTGCAATAATCAATGTTGTCACTTATACTTGAATTTAAGTAGATTGAGTTTATTCTTAATAGAAGTGTGTGAATACCATTTCAGGAAGATCGACCGCTTAACCAGTGTGAGTGAGAACAACTTACAATAGAGATATCAGTTGACAAACTGATTATAATTATCGCGTAAGCTGATTAAGCGATCTATGGTTTCCTGTCGCGATGCTCACTGCATTTCGCAATGGATAATTTATCAACATATGTTTTATTTCATTGTTAGTATCAAGCGAAGGTAACTTTCAGCAGAATTCAAGAGAAAACAGATTAATTTCATCAGTTCCATTGCGGCAGCGAGTGAGCCTAACAGACTTGAGCTAAGAAATAGTAGAACGTTCAATATCAATGTTACCGCCATGCCACGCGATAGAGAAAATAGAAAACCAAGAAAAACCTCTACCCAAATTCATGCGACTCACCGCCGTTGCCGAGTATTGGAGCAAAGATTCACTCGGACGTCTCTGCTTTCCTTCCTTCCTTTGCTTCGTAGCCATATCCGCACCGGGGAACCTCGCTGCCCCTGAGCTCCTCCAACTGCCGTAGATTAATTTGCGATACTTCCGAGTTCTCACTGTGCTGTGAAAGGAATGAGAGAAGACTATTATCAGTCAAAAGCTACTAAATAAAGAAAACAAAATCACCTCCGAAATTATTCAATGAATCGTCAGTCAAGACAAGAGCGTCGAAAATTAGATGAAATAATGAAAGGTCTTTGAAAATCTAGGATAATTTGAGTATACACAAAAAAAATCCTAACATACAGTCTTGCAAACTTCTACATACCTTATTCATACTGAATTTTTCATATAGCTTTCATTCTTGCATACCAAGGCTGTCCAGTGATTGGCGTACTGTAGAATCTGCATGTCCCATTAAATATCAACCCAGACCGATTTACTTCTGGAATAATTTGAATGAAGTCAGTAGGCCATACATTACTAGAGTATTGTTCTATCATGCGACAAATATAGAGGAAATAACTAATCACCAAATTATTTCGGGACTTTGTAGACGCGTGTTAACTACTTCGGCATTTTGAAATACTTGATACGTTTCATGTCTGCATGTTTATTATCTGTGAGCAAAGAATAAAAGAATGAAAGAATCCTTGAGAATCTTTGAGGAAGAAAAAATCCTGACATACAGTCTCGCGAACTTCTACATACCTTATTCGGACTGAATTTTTTACATAGCTTTTATCTATGTACCAAGGCTGTCGCGTGATTGGCGTACGGTAGAATCTGCATGTCCCATTAAATATCAAGCCAGACCGATTTACTTCTGGAATAATTTGAATGAAGTCAGTAGGCCATACATTACTAGAGTATTGTTCTATCATGCGACAAATATAGAGGAAATAACTAATCACCAAATTATTTCGGGACTTTGTAGACGCGTGTTAACTACTTCGGCATTTTGAAATACTTGATACGTTTCATGTCTGCATGTTTATTATCTGTGAGCAAAGAATAAAAGAATGAAAGAATCCTTGAGAATCTTTGAGGAAGAAAAAATCCTGACATACAGTCTCGCGAACTTCTACATACCTTATTCGGACTGAATTTTTTACATAGCTCTCATCTATGTACCGAGGCTGAAGTCCAGTGATTGGCGTACTGTAGAATCTGCATGTCCCAGTATATATCAACCCAGACCGATTTACTTCTGGAATAATTTGAATGAAGTCAGTAGGCCGTATTGTTCTATCATGCCACAAATATAGAGGAAATAACTAATGACCAAATTATTTTTGGACTTTGTAGACGCGTGTTAAAATAATTGATAAGTTTCATGCCTGCATGTTTATTATCTTTGAGCAAAGAATAAAAGAATGAAAGAATCCTTGAGAATCTTTGAGGAAGAAAAAATCCTAACATACAGTCTCGCGAACTTCTACATACCTTATTCGGACTGAATTTTTTACATAGCTTTTATCTATGTACCAAAGCTGTCGCGTGATTGGCGTACGGTAGAATCTGCATGTCCCATTAAATATCAAGCCAGACCGATTTACTTCTGGAATAATTTGAATAAAGTCAGTAGGCCATACATTACTAGAGTATTGTTCTATCATGCGACAAATATAGAGGAAATAACTAATCACCAAATTATTTCGGGACTTTGTAGACGCGTGTTAACTACTTCGGCATTTTGAAATACTTGATACGTTTCATGTCTGCATGTTTATTATCTGTGAGCAAAGAATAAAAGAATGAAAGAATCCTTGAGAATCTTTGAGGAAGAAAAAATCCTGACATACAGTCTCGCGAACTTCTACATACCTTATTCGGACTGAATTTTTTACATAGCTCTCATCTATGTACCGAGGCTGAAGTCCAGTGATTGGCGTACTGTAGAATCTGCATGTCCCAGTATATATCAACCCAGACCGATTTACTTCTGGAATAATTTGAATGAAGTCAGTAGGCCATACATTACTAGAGTATTGTTCTATCATGCGACAAATATAGAGGAAATAACTAATCACCAAATTATTTCGGGACTTTGTAGACGCCTGTTAACCACTTCGGCGTATTAAAATACTTGATAAGTTTCATGTCTGCATGTTTATCATCTGTGAGCAAAGAATAAAAAAATGAAAGAATCCATGAGAATCTTTGAGAAAGAAAAAATCCTAACATACAGTCTCGCGAACTTCTACATACCTTATTCGGACTGAATTTTTCATATAGCTCTCATCTATGTACCGAGGCTGAAGTCCAGTGATTGGCGTACTGTAGAATCTGGATGTCCCATTAAATATCAACCCAGACCGATTTACTTCTGGAATAATTTGAATGAAGTCAGTAGGCCATACATTATTAGAGTATTGTTCTATCATGCCACGAATATAGAGGAAATAACTAATGACCAAATTATTTTTGGACTTTGTAGACGCGTGTTAACTACTTCGGCGTATTAAAACACTTGATACGTTTCATGTCTGCATTTTTAATATCTTTGAGCAAAGAATGAAAGAATGAAAGAATCCTTGAGAATCTTTGCGAAAGAGAAAATCCTAACATACAGTGTCGCAAACTTCTACATACCTTATTCATACTGAATTTTCTATATAGCTCTCATCTATGCACCAAGGCTGAAGTCCGGTGATTGGCGTACTGTAGAATCTGCATGTCCCATCAAATATCAACCCACACCGATTTACTTCTGGAATAATTTGATTGAAGTCAGTAGGCCATACATTATTAGAGTACTGTCCTATCATGCCACGAATATAGAGGAAATAACTAATGACCAAATTATTTTTGGACTTTGTAGACGCGTGTTAACTACCTCGGCGTATTAAAATACTTGGTACGTTTCATGTCTGCATTTTCAATATCTTCGAGCAAAGACCGAAGAACAAACAAAGCTGGCATCGGAATCAATTTTACATCATAAAATTAAACCAAAATAGAATAAAGACATCGGCATCTCTCATAAAAAATGTACGTAGGTGTGTTCTGTTTTGGATCTTTCACTCGAACTTCACCTCAGTTTTATGCAAAATAATTATTTTCATATACCATTAATCTTTACTCAACTTTGAGAATGATATGAAGTTGATTGGAGCCTCTCGACCAAATGAAGAGAACTCGGACCTAATTTAGAAATATTTTAAGATAGAGAAAAAAGAAGAATTGAATATTATCTTTCAATTATAAAATTACTTCGATACCAATCATCAATTATTTAAATTATTGCAAAATTTTAGTGAAATCGATAAAAGATTGAAGAGGAAGAACGCGCTCTTATAATTCATAAATTATAACCGATTGAAATCAAATTTCTTTGAAAGCGACATTAATGAGAGATACATTATCATTTCTTAGGAGATATCAAAAGTCTTTATAAGACGACTTCGTAATTGAAATATTAAAATTTCTCTTTACCTGAGTCGTTCTCATTGATGCAGCGAGTACATGAACATTGGCGTTTGGATGATTCAAAATAAGTTCACCTGATCACATTAGCGGAAAATCGGGGCCACTGAAACGAGAAATAATAGCTCTGTTGAATATTTCAATTTTTTGTTTGTTTGTATTCATTACATTCAAACATGACGTAAAGGTATATCAATTGGTTCAATTGATGAAACATTTGAAATTAATGAGCACCAAAAATGGTAATTGAGTTTATCATTTTTAAATATGCAGGACCTGGTCCGCTCATTTGATGAATTCTATTCTATCGAAACTGAATTTCAACCGTGTTGTTTCTTTGATGCAGTCCGATATTTATTGAGACAAAATAATTACTCGCTTCGTTAGGGATTGTATTTTTTTCACTATTTAATATTTGTATCGATAAAAACTATTTCTTGTCTCACCTTTTCTGTGCAGCAGTATTTAGGCTCATACATTCAATACACAATTATTATTTTACAATTTATGTAAATTTCATCGTAATTAGGATTAAACTGTGAATGAAATAGGAATAAATCTTCCGCGAGGAACTAAAACAAAGAAAGAATTAGTATCACCTGAAATGAAGAGATACGTTAGACACATCTAGAATATTCCTGTAAAAAAAGAAAGATAATTAGGGTAGGACCTGCAACAGAGAGAGAAAATAGCCTGAAAAATAAAATGCGTATCAGCACGGATCTTATAAAATAAGGAGTAGGCAAGAAAAGCTTTCATAGAAATACTTGTCCCACGATAAACATGGATTTTCACATTCCTGGATTCAATATTGAAAAATAGTCGACAAGTTTTTCTATTGAAAAAGAGGATAGAGAAAGCGAAGAAGATTGGTGGCACGACGGTCGGCGGTCCTCTTCGACGCGACGTCTTCGAGCGCAGCATCCCTCGTCTCCGCGCCCCACGTAAACGTGGAAACAGAGGGATGCATCTTGCCCATTCATGCGATTATGTGTATGAGCATTGCAGTAATCATTCTAGCATTTATATGAACTTCTAGGATAGTAATTTAACTATTTAAAATCAGTGAGATTCATCAACTAAGTACGGGAATCATTTGGAAATATGCAGAAAGGAAGCTTTATAAGAATGATCAATGAAAGACAAATAATAAATTAGATCTTTTGTTGGAAACGATCACAAAGGAATATTTACAACTCTTTTTCCTACTATAATCGCATGAATTATCTGTGGAGTCAAAGATATTAGTATCGCGAACCTTCCTACCCTCGCCTGGGGCCCACATCCCGCCCGACGGAGTTGAAATTAAAAACTAGCAAACACGCACACACGCATAAACCCCTTGATGCCCCGCCCTACCTTCCCGATTTCCGCCTGTTCGAAATCTATAAAAAGGCATTCTCACCAACACAAACTTTCAGAACAGTTCATACAACGTGGTGGAAAACTTACCGTTGTTTATCTGTAAAGGAAGAACGTATGAGATACATCCTAGTCTGGTTATCAATCTTTTTTTCTAAACGGACTATCAAATGCAAATGAGGGAGTGCAAGAGTTGACATTTTATATTGTAATATAAAAAATAAACAATTATGAAATGATCGTGCAATAATCAATGTTGTCACTTATACTTGAATTTAAGTAGATTGAGTTTATTCTTAATAGAAGTGTGTGAATACCATTTCAGGAAGATCGACCGCTTAACCAGTGTGAGTGAGAACAACTTACAATAGAGATATCAGTTGACAAACTGATTATAATTATCGCGTAAGCTGATTAAGCGATCTATGGTTTCCTGTCGCGATGCTCACTGCATTTCGCAATGGATAATTTATCAACATATGTTTTATTTCATTGTTAGTATCAAGCGAAGGTAACTTTCAGCAGAATTCAAGAGAAAACAGATTAATTTCATCAGTTCCATTGCGGCAGCGAGTGAGCCTAACAGACTTGAGCTAAGAAATAGTAGAACGTTCAATATCAATGTTACCGCCATGCCACGCGATAGAGAAAATAGAAAACCAAGAAAAACCTCTACCCAAATTCATGCGACTCACCGCCGTTGCCGAGTATTGGAGCAAAGATTCACTCGGACGTCTCTGCTTTCCTTCCTTCCTTTGCTTCGTAGCCATATCCGCACCGGGGAACCTCGCTGCCCCTGAGCTCCTCCAACTGCCGTAGATTAATTTGCGATACTTCCGAGTTCTCACTGTGCTGTGAAAGGAATGAGAGAAGACTATTATCAGTCAAAAGCTACTAAATAAAGAAAACAAAATCACCTCCGAAATTATTCAATGAATCGTCAGTCAAGACAAGAGCGTCGAAAATTAGATGAAATAATGAAAGGTCTTTGAAAATCTAGGATAATTTGAGTATACACAAAAAAAATCCTAACATACAGTCTTGCAAACTTCTACATACCTTATTCATACTGAATTTTTCATATAGCTTTCATTCTTGCATACCAAGGCTGTCCAGTGATTGGCGTACTGTAGAATCTGCATGTCCCATTAAATATCAACCCAGACCGATTTACTTCTGGAATAATTTGAATGAAGTCAGTAGGCCATACATTACTAGAGTATTGTTCTATCATGCGACAAATATAGAGGAAATAACTAATCACCAAATTATTTCGGGACTTTGTAGACGCGTGTTAACTACTTCGGCATTTTGAAATACTTGATACGTTTCATGTCTGCATGTTTATTATCTGTGAGCAAAGAATAAAAGAATGAAAGAATCCTTGAGAATCTTTGAGGAAGAAAAAATCCTGACATACAGTCTCGCGAACTTCTACATACCTTATTCGGACTGAATTTTTTACATAGCTCTCATCTATGTACCGAGGCTGAAGTCCAGTGATTGGCGTACTGTAGAATCTGCATGTCCCAGTATATATCAACCCAGACCGATTTACATCTGGAATAATTTGAATGAAGTCAGTAGGCCATACATTATTAGAGTATTGTTCTATCATGACACGAATATAGAGGAAATAACTAATCACCAAATTATTTCGGGACTTTGTAGACGCGTGTTAACTACTTCGGCATTTTGAAATACTTGATACGTTTCATGTCTGCATGTTTATTATCTGTGAGCAAAGAATAAAAGAATGAAAGAATCCTTGAGAATCTTTGAGGAAGAAAAAATCCTGACATACAGTCTCGCGAACTTCTACATACCTTATTCGGACTGAATTTTTTACATAGCTCTCATCTATGTACCGAGGCTGAAGTCCAGTGATTGGCGTACTGTAGAATCTGCATGTCCCAGTATATATCAACCCAGACCGATTTACTTCTGGAATAATTTGAATGAAGTCAGTAGGCCATACATTATTAGAGTATTGTTCTATCATGCCACGAATATAGAGGAAATAACTAATGACCAAATTATTTTTGGACTTTGTAGACGCGTGTTAACTACTTCGGCGTATTAAAACACTTGATACGTTTCATGTCTGCATTTTTAATATCTTTGAGCAAAGAATGAAAGAATGAAAGAATCCTTGAGAATCTTTGCGAAAGAGAAAATCCTAACATACAGTGTCGCAAACTTCTACATACCTTATTCATACTGAATTTTCTATATAGCTCTCATCTATGCACCAAGGCTGAAGTCCGGTGATTGGCGTAGTGTAGAATCTGCATGTCCCATCAAATATCAACCCACACCGATTTACTTCTGGAATAATTTGATTGAAGTCAGTAGGCCATACATTATTAGAGTACTGTCCTATCATGCCACGAATATAGAGGAAATAACTAATGACCAAATTATTTTTGGACTTTGTAGACGCGTGTTAACTACCTCGGCGTATTGAAATACTTGGTACGTTTCATGTCTGCATTTTCAATATCTTCGAGCAAAGACCGAAGAACAAACAAAGCTGGCATCGGAATCAATTTTACATCATAAAATTAAACCAAAATAGAATAAAGACATCGGCATCTCTCATAAAAAATGTACGTAGGTGTGTTCTGTTTTGGATCTTTCACTCGAACTTCACCTCAGTTTTATGCAAAATAATTATTTTCATATACCATTAATCTTTACTCAACTTTGAGAATGATATGAAGTTGATTGGAGCCTCTCGACCAAATGAAGAGAACTCGGACCTAATTTAGAAATATTTTAAGATAGAGAAAAAAGAAGAATTGAATATTATCTTTCAATTATAAAATTACTTCGATACCAATCATCAATTATTTAAATTATTGCAAAATTTTAGTGAAATCGATAAAAGATTGAAGAGGAAGAACGCGCTCTTATAATTCATAAATTATAACCGATTGAAATCAAATTTCTTTGAAAGCGACATTAATGAGAGATACATTATCATTTCTTAGGAGATATCAAAAGTCTTTATAAGACGACTTCGTAATTGAAATATTAAAATTTCTCTTTACCTGAGTCGTTCTCATTGATGCAGCGAGTACATGAACATTGGCGTTTGGATGATTCAAAATAAGTTCACCTGATCACATTAGCGGAAAATCGGGGCCACTGAAACGAGAAATAATAGCTCTGTTGAATATTTCAATTTTTTGTTTGTTTGTATTCATTACATTCAAACATGACGTAAAGGTATATCAATTGGTTCAATTGATGAAACATTTGAAATTAATGAGCACCAAAAATGGTAATTGAGTTTATCATTTTTAAATATGCAGGACCTGGTCCGCTCATTTGATGAATTCTATTCTATCGAAACTGAATTTCAACCGTGTTGTTTCTTTGATGCAGTCCGATATTTATTGAGACAAAATAATTACTCGCTTCGTTAGGGATTGTATTTTTTTCACTATTTAATATTTGTATCGATAAAAACTATTTCTTGTCTCACCTTTTCTGTGCAGCAGTATTTAGGCTCATACATTCAATACACAATTATTATTTTACAATTTATGTAAATTTCATCGTAATTAGGATTAAACTGTGAATGAAATAGGAATAAATCTTCCGCGAGGAACTAAAACAAAGAAAGAATTAGTATCACCTGAAATGAAGAGATACGTTAGACACATCTAGAATATTCCTGTAAAAAAAGAAAGATAATTAGGGTAGGACCTGCAACAGAGAGAGAAAATAGCCTGAAAAATAAAATGCGTATCAGCACGGATCTTATAAAATAAGGAGTAGGCAAGAAAAGCTTTCATAGAAATACTTGTCCCACGATAAACATGGATTTTCACATTCCTGGATTCAATATTGAAAAATAGTCGACAAGTTTTTCTATTGAAAAAGAGGATAGAGAAAGCGAAGAAGATTGGTGGCACGACGGTCGGCGGTCCTCTTCGACGCGACGTCTTCGAGCGCAGCATCCCTCGTCTCCGCGCCCCACGTAAACGTGGAAACAGAGGGATGCATCTTGCCCATTCATGCGATTATGTGTATGAGCATTGCAGTAATCATTCTAGCATTTATATGAACTTCTAGGATAGTAATTTAACTATTTAAAATCAGTGAGATTCATCAACTAAGTACGGGAATCATTTGGAAATATGCAGAAAGGAAGCTTTATAAGAATGATCAATGAAAGACAAATAATAAATTAGATCTTTTGTTGGAAACGATCACAAAGGAATATTTACAACTCTTTTTCCTACTATAATCGCATGAATTATCTGTGGAGTCAAAGATATTAGTATCGCGAACCTTCCTACCCTCGCCTGGGGCCCACATCCCGCCCGACGGAGTTGAAATTAAAAACTAGCAAACACGCACACACGCATAAACCCCTTGATGCCCCGCCCTACCTTCCCGATTTCCGCCTGTTCGAAATCTATAAAAAGGCATTCTCACCAACACAAACTTTCAGAACAGTTCATACAACGTGGTGGAAAACTTACCGTTGTTTATCTGTAAAGGAAGAACGTATGAGATACATCCTAGTCTGGTTATCAATCTTTTTTTCTAAACGGACTATCAAATGCAAATGAGGGAGTGCAAGAGTTGACATTTTATATTGTAATATAAAAAATAAACAATTATGAAATGATCGTGCAATAATCAATGTTGTCACTTATACTTGAATTTAAGTAGATTGAGTTTATTCTTAATAGAAGTGTGTGAATACCATTTCAGGAAGATCGACCGCTTAACCAGTGTGAGTGAGAACAACTTACAATAGAGATATCAGTTGACAAACTGATTATAATTATCGCGTAAGCTGATTAAGCGATCTATGGTTTCCTGTCGCGATGCTCACTGCATTTCGCAATGGATAATTTATCAACATATGTTTTATTTCATTGTTAGTATCAAGCGAAGGTAACTTTCAGCAGAATTCAAGAGAAAACAGATTAATTTCATCAGTTCCATTGCGGCAGCGAGTGAGCCTAACAGACTTGAGCTAAGAAATAGTAGAACGTTCAATATCAATGTTACCGCCATGCCACGCGATAGAGAAAATAGAAAACCAAGAAAAACCTCTACCCAAATTCATGCGACTCACCGCCGTTGCCGAGTATTGGAGCAAAGATTCACTCGGACGTCTCTGCTTTCCTTCCTTCCTTTGCTTCGTAGCCATATCCGCACCGGGGAACCTCGCTGCCCCTGAGCTCCTCCAACTGCCGTAGATTAATTTGCGATACTTCCGAGTTCTCACTGTGCTGTGAAAGGAATGAGAGAAGACTATTATCAGTCAAAAGCTACTAAATAAAGAAAACAAAATCACCTCCGAAATTATTCAATGAATCGTCAGTCAAGACAAGAGCGTCGAAAATTAGATGAAATAATGAAAGGTCTTTGAAAATCTAGGATAATTTGAGTATACACAAAAAAAATCCTAACATACAGTCTTGCAAACTTCTACATACCTTATTCATACTGAATTTTTCATATAGCTTTCATTCTTGCATACCAAGGCTGTCCAGTGATTGGCGTACTGTAGAATCTGCATGTCCCATTAAATATCAACCCAGACCGATTTACTTCTGGAATAATTTGAATGAAGTCAGTAGGCCATACATTACTAGAGTATTGTTCTATCATGCGACAAATATAGAGGAAATAACTAATCACCAAATTATTTCGGGACTTTGTAGACGCGTGTTAACTACTTCGGCATTTTGAAATACTTGATACGTTTCATGTCTGCATGTTTATTATCTGTGAGCAAAGAATAAAAGAATGAAAGAATCCTTGAGAATCTTTGAGGAAGAAAAAATCCTGACATACAGTCTCGCGAACTTCTACATACCTTATTCGGACTGAATTTTTTACATAGCTTTTATCTATGTACCAAGGCTGTCGCGTGATTGGCGTACGGTAGAATCTGCATGTCCCATTAAATATCAAGCCAGACCGATTTACTTCTGGAATAATTTGAATGAAGTCAGTAGGCCATACATTACTAGAGTATTGTTCTATCATGCGACAAATATAGAGGAAATAACTAATCACCAAATTATTTCGGGACTTTGTAGACGCGTGTTAACTACTTCGGCATTTTGAAATACTTGATACGTTTCATGTCTGCATGTTTATTATCTGTGAGCAAAGAATAAAAGAATGAAAGAATCCTTGAGAATCTTTGAGGAAGAAAAAATCCTGACATACAGTCTCGCGAACTTCTACATACCTTATTCGGACTGAATTTTTTACATAGCTCTCATCTATGTACCGAGGCTGAAGTCCAGTGATTGGCGTACTGTAGAATCTGCATGTCCCAGTATATATCAACCCAGACCGATTTACTTCTGGAATAATTTGAATGAAGTCAGTAGGCCGTATTGTTCTATCATGCCACAAATATAGAGGAAATAACTAATGACCAAATTATTTTTGGACTTTGTAGACGCGTGTTAAAATAATTGATAAGTTTCATGCCTGCATGTTTATTATCTTTGAGCAAAGAATAAAAGAATGAAAGAATCCTTGAGAATCTTTGAGGAAGAAAAAATCCTAACATACAGTCTCGCGAACTTCTACATACCTTATTCGGACTGAATTTTTTACATAGCTCTCATCTATGTACCGAGGCTGAAGTCCAGTGATTGGCGTACTGTAGAATCTGCATGTCCCAGTATATATCAACCCAGACCGATTTACTTCTGGAATAATTTGAATGAAGTCAGTAGGCCATACATTACTAGAGTATTGTTCTATCATGCGACAAATATAGAGGAAATAACTAATCACCAAATTATTTCGGGACTTTGTAGACGCCTGTTAACCACTTTGGCGTATTAAAATACTTGATAAGTTTCATGTCTGCATGTTTATCATCTGTGAGCAAAGAATAAAAAAATGAAAGAATCCTTGAGAATCTTTGAGAAAGAAAAAATCCTAACATACAGTCTCGCGAACTTCTACATACCTTATTCGGACTGAATTTTTTACATAGCTTTTATCTATGTACCAAAGCTGTCGCGTGATTGGCGTACGGTAGAATCTGCATGTCCCATTAAATATCAAGCCAGACCGATTTACTTCTGGAATAATTTGAATAAAGTCAGTAGGCCATACATTACTAGAGTATTGTTCTATCATGCGACAAATATAGAGGAAATAACTAATCACCAAATTATTTCGGGACTTTGTAGACGCGTGTTAACTACTTCGGCATTTTGAAATACTTGATACGTTTCATGTCTGCATGTTTATTATCTGTGAGCAAAGAATAAAAGAATGAAAGAATCCTTGAGAATCTTTGAGGAAGAAAAAATCCTGACATACAGTCTCGCGAACTTCTACATACCTTATTCGGACTGAATTTTTTACATAGCTCTCATCTATGTACCGAGGCTGAAGTCCAGTGATTGGCGTACTGTAGAATCTGCATGTCCCAGTATATATCAACCCAGACCGATTTACTTCTGGAATAATTTGAATGAAGTCAGTAGGCCATACATTACTAGAGTATTGTTCTATCATGCGACAAATATAGAGGAAATAACTAATCACCAAATTATTTCGGGACTTTGTAGACGCCTGTTAACCACTTCGGCGTATTAAAATACTTGATAAGTTTCATGTCTGCATGTTTATCATCTGTGAGCAAAGAATAAAAAAATGAAAGAATCCATGAGAATCTTTGAGAAAGAAAAAATCCTAACATACAGTCTCGCGAACTTCTACATACCTTATTCGGACTGAATTTTTCATATAGCTCTCATCTATGTACCGAGGCTGAAGTCCAGTGATTGGCGTACTGTAGAATCTGGATGTCCCATTAAATATCAACCCAGACCGATTTACTTCTGGAATAATTTGAATGAAGTCAGTAGGCCATACATTATTAGAGTATTGTTCTATCATGCCACGAATATAGAGGAAATAACTAATGACCAAATTATTTTTGGACTTTGTAGACGCGTGTTAACTACTTCGGCGTATTAAAACACTTGATACGTTTCATGTCTGCATTTTTAATATCTTTGAGCAAAGAATGAAAGAATGAAAGAATCCTTGAGAATCTTTGCGAAAGAGAAAATCCTAACATACAGTGTCGCAAACTTCTACATACCTTATTCATACTGAATTTTCTATATAGCTCTCATCTATGCACCAAGGCTGAAGTCCGGTGATTGGCGTACTGTAGAATCTGCATGTCCCATCAAATATCAACCCACACCGATTTACTTCTGGAATAATTTGATTGAAGTCAGTAGGCCATACATTATTAGAGTACTGTCCTATCATGCCACGAATATAGAGGAAATAACTAATGACCAAATTATTTTTGGACTTTGTAGACGCGTGTTAACTACCTCGGCGTATTAAAATACTTGGTACGTTTCATGTCTGCATTTTCAATATCTTCGAGCAAAGACCGAAGAACAAACAAAGCTGGCATCGGAATCAATTTTACATCATAAAATTAAACCAAAATAGAATAAAGACATCGGCATCTCTCATAAAAAATGTACGTAGGTGTGTTCTGTTTTGGATCTTTCACTCGAACTTCACCTCAGTTTTATGCAAAATAATTATTTTCATATACCATTAATCTTTACTCAACTTTGAGAATGATATGAAGTTGATTGGAGCCTCTCGACCAAATGAAGAGAACTCGGACCTAATTTAGAAATATTTTAAGATAGAGAAAAAAGAAGAATTGAATATTATCTTTCAATTATAAAATTACTTCGATACCAATCATCAATTATTTAAATTATTGCAAAATTTTAGTGAAATCGATAAAAGATTGAAGAGGAAGAACGCGCTCTTATAATTCATAAATTATAACCGATTGAAATCAAATTTCTTTGAAAGCGACATTAATGAGAGATACATTATCATTTCTTAGGAGATATCAAAAGTCTTTATAAGACGACTTCGTAATTGAAATATTAAAATTTCTCTTTACCTGAGTCGTTCTCATTGATGCAGCGAGTACATGAACATTGGCGTTTGGATGATTCAAAATAAGTTCACCTGATCACATTAGCGGAAAATCGGGGCCACTGAAACGAGAAATAATAGCTCTGTTGAATATTTCAATTTTTTGTTTGTTTGTATTCATTACATTCAAACATGACGTAAAGGTATATCAATTGGTTCAATTGATGAAACATTTGAAATTAATGAGCACCAAAAATGGTAATTGAGTTTATCATTTTTAAATATGCAGGACCTGGTCCGCTCATTTGATGAATTCTATTCTATCGAAACTGAATTTCAACCGTGTTGTTTCTTTGATGCAGTCCGATATTTATTGAGACAAAATAATTACTCGCTTCGTTAGGGATTGTATTTTTTTCACTATTTAATATTTGTATCGATAAAAACTATTTCTTGTCTCACCTTTTCTGTGCAGCAGTATTTAGGCTCATACATTCAATACACAATTATTATTTTACAATTTATGTAAATTTCATCGTAATTAGGATTAAACTGTGAATGAAATAGGAATAAATCTTCCGCGAGGAACTAAAACAAAGAAAGAATTAGTATCACCTGAAATGAAGAGATACGTTAGACACATCTAGAATATTCCTGTAAAAAAAGAAAGATAATTAGGGTAGGACCTGCAACAGAGAGAGAAAATAGCCTGAAAAATAAAATGCGTATCAGCACGGATCTTATAAAATAAGGAGTAGGCAAGAAAAGCTTTCATAGAAATACTTGTCCCACGATAAACATGGATTTTCACATTCCTGGATTCAATATTGAAAAATAGTCGACAAGTTTTTCTATTGAAAAAGAGGATAGAGAAAGCGAAGAAGATTGGTGGCACGACGGTCGGCGGTCCTCTTCGACGCGACGTCTTCGAGCGCAGCATCCCTCGTCTCCGCGCCCCACGTAAACGTGGAAACAGAGGGATGCATCTTGCCCATTCATGCGATTATGTGTATGAGCATTGCAGTAATCATTCTAGCATTTATATGAACTTCTAGGATAGTAATTTAACTATTTAAAATCAGTGAGATTCATCAACTAAGTACGGGAATCATTTGGAAATATGCAGAAAGGAAGCTTTATAAGAATGATCAATGAAAGACAAATAATAAATTAGATCTTTTGTTGGAAACGATCACAAAGGAATATTTACAACTCTTTTTCCTACTATAATCGCATGAATTATCTGTGGAGTCAAAGATATTAGTATCGCGAACCTTCCTACCCTCGCCTGGGGCCCACATCCCGCCCGACGGAGTTGAAATTAAAAACTAGCAAACACGCACACACGCATAAACCCCTTGATGCCCCGCCCTACCTTCCCGATTTCCGCCTGTTCGAAATCTATAAAAAGGCATTCTCACCAACACAAACTTTCAGAACAGTTCATACAACGTGGTGGAAAACTTACCGTTGTTTATCTGTAAAGGAAGAACGTATGAGATACATCCTAGTCTGGTTATCAATCTTTTTTTCTAAACGGACTATCAAATGCAAATGAGGGAGTGCAAGAGTTGACATTTTATATTGTAATATAAAAAATAAACAATTATGAAATGATCGTGCAATAATCAATGTTGTCACTTATACTTGAATTTAAGTAGATTGAGTTTATTCTTAATAGAAGTGTGTGAATACCATTTCAGGAAGATCGACCGCTTAACCAGTGTGAGTGAGAACAACTTACAATAGAGATATCAGTTGACAAACTGATTATAATTATCGCGTAAGCTGATTAAGCGATCTATGGTTTCCTGTCGCGATGCTCACTGCATTTCGCAATGGATAATTTATCAACATATGTTTTATTTCATTGTTAGTATCAAGCGAAGGTAACTTTCAGCAGAATTCAAGAGAAAACAGATTAATTTCATCAGTTCCATTGCGGCAGCGAGTGAGCCTAACAGACTTGAGCTAAGAAATAGTAGAACGTTCAATATCAATGTTACCGCCATGCCACGCGATAGAGAAAATAGAAAACCAAGAAAAACCTCTACCCAAATTCATGCGACTCACCGCCGTTGCCGAGTATTGGAGCAAAGATTCACTCGGACGTCTCTGCTTTCCTTCCTTCCTTTGCTTCGTAGCCATATCCGCACCGGGGAACCTCGCTGCCCCTGAGCTCCTCCAACTGCCGTAGATTAATTTGCGATACTTCCGAGTTCTCACTGTGCTGTGAAAGGAATGAGAGAAGACTATTATCAGTCAAAAGCTACTAAATAAAGAAAACAAAATCACCTCCGAAATTATTCAATGAATCGTCAGTCAAGACAAGAGCGTCGAAAATTAGATGAAATAATGAAAGGTCTTTGAAAATCTAGGATAATTTGAGTATACACAAAAAAAATCCTAACATACAGTCTTGCAAACTTCTACATACCTTATTCATACTGAATTTTTCATATAGCTTTCATTCTTGCATACCAAGGCTGTCCAGTGATTGGCGTACTGTAGAATCTGCATGTCCCATTAAATATCAACCCAGACCGATTTACTTCTGGAATAATTTGAATGAAGTCAGTAGGCCATACATTACTAGAGTATTGTTCTATCATGCGACAAATATAGAGGAAATAACTAATCACCAAATTATTTCGGGACTTTGTAGACGCGTGTTAACTACTTCGGCATTTTGAAATACTTGATACGTTTCATGTCTGCATGTTTATTATCTGTGAGCAAAGAATAAAAGAATGAAAGAATCCTTGAGAATCTTTGAGGAAGAAAAAATCCTGACATACAGTCTCGCGAACTTCTACATACCTTATTCGGACTGAATTTTTTACATAGCTCTCATCTATGTACCGAGGCTGAAGTCCAGTGATTGGCGTACTGTAGAATCTGCATGTCCCAGTATATATCAACCCAGACCGATTTACATCTGGAATAATTTGAATGAAGTCAGTAGGCCATACATTATTAGAGTATTGTTCTATCATGACACGAATATAGAGGAAATAACTAATCACCAAATTATTTCGGGACTTTGTAGACGCGTGTTAACTACTTCGGCATTTTGAAATACTTGATACGTTTCATGTCTGCATGTTTATTATCTGTGAGCAAAGAATAAAAGAATGAAAGAATCCTTGAGAATCTTTGAGGAAGAAAAAATCCTGACATACAGTCTCGCGAACTTCTACATACCTTATTCGGACTGAATTTTTTACATAGCTCTCATCTATGTACCGAGGCTGAAGTCCAGTGATTGGCGTACTGTAGAATCTGCATGTCCCAGTATATATCAACCCAGACCGATTTACTTCTGGAATAATTTGAATGAAGTCAGTAGGCCATACATTATTAGAGTATTGTTCTATCATGCCACGAATATAGAGGAAATAACTAATGACCAAATTATTTTTGGACTTTGTAGACGCGTGTTAACTACTTCGGCGTATTAAAACACTTGATACGTTTCATGTCTGCATTTTTAATATCTTTGAGCAAAGAATGAAAGAATGAAAGAATCCTTGAGAATCTTTGCGAAAGAGAAAATCCTAACATACAGTGTCGCAAACTTCTACATACCTTATTCATACTGAATTTTCTATATAGCTCTCATCTATGCACCAAGGCTGAAGTCCGGTGATTGGCGTAGTGTAGAATCTGCATGTCCCATCAAATATCAACCCACACCGATTTACTTCTGGAATAATTTGATTGAAGTCAGTAGGCCATACATTATTAGAGTACTGTCCTATCATGCCACGAATATAGAGGAAATAACTAATGACCAAATTATTTTTGGACTTTGTAGACGCGTGTTAACTACCTCGGCGTATTGAAATACTTGGTACGTTTCATGTCTGCATTTTCAATATCTTCGAGCAAAGACCGAAGAACAAACAAAGCTGGCATCGGAATCAATTTTACATCATAAAATTAAACCAAAATAGAATAAAGACATCGGCATCTCTCATAAAAAATGTACGTAGGTGTGTTCTGTTTTGGATCTTTCACTCGAACTTCACCTCAGTTTTATGCAAAATAATTATTTTCATATACCATTAATCTTTACTCAACTTTGAGAATGATATGAAGTTGATTGGAGCCTCTCGACCAAATGAAGAGAACTCGGACCTAATTTAGAAATATTTTAAGATAGAGAAAAAAGAAGAATTGAATATTATCTTTCAATTATAAAATTACTTCGATACCAATCATCAATTATTTAAATTATTGCAAAATTTTAGTGAAATCGATAAAAGATTGAAGAGGAAGAACGCGCTCTTATAATTCATAAATTATAACCGATTGAAATCAAATTTCTTTGAAAGCGACATTAATGAGAGATACATTATCATTTCTTAGGAGATATCAAAAGTCTTTATAAGACGACTTCGTAATTGAAATATTAAAATTTCTCTTTACCTGAGTCGTTCTCATTGATGCAGCGAGTACATGAACATTGGCGTTTGGATGATTCAAAATAAGTTCACCTGATCACATTAGCGGAAAATCGGGGCCACTGAAACGAGAAATAATAGCTCTGTTGAATATTTCAATTTTTTGTTTGTTTGTATTCATTACATTCAAACATGACGTAAAGGTATATCAATTGGTTCAATTGATGAAACATTTGAAATTAATGAGCACCAAAAATGGTAATTGAGTTTATCATTTTTAAATATGCAGGACCTGGTCCGCTCATTTGATGAATTCTATTCTATCGAAACTGAATTTCAACCGTGTTGTTTCTTTGATGCAGTCCGATATTTATTGAGACAAAATAATTACTCGCTTCGTTAGGGATTGTATTTTTTTCACTATTTAATATTTGTATCGATAAAAACTATTTCTTGTCTCACCTTTTCTGTGCAGCAGTATTTAGGCTCATACATTCAATACACAATTATTATTTTACAATTTATGTAAATTTCATCGTAATTAGGATTAAACTGTGAATGAAATAGGAATAAATCTTCCGCGAGGAACTAAAACAAAGAAAGAATTAGTATCACCTGAAATGAAGAGATACGTTAGACACATCTAGAATATTCCTGTAAAAAAAGAAAGATAATTAGGGTAGGACCTGCAACAGAGAGAGAAAATAGCCTGAAAAATAAAATGCGTATCAGCACGGATCTTATAAAATAAGGAGTAGGCAAGAAAAGCTTTCATAGAAATACTTGTCCCACGATAAACATGGATTTTCACATTCCTGGATTCAATATTGAAAAATAGTCGACAAGTTTTTCTATTGAAAAAGAGGATAGAGAAAGCGAAGAAGATTGGTGGCACGACGGTCGGCGGTCCTCTTCGACGCGACGTCTTCGAGCGCAGCATCCCTCGTCTCCGCGCCCCACGTAAACGTGGAAACAGAGGGATGCATCTTGCCCATTCATGCGATTATGTGTATGAGCATTGCAGTAATCATTCTAGCATTTATATGAACTTCTAGGATAGTAATTTAACTATTTAAAATCAGTGAGATTCATCAACTAAGTACGGGAATCATTTGGAAATATGCAGAAAGGAAGCTTTATAAGAATGATCAATGAAAGACAAATAATAAATTAGATCTTTTGTTGGAAACGATCACAAAGGAATATTTACAACTCTTTTTCCTACTATAATCGCATGAATTATCTGTGGAGTCAAAGATATTAGTATCGCGAACCTTCCTACCCTCGCCTGGGGCCCACATCCCGCCCGACGGAGTTGAAATTAAAAACTAGCAAACACGCACACACGCATAAACCCCTTGATGCCCCGCCCTACCTTCCCGATTTCCGCCTGTTCGAAATCTATAAAAAGGCATTCTCACCAACACAAACTTTCAGAACAGTTCATACAACGTGGTGGAAAACTTACCGTTGTTTATCTGTAAAGGAAGAACGTATGAGATACATCCTAGTCTGGTTATCAATCTTTTTTTCTAAACGGACTATCAAATGCAAATGAGGGAGTGCAAGAGTTGACATTTTATATTGTAATATAAAAAATAAACAATTATGAAATGATCGTGCAATAATCAATGTTGTCACTTATACTTGAATTTAAGTAGATTGAGTTTATTCTTAATAGAAGTGTGTGAATACCATTTCAGGAAGATCGACCGCTTAACCAGTGTGAGTGAGAACAACTTACAATAGAGATATCAGTTGACAAACTGATTATAATTATCGCGTAAGCTGATTAAGCGATCTATGGTTTCCTGTCGCGATGCTCACTGCATTTCGCAATGGATAATTTATCAACATATGTTTTATTTCATTGTTAGTATCAAGCGAAGGTAACTTTCAGCAGAATTCAAGAGAAAACAGATTAATTTCATCAGTTCCATTGCGGCAGCGAGTGAGCCTAACAGACTTGAGCTAAGAAATAGTAGAACGTTCAATATCAATGTTACCGCCATGCCACGCGATAGAGAAAATAGAAAACCAAGAAAAACCTCTACCCAAATTCATGCGACTCACCGCCGTTGCCGAGTATTGGAGCAAAGATTCACTCGGACGTCTCTGCTTTCCTTCCTTCCTTTGCTTCGTAGCCATATCCGCACCGGGGAACCTCGCTGCCCCTGAGCTCCTCCAACTGCCGTAGATTAATTTGCGATACTTCCGAGTTCTCACTGTGCTGTGAAAGGAATGAGAGAAGACTATTATCAGTCAAAAGCTACTAAATAAAGAAAACAAAATCACCTCCGAAATTATTCAATGAATCGTCAGTCAAGACAAGAGCGTCGAAAATTAGATGAAATAATGAAAGGTCTTTGAAAATCTAGGATAATTTGAGTATACACAAAAAAAATCCTAACATACAGTCTTGCAAACTTCTACATACCTTATTCATACTGAATTTTTCATATAGCTTTCATTCTTGCATACCAAGGCTGTCCAGTGATTGGCGTACTGTAGAATCTGCATGTCCCATTAAATATCAACCCAGACCGATTTACTTCTGGAATAATTTGAATGAAGTCAGTAGGCCATACATTACTAGAGTATTGTTCTATCATGCGACAAATATAGAGGAAATAACTAATCACCAAATTATTTCGGGACTTTGTAGACGCGTGTTAACTACTTCGGCATTTTGAAATACTTGATACGTTTCATGTCTGCATGTTTATTATCTGTGAGCAAAGAATAAAAGAATGAAAGAATCCTTGAGAATCTTTGAGGAAGAAAAAATCCTGACATACAGTCTCGCGAACTTCTACATACCTTATTCGGACTGAATTTTTTACATAGCTCTCATCTATGTACCGAGGCTGAAGTCCAGTGATTGGCGTACTGTAGAATCTGCATGTCCCAGTATATATCAACCCAGACCGATTTACTTCTGGAATAATTTGAATGAAGTCAGTAGGCCGTATTGTTCTATCATGCCACAAATATAGAGGAAATAACTAATGACCAAATTATTTTTGGACTTTGTAGACGCGTGTTAAAATAATTGATAAGTTTCATGCCTGCATGTTTATTATCTTTGAGCAAAGAATAAAAGAATGAAAGAATCCTTGAGAATCTTTGAGGAAGAAAAAATCCTAACATACAGTCTCGCGAACTTCTACATACCTTATTCGGACTGAATTTTTTACATAGCTCTCATCTATGTACCGAGGCTGAAGTCCAGTGATTGGCGTACTGTAGAATCTGCATGTCCCAGTATATATCAACCCAGACCGATTTACTTCTGGAATAATTTGAATGAAGTCAGTAGGCCATACATTACTAGAGTATTGTTCTATCATGCGACAAATATAGAGGAAATAACTAATCACCAAATTATTTCGGGACTTTGTAGACGCCTGTTAACCACTTTGGCGTATTAAAATACTTGATAAGTTTCATGTCTGCATGTTTATCATCTGTGAGCAAAGAATAAAAAAATGAAAGAATCCTTGAGAATCTTTGAGAAAGAAAAAATCCTAACATACAGTCTCGCGAACTTCTACATACCTTATTCGGACTGAATTTTTTACATAGCTTTTATCTATGTACCAAAGCTGTCGCGTGATTGGCGTACGGTAGAATCTGCATGTCCCATTAAATATCAAGCCAGACCGATTTACTTCTGGAATAATTTGAATAAAGTCAGTAGGCCATACATTACTAGAGTATTGTTCTATCATGCGACAAATATAGAGGAAATAACTAATCACCAAATTATTTCGGGACTTTGTAGACGCGTGTTAACTACTTCGGCATTTTGAAATACTTGATACGTTTCATGTCTGCATGTTTATTATCTGTGAGCAAAGAATAAAAGAATGAAAGAATCCTTGAGAATCTTTGAGGAAGAAAAAATCCTGACATACAGTCTCGCGAACTTCTACATACCTTATTCGGACTGAATTTTTTACATAGCTCTCATCTATGTACCGAGGCTGAAGTCCAGTGATTGGCGTACTGTAGAATCTGCATGTCCCAGTATATATCAACCCAGACCGATTTACTTCTGGAATAATTTGAATGAAGTCAGTAGGCCATACATTACTAGAGTATTGTTCTATCATGCGACAAATATAGAGGAAATAACTAATCACCAAATTATTTCGGGACTTTGTAGACGCCTGTTAACCACTTCGGCGTATTAAAATACTTGATAAGTTTCATGTCTGCATGTTTATCATCTGTGAGCAAAGAATAAAAAAATGAAAGAATCCATGAGAATCTTTGAGAAAGAAAAAATCCTAACATACAGTCTCGCGAACTTCTACATACCTTATTCGGACTGAATTTTTCATATAGCTCTCATCTATGTACCGAGGCTGAAGTCCAGTGATTGGCGTACTGTAGAATCTGGATGTCCCATTAAATATCAACCCAGACCGATTTACTTCTGGAATAATTTGAATGAAGTCAGTAGGCCATACATTATTAGAGTATTGTTCTATCATGCCACGAATATAGAGGAAATAACTAATGACCAAATTATTTTTGGACTTTGTAGACGCGTGTTAACTACTTCGGCGTATTAAAACACTTGATACGTTTCATGTCTGCATTTTTAATATCTTTGAGCAAAGAATGAAAGAATGAAAGAATCCTTGAGAATCTTTGCGAAAGAGAAAATCCTAACATACAGTGTCGCAAACTTCTACATACCTTATTCATACTGAATTTTCTATATAGCTCTCATCTATGCACCAAGGCTGAAGTCCGGTGATTGGCGTACTGTAGAATCTGCATGTCCCATCAAATATCAACCCACACCGATTTACTTCTGGAATAATTTGATTGAAGTCAGTAGGCCATACATTATTAGAGTACTGTCCTATCATGCCACGAATATAGAGGAAATAACTAATGACCAAATTATTTTTGGACTTTGTAGACGCGTGTTAACTACCTCGGCGTATTAAAATACTTGGTACGTTTCATGTCTGCATTTTCAATATCTTCGAGCAAAGACCGAAGAACAAACAAAGCTGGCATCGGAATCAATTTTACATCATAAAATTAAACCAAAATAGAATAAAGACATCGGCATCTCTCATAAAAAATGTACGTAGGTGTGTTCTGTTTTGGATCTTTCACTCGAACTTCACCTCAGTTTTATGCAAAATAATTATTTTCATATACCATTAATCTTTACTCAACTTTGAGAATGATATGAAGTTGATTGGAGCCTCTCGACCAAATGAAGAGAACTCGGACCTAATTTAGAAATATTTTAAGATAGAGAAAAAAGAAGAATTGAATATTATCTTTCAATTATAAAATTACTTCGATACCAATCATCAATTATTTAAATTATTGCAAAATTTTAGTGAAATCGATAAAAGATTGAAGAGGAAGAACGCGCTCTTATAATTCATAAATTATAACCGATTGAAATCAAATTTCTTTGAAAGCGACATTAATGAGAGATACATTATCATTTCTTAGGAGATATCAAAAGTCTTTATAAGACGACTTCGTAATTGAAATATTAAAATTTCTCTTTACCTGAGTCGTTCTCATTGATGCAGCGAGTACATGAACATTGGCGTTTGGATGATTCAAAATAAGTTCACCTGATCACATTAGCGGAAAATCGGGGCCACTGAAACGAGAAATAATAGCTCTGTTGAATATTTCAATTTTTTGTTTGTTTGTATTCATTACATTCAAACATGACGTAAAGGTATATCAATTGGTTCAATTGATGAAACATTTGAAATTAATGAGCACCAAAAATGGTAATTGAGTTTATCATTTTTAAATATGCAGGACCTGGTCCGCTCATTTGATGAATTCTATTCTATCGAAACTGAATTTCAACCGTGTTGTTTCTTTGATGCAGTCCGATATTTATTGAGACAAAATAATTACTCGCTTCGTTAGGGATTGTATTTTTTTCACTATTTAATATTTGTATCGATAAAAACTATTTCTTGTCTCACCTTTTCTGTGCAGCAGTATTTAGGCTCATACATTCAATACACAATTATTATTTTACAATTTATGTAAATTTCATCGTAATTAGGATTAAACTGTGAATGAAATAGGAATAAATCTTCCGCGAGGAACTAAAACAAAGAAAGAATTAGTATCACCTGAAATGAAGAGATACGTTAGACACATCTAGAATATTCCTGTAAAAAAAGAAAGATAATTAGGGTAGGACCTGCAACAGAGAGAGAAAATAGCCTGAAAAATAAAATGCGTATCAGCACGGATCTTATAAAATAAGGAGTAGGCAAGAAAAGCTTTCATAGAAATACTTGTCCCACGATAAACATGGATTTTCACATTCCTGGATTCAATATTGAAAAATAGTCGACAAGTTTTTCTATTGAAAAAGAGGATAGAGAAAGCGAAGAAGATTGGTGGCACGACGGTCGGCGGTCCTCTTCGACGCGACGTCTTCGAGCGCAGCATCCCTCGTCTCCGCGCCCCACGTAAACGTGGAAACAGAGGGATGCATCTTGCCCATTCATGCGATTATGTGTATGAGCATTGCAGTAATCATTCTAGCATTTATATGAACTTCTAGGATAGTAATTTAACTATTTAAAATCAGTGAGATTCATCAACTAAGTACGGGAATCATTTGGAAATATGCAGAAAGGAAGCTTTATAAGAATGATCAATGAAAGACAAATAATAAATTAGATCTTTTGTTGGAAACGATCACAAAGGAATATTTACAACTCTTTTTCCTACTATAATCGCATGAATTATCTGTGGAGTCAAAGATATTAGTATCGCGAACCTTCCTACCCTCGCCTGGGGCCCACATCCCGCCCGACGGAGTTGAAATTAAAAACTAGCAAACACGCACACACGCATAAACCCCTTGATGCCCCGCCCTACCTTCCCGATTTCCGCCTGTTCGAAATCTATAAAAAGGCATTCTCACCAACACAAACTTTCAGAACAGTTCATACAACGTGGTGGAAAACTTACCGTTGTTTATCTGTAAAGGAAGAACGTATGAGATACATCCTAGTCTGGTTATCAATCTTTTTTTCTAAACGGACTATCAAATGCAAATGAGGGAGTGCAAGAGTTGACATTTTATATTGTAATATAAAAAATAAACAATTATGAAATGATCGTGCAATAATCAATGTTGTCACTTATACTTGAATTTAAGTAGATTGAGTTTATTCTTAATAGAAGTGTGTGAATACCATTTCAGGAAGATCGACCGCTTAACCAGTGTGAGTGAGAACAACTTACAATAGAGATATCAGTTGACAAACTGATTATAATTATCGCGTAAGCTGATTAAGCGATCTATGGTTTCCTGTCGCGATGCTCACTGCATTTCGCAATGGATAATTTATCAACATATGTTTTATTTCATTGTTAGTATCAAGCGAAGGTAACTTTCAGCAGAATTCAAGAGAAAACAGATTAATTTCATCAGTTCCATTGCGGCAGCGAGTGAGCCTAACAGACTTGAGCTAAGAAATAGTAGAACGTTCAATATCAATGTTACCGCCATGCCACGCGATAGAGAAAATAGAAAACCAAGAAAAACCTCTACCCAAATTCATGCGACTCACCGCCGTTGCCGAGTATTGGAGCAAAGATTCACTCGGACGTCTCTGCTTTCCTTCCTTCCTTTGCTTCGTAGCCATATCCGCACCGGGGAACCTCGCTGCCCCTGAGCTCCTCCAACTGCCGTAGATTAATTTGCGATACTTCCGAGTTCTCACTGTGCTGTGAAAGGAATGAGAGAAGACTATTATCAGTCAAAAGCTACTAAATAAAGAAAACAAAATCACCTCCGAAATTATTCAATGAATCGTCAGTCAAGACAAGAGCGTCGAAAATTAGATGAAATAATGAAAGGTCTTTGAAAATCTAGGATAATTTGAGTATACACAAAAAAAATCCTAACATACAGTCTTGCAAACTTCTACATACCTTATTCATACTGAATTTTTCATATAGCTTTCATTCTTGCATACCAAGGCTGTCCAGTGATTGGCGTACTGTAGAATCTGCATGTCCCATTAAATATCAACCCAGACCGATTTACTTCTGGAATAATTTGAATGAAGTCAGTAGGCCATACATTACTAGAGTATTGTTCTATCATGCGACAAATATAGAGGAAATAACTAATCACCAAATTATTTCGGGACTTTGTAGACGCGTGTTAACTACTTCGGCATTTTGAAATACTTGATACGTTTCATGTCTGCATGTTTATTATCTGTGAGCAAAGAATAAAAGAATGAAAGAATCCTTGAGAATCTTTGAGGAAGAAAAAATCCTGACATACAGTCTCGCGAACTTCTACATACCTTATTCGGACTGAATTTTTTACATAGCTCTCATCTATGTACCGAGGCTGAAGTCCAGTGATTGGCGTACTGTAGAATCTGCATGTCCCAGTATATATCAACCCAGACCGATTTACATCTGGAATAATTTGAATGAAGTCAGTAGGCCATACATTATTAGAGTATTGTTCTATCATGACACGAATATAGAGGAAATAACTAATCACCAAATTATTTCGGGACTTTGTAGACGCGTGTTAACTACTTCGGCATTTTGAAATACTTGATACGTTTCATGTCTGCATGTTTATTATCTGTGAGCAAAGAATAAAAGAATGAAAGAATCCTTGAGAATCTTTGAGGAAGAAAAAATCCTGACATACAGTCTCGCGAACTTCTACATACCTTATTCGGACTGAATTTTTTACATAGCTCTCATCTATGTACCGAGGCTGAAGTCCAGTGATTGGCGTACTGTAGAATCTGCATGTCCCAGTATATATCAACCCAGACCGATTTACTTCTGGAATAATTTGAATGAAGTCAGTAGGCCATACATTATTAGAGTATTGTTCTATCATGCCACGAATATAGAGGAAATAACTAATGACCAAATTATTTTTGGACTTTGTAGACGCGTGTTAACTACTTCGGCGTATTAAAACACTTGATACGTTTCATGTCTGCATTTTTAATATCTTTGAGCAAAGAATGAAAGAATGAAAGAATCCTTGAGAATCTTTGCGAAAGAGAAAATCCTAACATACAGTGTCGCAAACTTCTACATACCTTATTCATACTGAATTTTCTATATAGCTCTCATCTATGCACCAAGGCTGAAGTCCGGTGATTGGCGTAGTGTAGAATCTGCATGTCCCATCAAATATCAACCCACACCGATTTACTTCTGGAATAATTTGATTGAAGTCAGTAGGCCATACATTATTAGAGTACTGTCCTATCATGCCACGAATATAGAGGAAATAACTAATGACCAAATTATTTTTGGACTTTGTAGACGCGTGTTAACTACCTCGGCGTATTGAAATACTTGGTACGTTTCATGTCTGCATTTTCAATATCTTCGAGCAAAGACCGAAGAACAAACAAAGCTGGCATCGGAATCAATTTTACATCATAAAATTAAACCAAAATAGAATAAAGACATCGGCATCTCTCATAAAAAATGTACGTAGGTGTGTTCTGTTTTGGATCTTTCACTCGAACTTCACCTCAGTTTTATGCAAAATAATTATTTTCATATACCATTAATCTTTACTCAACTTTGAGAATGATATGAAGTTGATTGGAGCCTCTCGACCAAATGAAGAGAACTCGGACCTAATTTAGAAATATTTTAAGATAGAGAAAAAAGAAGAATTGAATATTATCTTTCAATTATAAAATTACTTCGATACCAATCATCAATTATTTAAATTATTGCAAAATTTTAGTGAAATCGATAAAAGATTGAAGAGGAAGAACGCGCTCTTATAATTCATAAATTATAACCGATTGAAATCAAATTTCTTTGAAAGCGACATTAATGAGAGATACATTATCATTTCTTAGGAGATATCAAAAGTCTTTATAAGACGACTTCGTAATTGAAATATTAAAATTTCTCTTTACCTGAGTCGTTCTCATTGATGCAGCGAGTACATGAACATTGGCGTTTGGATGATTCAAAATAAGTTCACCTGATCACATTAGCGGAAAATCGGGGCCACTGAAACGAGAAATAATAGCTCTGTTGAATATTTCAATTTTTTGTTTGTTTGTATTCATTACATTCAAACATGACGTAAAGGTATATCAATTGGTTCAATTGATGAAACATTTGAAATTAATGAGCACCAAAAATGGTAATTGAGTTTATCATTTTTAAATATGCAGGACCTGGTCCGCTCATTTGATGAATTCTATTCTATCGAAACTGAATTTCAACCGTGTTGTTTCTTTGATGCAGTCCGATATTTATTGAGACAAAATAATTACTCGCTTCGTTAGGGATTGTATTTTTTTCACTATTTAATATTTGTATCGATAAAAACTATTTCTTGTCTCACCTTTTCTGTGCAGCAGTATTTAGGCTCATACATTCAATACACAATTATTATTTTACAATTTATGTAAATTTCATCGTAATTAGGATTAAACTGTGAATGAAATAGGAATAAATCTTCCGCGAGGAACTAAAACAAAGAAAGAATTAGTATCACCTGAAATGAAGAGATACGTTAGACACATCTAGAATATTCCTGTAAAAAAAGAAAGATAATTAGGGTAGGACCTGCAACAGAGAGAGAAAATAGCCTGAAAAATAAAATGCGTATCAGCACGGATCTTATAAAATAAGGAGTAGGCAAGAAAAGCTTTCATAGAAATACTTGTCCCACGATAAACATGGATTTTCACATTCCTGGATTCAATATTGAAAAATAGTCGACAAGTTTTTCTATTGAAAAAGAGGATAGAGAAAGCGAAGAAGATTGGTGGCACGACGGTCGGCGGTCCTCTTCGACGCGACGTCTTCGAGCGCAGCATCCCTCGTCTCCGCGCCCCACGTAAACGTGGAAACAGAGGGATGCATCTTGCCCATTCATGCGATTATGTGTATGAGCATTGCAGTAATCATTCTAGCATTTATATGAACTTCTAGGATAGTAATTTAACTATTTAAAATCAGTGAGATTCATCAACTAAGTACGGGAATCATTTGGAAATATGCAGAAAGGAAGCTTTATAAGAATGATCAATGAAAGACAAATAATAAATTAGATCTTTTGTTGGAAACGATCACAAAGGAATATTTACAACTCTTTTTCCTACTATAATCGCATGAATTATCTGTGGAGTCAAAGATATTAGTATCGCGAACCTTCCTACCCTCGCCTGGGGCCCACATCCCGCCCGACGGAGTTGAAATTAAAAACTAGCAAACACGCACACACGCATAAACCCCTTGATGCCCCGCCCTACCTTCCCGATTTCCGCCTGTTCGAAATCTATAAAAAGGCATTCTCACCAACACAAACTTTCAGAACAGTTCATACAACGTGGTGGAAAACTTACCGTTGTTTATCTGTAAAGGAAGAACGTATGAGATACATCCTAGTCTGGTTATCAATCTTTTTTTCTAAACGGACTATCAAATGCAAATGAGGGAGTGCAAGAGTTGACATTTTATATTGTAATATAAAAAATAAACAATTATGAAATGATCGTGCAATAATCAATGTTGTCACTTATACTTGAATTTAAGTAGATTGAGTTTATTCTTAATAGAAGTGTGTGAATACCATTTCAGGAAGATCGACCGCTTAACCAGTGTGAGTGAGAACAACTTACAATAGAGATATCAGTTGACAAACTGATTATAATTATCGCGTAAGCTGATTAAGCGATCTATGGTTTCCTGTCGCGATGCTCACTGCATTTCGCAATGGATAATTTATCAACATATGTTTTATTTCATTGTTAGTATCAAGCGAAGGTAACTTTCAGCAGAATTCAAGAGAAAACAGATTAATTTCATCAGTTCCATTGCGGCAGCGAGTGAGCCTAACAGACTTGAGCTAAGAAATAGTAGAACGTTCAATATCAATGTTACCGCCATGCCACGCGATAGAGAAAATAGAAAACCAAGAAAAACCTCTACCCAAATTCATGCGACTCACCGCCGTTGCCGAGTATTGGAGCAAAGATTCACTCGGACGTCTCTGCTTTCCTTCCTTCCTTTGCTTCGTAGCCATATCCGCACCGGGGAACCTCGCTGCCCCTGAGCTCCTCCAACTGCCGTAGATTAATTTGCGATACTTCCGAGTTCTCACTGTGCTGTGAAAGGAATGAGAGAAGACTATTATCAGTCAAAAGCTACTAAATAAAGAAAACAAAATCACCTCCGAAATTATTCAATGAATCGTCAGTCAAGACAAGAGCGTCGAAAATTAGATGAAATAATGAAAGGTCTTTGAAAATCTAGGATAATTTGAGTATACACAAAAAAAATCCTAACATACAGTCTTGCAAACTTCTACATACCTTATTCATACTGAATTTTTCATATAGCTTTCATTCTTGTATACCAAGGCTGTCCAGTGATTGGCGTACTGTAGAATCTGCATGTCCCATTAAATATCAACCCAGACCGATTTACTTCTGGAATAATTTGAATGAAGTCAGTAGGCCATACATTACTAGAGTATTGTTCTATCATGCGACAAATATAGAGGAAATAACTAATCAACAAATTATTTCCGGACTTTGTAGACGCGTGTCAACTACTTCGGCATTTTGAAATACTTGATACGTTTCATGTCTGCATGTTTATTATCTGTGAGCAAAGAATAAAAGAATGAAAGAATCCTTGAGAATCTTTGAGGAAGAAAAAATCCTGACATACAGTCTCGCGAACTTCTACATACCTTATTCGGACTGAATTTTTTACATAGCTCTCATCTATGTACCAAAGCTGAAGTCCAGTGATTGGCGTACTGTAGAATCTGCATGTCCCAGTATATATCAACCCAGACCGATTTACTTCTGGAATAATTTGAATGAAGTCAGTAGGCCATACATTACTAGAGTATTGTTCTATCATGCGACAAATATAGAGGAAATAACTAATCACCAAATTATTTCGGGACTTTGTAGACGCCTGTTAACCACTTCGGCGTATTAAAATACTTGATAAGTTTCATGTCTGCATGTTTATCATCTGTGAGCAAAGAATAAAAAAATGAAAGAATCCTTGAGAATCTTTGAGGAAGAAAAAATCCTAACATACAGTCTCGCGAACTTCTACATACCTTATTCGGACTGAATTTTTTACATAGCTCTCATCTATGTACCGAGGCTGAAGTCCAGTGATTGGCGTACTGTAGAATCTGCATGTCCCATTAAATATCAAGCCAGACCGATTTACATCTGGAATAATTTGAATGAAGTCAGTAGGCCATACATTATTAGAGTATTGTTCTATCATGACACGAATATAGAGGAAATAACTAATCACCAAATTATTTTTGGACTTTGTAGACGCGTATTAACTACTTCGGCGTGTTAAAATACTTGATAAGTTTCATGTCTGCATACGTTTATCATCTGTGAGCAAAGAATAAAAGAATGAAAGAATCCTTGAGAATCTTTGAGGAAGAAAAAATCCTAACATACAGTCTCGCGAACTTCTACATACCTTATTCGGACTGAATTTTTTACATAGCTCTCATCTATGTACCGAGGCTGAAGTCCAGTGATTGGCGTACTGTAGAATCTGCATGTCCCATTAAATATCAAGCCAGACCGATTTACATCTGGAATAATTTGAATGAAGTCAGTAGGCCATACATTATTAGAGTATTGTTCTATCATGACACGAATATAGAGGAAATAACTAATCACCAAATTATTTCGGGACTTTGTAGACGCGTGTTAACTACTTCGGCATTTTGAAATACTTGATACGTTTCATGTCTGCATGTTTATTATCTGTGAGCAAAGAATAAAAGAATGAAAGAATCCTTGAGAATCTGTGAGGAAGAAAAAATCCTAACATACAGTCTCGCGAACTTCTACATACCTTATTCGGACTGAATTTTTTACATAGCTCTCATCTATGTACCGAGGCTGAAGTCCAGTGATTGGCGTACTGTAGAATCTGCATGTCCCAGTATATATCAACCCAGACCGATTTACTTCTGGAATAATTTGAATGAAGTCAGTAGGCCATACATTACTAGAGTATTGTTCTATCATGCGACAAATATAGAGGAAATAACTAATCACCAAATTATTTCGGGACTTTGTAGACGCGTGTTAACTACTTCGGCATTTTGAAATACTTGATACGTTTCATGTCTGCATGTTTATTATCTGTGAGCAAAGAATAAAAGAATGAAAGAATCCTTGAGAATCTTTGAGGAAGAAAAAATCCTGACATACAGTCTCGCGAACTTCTACATACCTTATTCGGACTGAATTTTTTACATAGCTTTTATCTATGTACCAAAGCTGTCGCGTGATTGGCGTACGGTAGAATCTGCATGTCCTATTAAATATCAAGCCAGACCGATTTACTTCTGGAATAATTCGAATGAAGTCAGTAGGCCATACATTACTAGAGTATTGTTCTATCATGCGACAAATATAGAGGAAATAACTAATCACCAAATTATTTTTGGACTTTGTAGACGCGTGTTAACTACTTCGGCGTATTAAAACACTTGATACGTTTCACGTCTGCATTTTTAATATCTTTGAGCAAAGAATGAAAGAATGAAAGAATCCTTGAGAATCTTTGCGAAAGAGAAAATCCTAACATACAGTGTCGCAAACTTCTACATACCTTATTCATACTGAATTTTCTATATAGCTCTCATCTATGCACCAAGGCTGAAGTCCGGTGATTGGCGTACTGTAGAATCTGCATGTCCCATCAAATATCAACCCACACCGATTTACTTCTGGAATAATTTGATTGAAGTCAGTAGGCCATACATTATTAGAGTATTGTCCTATCATGCCACGAATATAGAGGAAATAACTAATGACCAAATTATTTTTGGACTTTGTAGACGCGTGTTAACTACCTCGGCGTATTAAAATACTTGGTACGTTTCATGTCTGCATTTTCAATATCTTCGAGCAAAGACCGAAGAACAAACAAAGCTGGCATCGGAATCAATTTTACATCATAAAATTAAACCAAAATAGAATAAAGACATCGGCATCTCTCATAAAAAATGTACGTAGGTGTGTTCTGTTTTGGATCTTTCACTCGAACTTCACCTCAGTTTTATGCAAAATAATTATTTTCATATACCATTAATCTTTACTCAACTTTGAGAATGATATGAAGTTGATTGGAGCCTCTCGACCAAATGAAGAGAACTCGGACCTAATTTAGAAATATTTTAAGATAGAGAAAAAAGAAGAATTGAATATTATCTTTCAATTATAAAATTACTTCGATACCAATCATCAATTATTTAAATTATTGCAAAATTTTAGTGAAATCGATAAAAGATTGAAGAGGAAGAACGCGCTCTTATAATTCATAAATTATAACCGATTGAAATCAAATTTCTTTGAAAGCGACATTAATGAGAGATACATTATCATTTCTTAGGAGATATCAAAAGTCTTTATAAGACGACTTCGTAATTGAAATATTAAAATTTCTCTTTACCTGAGTCGTTCTCATTGATGCAGCGAGTACATGAACATTGGCGTTTGGATGATTCAAAATAAGTTCACCTGATCACATTAGCGGAAAATCGGGGCCACTGAAACGAGAAATAATAGCTCTGTTGAATATTTCAATTTTTTGTTTGTTTGTATTCATTACATTCAAACATGACGTAAAGGTATATCAATTGGTTCAATTGATGAAACATTTGAAATTAATGAGCACCAAAAATGGTAATTGAGTTTATCATTTTTAAATATGCAGGACCTGGTCCGCTCATTTGATGAATTCTATTCTATCGAAACTGAATTTCAACCGTGTTGTTTCTTTGATGCAGTCCGATATTTATTGAGACAAAATAATTACTCGCTTCGTTAGGGATTGTATTTTTTTCACTATTTAATATTTGTATCGATAAAAACTATTTCTTGTCTCACCTTTTCTGTGCAGCAGTATTTAGGCTCATACATTCAATACACAATTATTATTTTACAATTTATGTAAATTTCATCGTAATTAGGATTAAACTGTGAATGAAATAGGAATAAATCTTCCGCGAGGAACTAAAACAAAGAAAGAATTAGTATCACCTGAAATGAAGAGATACGTTAGACACATCTAGAATATTCCTGTAAAAAAAGAAAGATAATTAGGGTAGGACCTGCAACAGAGAGAGAAAATAGCCTGAAAAATAAAATGCGTATCAGCACGGATCTTATAAAATAAGGAGTAGGCAAGAAAAGCTTTCATAGAAATACTTGTCCCACGATAAACATGGATTTTCACATTCCTGGATTCAATATTGAAAAATAGTCGACAAGTTTTTCTATTGAAAAAGAGGATAGAGAAAGCGAAGAAGATTGGTGGCACGACGGTCGGCGGTCCTCTTCGACGCGACGTCTTCGAGCGCAGCATCCCTCGTCTCCGCGCCCCACGTAAACGTGGAAACAGAGGGATGCATCTTGCCCATTCATGCGATTATGTGTATGAGCATTGCAGTAATCATTCTAGCATTTATATGAACTTCTAGGATAGTAATTTAACTATTTAAAATCAGTGAGATTCATCAACTAAGTACGGGAATCATTTGGAAATATGCAGAAAGGAAGCTTTATAAGAATGATCAATGAAAGACAAATAATAAATTAGATCTTTTGTTGGAAACGATCACAAAGGAATATTTACAACTCTTTTTCCTACTATAATCGCATGAATTATCTGTGGAGTCAAAGATATTAGTATCGCGAACCTTCCTACCCTCGCCTGGGGCCCACATCCCGCCCGACGGAGTTGAAATTAAAAACTAGCAAACACGCACACACGCATGAACCCCTTGATGCCCCGCCCTACCTTCCCGATTTCCGCCTGTTCGAAATCTATAAAAAGGCATTCTCACCAACACAAACTTTCAGAACAGTTCATACAACGTGGTGGAAAACTTACCGTTGTTTATCTGTAAAGGAAGAACGTATGAGATACATCCTAGTCTGATTATCAATCTTTTTTTCTAAACGGACTATCAAATGCAAATGAGGGAGTGCAAGAGTTGACATTTTATATTGTAATATAAAAAATAAACAATTATGAAATGATCGTGCAATAATCAATGTTGTCACTTATACTTGAATTTAAGTAGATTGAGTTTATTCTTAATAGAAGTGTGTGAATACCATTTCAGGAAGATCGACCGCTTAACCAGTGTGAGTGAGAACAACTTACAATAGAGATATCAGTTGACAAACTGATTATAATTATCGCGTAAGCTGATTAAGCGATCTATGGTTTCCTGTCGCGATGCTCACTGCATTTCGCAATGGATAATTTATCAACATATGTTTTATTTCATTGTTAGTATCAAGCGAAGGTAACTTTCAGCAGAATTCAAGAGAAAACAGATTAATTTCATCAGTTCCATTGCGGCAGCGAGTGAGCCTAACAGACTTGAGCTAAGAAATAGTAGAACGTTCAATATCAATGTTACCGCCATGCCACGCGATAGAGAAAATAGAAAACCAAGAAAAACCTCTACCCAAATTCATGCGACTCACCGCCGTTGCCGAGTATTGGAGCAAAGATTCACTCGGACGTCTCTGCTTTCCTTCCTTCCTTTGCTTCGTAGCCATATCCGCACCGGGGAACCTCGCTGCCCCTGAGCTCCTCCAACTGCCGTAGATTAATTTGCGATACTTCCGAGTTCTCACTGTGCTGTGAAAGGAATGAGAGAAGACTATTATCAGTCAAAAGCTACTAAATAAAGAAAACAAAATCACCTCCGAAATTATTCAATGAATCGTCAGTCAAGACAAGAGCGTCGAAAATTAGATGAAATAATGAAAGGTCTTTGAAAATCTAGGATAATTTGAGTATACACAAAAAAAATTCTAACATACAGTCTTGCAAACTTCTACATACCTTATTCATACTGAATTTTTCATATAGCTTTCATTCTTGTATACCAAGGCTGTCCAGTGATTGGCGTACTGTAGAATCTGCATGTCCCAGTATATATCAACCCAGACCGATTTACTTCTGGAATAATTTGAATGAAGTCAGTAGGCCATACATTACTAGAGTATTGTTCTATCATGCGACAAATATAGAGGAAATAACTAATCACCAAATTATTTCGGGACTTTGTAGACGCGTGTTAACTACTTCGGCATTTTGAAATACTTGATACGTTTCATGTCTGCATGTTTATTATCTGTGAGCAAAGAATACAAGAATGAAAGAATCCTTGAGAATCTTTGAGGAAGAAAAAATCCTAACATACAGTCTCGCGAACTTCTACATACCTTATTCGGACTGAATTTTTTACATAGCTCTCATCTATGTACCGAGGCTGAAGTCCAGTGATTCGCGTACGGTAGAATCTGCATGTCCCAGTAAATATCAACCCAGACCGATTTACTTCTGGAATAATTTGAATGAAGTCAGTAGGCCATACATTATTAGAGTATTGTTCTATCATGACACGAATATAGAGGAAATAACTAATCACCAAATTATTTTTGGACTTTGTAGACGCGTATTAACTACTTCGGCGTGTTAAAATACTTGATAAGTTTCATGTCTGCATACGTTTATCATCTGTGAGCAAAGAATAAAAGAATGAAAGAATCCTTGAGAATCTTTGAGAAAGAAAAAATCCTAATATACAGTCTCGCGAACTTCTACATACCTTATTCGGACTGAATTTTTCATATAGCTCTCATCTATGTACCGAGGCTGAAGTCCAGTGATTGGCGTACTGTAGAATCTGGATGTCCCATTAAATATCAACCCAGACCGATTTACTTCTGGAATAATTTGAATGAAGTCAGTAGGCCATACATTATTAGAGTATTGTTCTATCATGCCACGAATATAGAGGAAATAACTAATGACCAAATTATTTTTGGACTTTGTAGACGCGTGTTAACTACTTCGGCGTATTAAAACACTTGATACGTTTCATGTCTGCATTTTTAATATCTTTGAGCAAAGAATGAAAGAATGAAAGAATCCTTGAGAATCTTTGCGAAAGAGAAAATCCTAACATACAGTGTCGCAAACTTCTACATACCTTATTCATACTGAATTTTCTATATAGCTCTCATCTATGCACCAAGGCTGAAGTCCGGTGATTGGCGTACTGTAGAATCTGCATGTCCCATCAAATATCAACCCACACCGATTTACTTCTGGAATAATTTGATTGAAGTCAGTAGGCCATACATTATTAGAGTACTGTCCTATCATGCCACGAATATAGAGGAAATAACTAATGACCAAATTATTTTTGGACTTTGTAGACGCGTGTTAACTACCTCGGCGTATTAAAATACTTGGTACGTTTCATGTCTGCATTTTCAATATCTTCGAGCAAAGACCGAAGAACAAACAAAGCTGGCATCGGAATCAATTTTACATCATAAAATTAAACCAAAATAGAATAAAGACATCGGCATCTCTCATAAAAAATGTACGTAGGTGTGTTCTGTTTTGGATCTTTCACTCGAACTTCACCTCAGTTTTATGCAAAATAATTATTTTCATATACCATTAATCTTTACTCAACTTTGAGAATGATATGAAGTTGATTGGAGCCTCTCGACCAAATGAAGAGAACTCGGACCTAATTTAGAAATATTTTAAGATAGAGAAAAAAGAAGAATTGAATATTATCTTTCAATTATAAAATTACTTCGATACCAATCATCAATTATTTAAATTATTGCAAAATTTTAGTGAAATCGATAAAAGATTGAAGAGGAAGAACGCGCTCTTATAATTCATAAATTATAACCGATTGAAATCAAATTTCTTTGAAAGCGACATTAATGAGAGATACATTATCATTTCTTAGGAGATATCAAGAGTCTTTATAAGACGACTCCATAATTGAAATATTAAAATTTCTCTTTACCTGAGTCGTTCTCATAGATGCAGCGAGTACATGAACATTGCCGTTTGTATGATTCAAAATAAGGTCACCTGATCACATTAGCGGAAAATCGGGGCCACTGAAACGAGAAATAATAGCTCTGTTGAATATTTCAATTTTTTGTTTGTTTGTATTCATTACATTCAAACATGACGTAAAGGTATATCAATTGGTTCAATTGATGAAACATTTGAAATTAATGAGCACCAAAAATGGTAATTGAGTTTATCATTTTTAAATATGCAGGACCTGGTCCGCTCATTTGATGAATTCTATTCTATCGAAACTGAATTTCAACCGTGTTGTTTCTTTGATGCAGTCCGATATTTATTGAGACAAAATAATTACTCGCTTCGTTAGGGATTGTATTTTTTTCACTATTTAATATTTGTATCGATAAAAACTATTTCTTGTCTCACCTTTTCTGTGCAGCAGTATTTAGGCTCATACATTCAATACACAATTATTATTTTACAATTTATGTAAATTTCATCGTAATTAGGATTAAACTGTGAATGAAATAGGAATAAATCTTCCGCGAGGAACTAAAACAAAGAAAGAATTAGTATCACCTGAAATGAAGAGATACGTTAGACACATCTAGAATATTCCTGTAAAAAAAGAAAGATAATTAGGGTAGGACCTGCAAAAGAGAGAGAAAAACATTTACCAACAATAGAGAAAGAGAAAATAGCCTGAAAAATAAAATGCGTATCAGCACGGATCTTATAAAATAAGGAGTAGGCAAGAGAAGCTTTCATAGAAATACTTGTCCCACGATAAACATGGATTTTCACATTCCTGGATTCAATATTGAAAAATAGTCGACAAGTTTTTCTATTGAAAAAGAGGATAGAGAAAGCGAAGAAGATTGGTGGCACGACGGTCGGCGGTCCTCTTCGACGCGACGTCTTCGAGCGCAGCATCCCTCGTCTCCGCGCCCCACGTAAACGTGGAAACAGAGGGATGCATCTTGCCCATTCATGCGATTATGTGTATGAGCATTGCAGTAATCATTCTAGCATTCATATGAACTTCTAGGATAGTAATTTAACTATGTAAAATCAGTGAGATTCATCAACTAAGTACGGGAATCATTTGGAAATATGCAGAAAGGAAGCTTTATAAGAATGATCAATGAAAGACAAATAATAAATTAGATCTTTTGTTGGAAACGATCACGAAGGAATATTTACAACTCTTTTTCCTACTATAATCGCATGAATTATCTGTGGAGTCAAAGATATTAGTATCGCGAACCTTCCTACCCTCGCCTGGGGCCCACATCCCGCCCGACGGAGTTGAAATTAAAAACTAGCAAACACGCACACACGCATAAACCCCTTGATGCCCCGCCCTACCTTCCCGATTGCCGCCTGTTCGAAATCTATAAAAAGGCATTCTCACCAACACAAACTTTCAGAACAGTTCATACAACGTGGTGGAAAACTTACCGTTGTTTATCTGTAAAGGAAGAACGTATGAGATGCATCCTAGTCTGATTATCAATCTTTTTTTCTAAACGGACTATCAAATGCAAATGAGGGAGTGCAAGAGTTGACATTTTATATTGTAATATAAAAAATAAACAATTATGAAATGATCGTGCAATAATCAATGTTGTCACTTATACTTGAATTTAAGTAGATTGAGTTTATTCTTAATAGAAGTGTGTGAATACCATTTCAGGAAGATCGACCGCTTAACCAGTGTGAGTGAGAACAACTTACAATAGAGATATCAGTTGACAAACTGATTATAATTATCGCGTAAGCTGATTAAGCGATCTATGGTTTCCTGTCGCGATGCTCACTGCATTTCGCAATGGATAATTTATCAACATATGTTTTATTTCATTGTTAGTATCAAGCGAAGGTAACTTTCAGCAGAATTCAAGAGAAAACAGATTAATTTCATCAGTTCCATTGCGGCAGCAAGTGAGCCTAACAGACTTGAGCTAAGAAATCGTAGAACGTTCAATATCAATGTTACCGCCATGCCACGCGATAGAGAAAATAGAAAACCAAGAAAAACCTCTACCCAAATTCATGCGACTCACCGCCGTTGCCGAGTATTGGAGCAAAGATTCACTCGGACGTCTCTGCTTTCCTTCCTTCCTTTGCTTCGTAGCCATATCCGCACCGGGGAACCTCGCTGCCCCTGAGCTCCTCCAACTGCCGTAGATTAATTTGCGATACTTCCGAGTTCTCACTGTGCTGTGAAAGGAATGAGAGAAGACTATTATCAGTCACAAGCTACTAAATAAAGAAAACAAAATCACCTCCGAAATTATTCAATGATCCGTCAGTCAAGACAAGAGCGTCGAAAATTAGATGAAATAATGAAAGGTCTTTGAAAATCTAGGATAATTTGAGTATACACAGAAAAAATCCTAACATACAGTCTTGCAAACTTCTACATACCTTATTCATACTGAATTTTTCATATAGCTCTCATTTTTGTACCAAGGCTGAAGTCCAGTGATTGTTGTACTGTAGAATCTGGATGTCCCAATAAATATCAACCCAGACCGATTTACTTCTGGAATAATTTGAATGAAGTCAGTAGGCCGTATTGTTCTATCATGCCACAAATATAGAGGAAATAACTAATGACCAAATTATTTTTGGACTTTGTAGACGCGTGTTAAAATAATTGATAAGTTTCATGTCTGCATGTTTATTATCTTTGAGCAAAGAATAAAAGAATGAAAGAATCCTTGAGAATCTTTGAGAAAGAAAAAATCCTAACATACAGTCTCGCGAACTTCTACATACCTTATTCATACTGAATTTTTCATATAGCTCTCATTTTTGTACCAAGGCTGAAGTCCAGTGATTGTTGTACTGTAGAATCTGGATGTCCCAATAAATATCAACCCAGACCGATTTACTTCTGGAATAATTTGAATGAAGTCAGTAGGCCATACATTACTAGAGTATTGTTCTATCATGCCACAAATATAGAGGAAATAACTGATGACCAAATCATTTCGGGACTTTGTAGACGCGGGCTAACTACCTCGGCGTATTAAAATACTTGGTACGTTTCATGTCTGCATTTTCAATATCTTTGAGCAAAGAATGAAGAACAAACAAAGCTGGCATCGGAATCAATTTTACATCATAAAATTAAACCAAAATAGAATAAAGACATCGGCATCTCTTATAAAAAATGCACGTAGGTGTGTTCTGTTTTGGATCTTTCACTCGATCTTCACCTCAGTTTTATGCAAAATAATTATTTTCATATACCATTAGTCTTTACTCAACTTTGAGAATGATATGAAGTTGATTGGAGCTTCTCGACCAAATGAAGAGAACTCGGACCTAATTTAGAAATATTTTAAGATAAAGAAAAAAGAAGAATTGAATATTATCTTTCAATTATAAAATTATTTCGAAACCAATCATCAATTATTTAAATTATTGCAAAATTTTAGTGAAATCGATAAAAGATTGAAGAGGAAGAACGCGCTCTTATAATTCATAAATTATAACCGATTGAAATCAAATTTCTTTGAAAGCGACATTAATGAGAGATACATTATCATTTCTTAGGAGATATCAAAAGTCTTTATAAGACGACTTCGTAATTGAAATATTAAAATTTCTCTTTACCTGAGTCGTTCTCATTGATGCAGCGAGTACATGAACATTGGCGTTTGTATGATTCAGAGTATGTCTACCTGATCACATTAGCGGAAAATCGGGGCCACTGAAACGAGAAATAATAGCTCTGTTGAGTATTTCAATTTTTTGTTCGTTTGTATTCATTATTTCGGATGCAGCATTGAATCAAGAGAATTCTACGTGATTCTTGTAACTTTGAAATAATATTTCCAAAAATTGCGAAAAATTTCCCAAAAATCTTATATTAATCATGTCTTGTGAAATTCTGCCTAATTGTGTGAAATGTTTTTTCAATTTTTTCATCCATGAATAAGAAGGACAAAAAGAAAATATAACGAATTTTGCATCTGAAAATAATAAGGATACAAGGGAAAAATAAAAACTTACTTCAAACTCATCTGCACTATTCTACGATTTGTTTTATTAAAAAACCGATAAGAATTGGAGAAATTTATTTTCTGAACAATATGAAAAAAAATTGACATTCGGAAAGTCCCGTACGTTTGTTATTAATTGTCTCTATATAATATGCACTTTGTTACATTATAAACATTGCGCAATAAAACTATTCTTTGATCTAATTATTACATTCTTCTCGTAATCCTATATGTTCGAACTGACAAATAATTAGAATTGAAACGTTCGATCGAGTCAACGAACGAAAAACAAATGACGACGGAGATGGACCCGAAGCGCGAAAAAAAACACGATCGTAGAGGATGAATTTTTCAAACAGTTCTATTTCGTAGATTCGAATTCCACTTTCAAAGCTGACGGGATATAATTAAAAAACTATTTTCTACAGATTTTATATATTTTATAGCATAGTACTTCCGAGTATAGGAATAAATCTACGAGAGCAATAACTAATTCTCTCGTTTCAACTTTTTCTCGAGTGGCCCGATCTTCATTTTTTTTCACGCGGCATTTTTCAAGCACGAACTAGTACGTTATATTAGATGTAAAAAATAAAAAAATGCAAACTATCTCTAAATTCATTTGTGATGATAACGATGTATGAGAAAAATTTATTCGGACGAACAAAAAAAAATAAAACAAAAGAATTACCTGATTGTCAAATCTTGTAGAAAAATTTGTCAACAAGATAGTGATCTACTATAACCTAATTATCGACAAGTGAGCAAGGCCAACACGGACCTGTACGCCTCGACCAGCGTGACAATTGAGTGAGAGGTGAGGCCGATCTTACGATTTAGTTTTGATTGAATACAATATAAACTGGACTAATTCATTCCCGAATTTCCCATCAGGTTCGAGCTGTTCCTATAAGCTACTAGTGTCGACGAACTCGTTCGTTTGTTTATCAACAACTGAACCCTAACGCTGTATATTACGTTACCACAAAATTGAATACTTACAAAGAAGTATATTCGACCAGCTGCGTGAAACGTTAGCGTTATTTTTGTATGAATTTATATGAGTACACAAATTCTACGCCTCAGTTGAGTTTATGTTCGTATCAAGTATTTCGAATATGATCAAAGAAATGCAACGGTACGCAGCAACGCCACTCGACGCTGGGACTTCCCACAATTCTGTGCGAGAGACGAGCGAGGACTGCGACCACGAGTGTTACCGACACGCCATCATCGACGGAGTAATGGAACATGCAATATTATCATGTTAGTGAAATTACTCCGTCGATAGACGGTGCTAGATACGATTATAGCTCGCTCCTACCGAGGTAGGTGGCGCCCGATCTCCCTGTACGTCTACATTTCAATTCTCGAATCAAAATTTTGGCGGTGCCCGTTTTTTAAATATTCTGTCTCCACGATTATATCGAACACATATTTCCACGCTTTTCGGTTCGACCCGATAATGAAAATTTCGGCTCCTACAGATTTCTACACAGGCCGCGGCCGTAGGGAGAGAAACGTGGTAAAATAATGCCTATTGCAAATATCTTAATGATATTTCATGGACCAGTAGGTAGACTATTAAAGTACTATAAGATCCTGAAAGTTTCGGACCCCAATCTCCATTGGTTTTTCAGAAAAATAAGAAAAGCTAAGAGATAGAAAATAATTCTTTTCTCTAGATTGACCTGACCGATTGGTTGAAAAATTAATGTGATTGAGGGCTCAAATTATTGCAAAATTTTAGTGAAATCGATGAAAGATTGAAGAGGAAGAAGGCGCTCTTATAATTCATGAATTATATCCGATTGAAACCAAATTTCTTTGAAAGCGATATTAATGAGAGATACATTATCATTTCTTAGGAGATATCAAGAGTCTTTATAAGACGACTCCATAATTGAAATATTAAAATTTCTCTTTACCTGAGTCGTTCTCATAGATGCAGCGAGTACATGAACATTGCCGTTTGTATGATTCAAAATAAGTTCACCTGATCACATTAGCGGAAAATCGGGGCCACTGAAACGAGAAATAATAGCTCTGTTGAATATTTCAATTTTTTGTTTGTTTGTATTCATTACATTCAAACATGACGTAAAGGTATATCAATTGGTTCAATTGATGAAACATTTGAAATTAATGAGCACCAAAAATGGTAATTGAGTTTATCATTTTTAAATATGCAGAACCTGGTCCGCTCATTTGATGAATTCTATTCTATCGAAACTGAATTTCAACCGTGTTGTTTCTTTGATGCAGTCCGATATTTATTGAGACAAAATAATTACTCGCTTCGTTAGGGATTGTATTTTTTTCACTATTTAATATTTGTATCGATAAAAACTATTTCTTGTCTCACCTTTTCTGTGCAGCAGTATTTAGGCTCATACATTCAATACACAATTATTATTTTACAATTTATGTAAATTTCATCGTAATTAGGATTAAACTGTGAATGAAATAGGAATAAATCTTCCGCGAGGAACTAAAACAAAGAAAGAATTAGTATCACCTGAAATGAAGAGATACGTTAGACACATCTAGAATATTCCTGTAAAAAAAGAAAGATAATTAGGGTAGGACCTGCAAAAGAGAGAGAAAAACATTTACCAACAATAGAGAAAGAGAAAATAGCCTGAAAAATAAAATGCGTATCAGCACGGATCTTATAAAATAAGGAGTAGGCAAGAGAAGCTTTCATAGAAATACTTGTCCCACGATAAACATGGATTTTCACATTCCTGGATTCAATATTGAAAAATAGTCGACAAGTTTTTCTATTGAAAAAGAGGATAGAGAAAGCGAAGAAGATTGGTGGCACGACGGTCGGCGGTCCTCTTCGACGCGACGTCTTCGAGCGCAGCATCCCTCGTCTCCGCGCCCCACGTAAACGTGGAAACAGAGGGATGCATCTTGCCCATTCATGCGATTATGTGTATGAGCATTGCAGTAATCATTCTAGCATTCATATGAACTTCTAGGATAGTAATTTAACTATGTAAAATCAGTGAGATTCATCAACTAAGTACGGGAATCATTTGGAAATATGCAGAAAGGAAGCTTTATAAGAATGATCAATGAAAGACAAATAATAAATTAGATCTTTTGTTGGAAACGATCACGAAGGAATATTTACAACTCTTTTTCCTACTATAATCGCATGAATTATCTGTGGAGTCAAAGATATTAGTATCGCGAACCTTCCTACCCTCGCCTGGGGCCCACATCCCGCCCGACGGAGTTGAAATTAAAAACTAGCAAACACGCACACACGCATAAACCCCTTGATGCCCCGCCCTACCTTCCCGATTGCCGCCTGTTCGAAATCTATAAAAAGGCATTCTCACCAACACAAACTTTCAGAACAGTTCATACAACGTGGTGGAAAACTTACCGTTGTTTATCTGTAAAGGAAGAACGTATGAGATGCATCCTAGTCTGATTATCAATCTTTTTTTCTAAACGGACTATCAAATGCAAATGAGGGAGTGCAAGAGTTGACATTTTATATTGTAATATAAAAAATAAACAATTATGAAATGATCGTGCAATAATCAATGTTGTCACTTATACTTGAATTTAAGTAGATTGAGTTTATTCTTAATAGAAGTGTGTGAATACCATTTCAGGAAGATCGACCGCTTAACCAGTGTGAGTGAGAACAACTTACAATAGAGATATCAGTTGACAAACTGATTATAATTATCGCGTAAGCTGATTAAGCGATCTATGGTTTCCTGTCGCGATGCTCACTGCATTTCGCAATGGATAATTTATCAACATATGTTTTATTTCATTGTTAGTATCAAGCGAAGGTAACTTTCAGCAGAATTCAAGAGAAAACAGATTAATTTCATCAGTTCCATTGCGGCAGCAAGTGAGCCTAACAGACTTGAGCTAAGAAATCGTAGAACGTTCAATATCAATGTTACCGCCATGCCACGCGATAGAGAAAATAGAAAACCAAGAAAAACCTCTACCCAAATTCATGCGACTCACCGCCGTTGCCGAGTATTGGAGCAAAGATTCACTCGGACGTCTCTGCTTTCCTTCCTTCCTTTGCTTCGTAGCCATATCCGCACCGGGGAACCTCGCTGCCCCTGAGCTCCTCCAACTGCCGTAGATTAATTTGCGATACTTCCGAGTTCTCACTGTGCTGTGAAAGGAATGAGAGAAGACTATTATCAGTCACAAGCTACTAAATAAAGAAAACAAAATCACCTCCGAAATTATTCAATGATCCGTCAGTCAAGACAAGAGCGTCGAAAATTAGATGAAATAATGAAAGGTCTTTGAAAATCTAGGATAATTTGAGTATACACAGAAAAAATCCTAACATACAGTCTTGCAAACTTCTACATACCTTATTCATACTGAATTTTTCATATAGCTCTCATTTTTGTACCAAGGCTGAAGTCCAGTGATTGTTGTACTGTAGAATCTGGATGTCCCAATAAATATCAACCCAGACCGATTTACTTCTGGAATAATTTGAATGAAGTCAGTAGGCCGTATTGTTCTATCATGCCACAAATATAGAGGAAATAACTAATGACCAAATTATTTTTGGACTTTGTAGACGCGTGTTAAAATAATTGATAAGTTTCATGTCTGCATGTTTATTATCTTTGAGCAAAGAATAAAAGAATGAAAGAATCCTTGAGAATCTTTGAGAAAGAAAAAATCCTAACATACAGTCTCGCGAACTTCTACATACCTTATTCATACTGAATTTTTCATATAGCTCTCATTTTTGTACCAAGGCTGAAGTCCAGTGATTGTTGTACTGTAGAATCTGGATGTCCCAATAAATATCAACCCAGACCGATTTACTTCTGGAATAATTTGAATGAAGTCAGTAGGCCATACATTACTAGAGTATTGTTCTATCATGCCACAAATATAGAGGAAATAACTGATGACCAAATCATTTCGGGACTTTGTAGACGCGGGCTAACTACCTCGGCGTATTAAAATACTTGGTACGTTTCATGTCTGCATTTTCAATATCTTTGAGCAAAGAATGAAGAACAAACAAAGCTGGCATTGGAATCAATTTTACATCATAAAATTAAACCAAAATAGAATAAAGACATCGGCATCTCTTATAAAAAATGCACGTAGGTGTGTTCTGTTTTGGATCTTTCACTCGATCTTCACCTCAGTTTTATGCAAAATAATTATTTTCATATACCATTAGTCTTTACTCAACTTTGAGAATGATATGAAGTTGATTGGAGCTTCTCGACCAAATGAAGAGAACTCGGACCTAATTTAGAAATATTTTAAGATAAAGAAAAAAGAAGAATTGAATATTATCTTTCAATTATAAAATTATTTCGAAACCAATCATCAATTATTTAAATTATTGCAAAATTTTAGTGAAATCGATAAAAGATTGAAGAGGAAGAACGCGCTCTTATAATTCATAAATTATAACCGATTGAAATCAAATTTCTTTGAAAGCGACATTAATGAGAGATACATTATCATTTCTTAGGAGATATCAAAAGTCTTTATAAGACGACTTCGTAATTGAAATATTAAAATTTCTCTTTACCTGAGTCGTTCTCATTGATGCAGCGAGTACATGAACATTGGCGTTTGTATGATTCAGAGTATGTCTACCTGATCACATTAGCGGAAAATCGGGGCCACTGAAACGAGAAATAATAGCTCTGTTGAGTATTTCAATTTTTTGTTCGTTTGTATTCATTATTTCGGATGCAGCATTGAATCAAGAGAATTCTACGTGATTCTTGTAACTTTGAAATAATATTTCCAAAAATTGCGAAAAATTTCCCAAAAATCTTATATTAATCATGTCTTGTGAAATTCTGCCTAATTGTGTGAAATGTTTTTTCAATTTTTTCATCCATGAATAAGAAGGACAAAAAGAAAATATAACGAATTTTGCATCTGAAAATAATAAGGATACAAGGGAAAAATAAAAACTTACTTCAAACTCATCTGCACTATTCTACGATTTGTTTTATTAAAAAACCGATAAGAATTGGAGAAATTTATTTTCTGAACAATATGAAAAAAAATTGACATTCGGAAAGTCCCGTACGTTTGTTATTAATTGTCTCTATATAATATGCACTTTGTTACATTATAAACATTGCGCAATAAAACTATTCTTTGATCTAATTATTACATTCTTCTCGTAATCCTATATGTTCGAACTGACAAATAATTAGAATTGAAACGTTCGATCGAGTCAACGAACGAAAAACAAATGACGACGGAGATGGACCCGAAGCGCGAAAAAAAACACGATCGTAGAGGATGAATTTTTCAAACAGTTCTATTTCGTAGATTCGAATTCCACTTTCAAAGCTGACGGGATATAATTAAAAAACTATTTTCTACAGATTTTATATATTTTATAGCATAGTACTTCCGAGTATAGGAATAAATCTACGAGAGCAATAACTAATTCTCTCGTTTCAACTTTTTCTCGAGTGGCCCGATCTTCATTTTTTTTCACGCGGCATTTTTCAAGCACGAACTAGTACGTTATATTAGATGTAAAAAATAAAAAAATGCAAACTATCTCTAAATTCATTTGTGATGATAACGATGTATGAGAAAAATTTATTCGGACGAACAAAAAAAAATAAAACAAAAGAATTACCTGATTGTCAAATCTTGTAGAAAAATTTGTCAACAAGATAGTGATCTACTATAACCTAATTATCGACAAGTGAGCAAGGCCAACACGGACCTGTACGCCTCGACCAGCGTGACAATTGAGTGAGAGGTGAGGCCGATCTTACGATTTAGTTTTGATTGAATACAATATAAACTGGACTAATTCATTCCCGAATTTCCCATCAGGTTCGAGCTGTTCCTATAAGCTACTAGTGTCGACGAACTCGTTCGTTTGTTTATCAACAACTGAACCCTAACGCTGTATATTACGTTACCACAAAATTGAATACTTACAAAGAAGTATATTCGACCAGCTGCGTGAAACGTTAGCGTTATTTTTGTATGAATTTATATGAGTACACAAATTCTACGCCTCAGTTGAGTTTATGTTCGTATCAAGTATTTCGAATATGATCAAAGAAATGCAACGGTACGCAGCAACGCCACTCGACGCTGGGACTTCCCACAATTCTGTGCGAGAGACGAGCGAGGACTGCGACCACGAGTGTTACCGACACGCCATCATCGACGGAGTAATGGAACATGCAATATTATCATGTTAGTGAAATTACTCCGTCGATAGACGGTGCTAGATACGATTATAGCTCGCTCCTACCGAGGTAGGTGGCGCCCGATCTCCCTGTACGTCTACATTTCAATTCTCGAATCAAAATTTTGGCGGTGCCCGTTTTTTAAATATTCTGTCTCCACGATTATATCGAACACATATTTCCACGCTTTTCGGTTCGACCCGATAATGAAAATTTCGGCTCCTACAGATTTCTACACAGGCCGCGGCCGTAGGGAGAGAAACGTGGTAAAATAATGCCTATTGCAAATATCTTAATGATATTTCATGGACCAGTAGGTAGACTATTAAAGTACTATAAGATCCTGAAAGTTTCGGACCCCAATCTCCATTGGTTTTTCAGAAAAATAAGAAAAGCTAAGAGATAGAAAATAATTCTTTTCTCTAGATTGACCTGACCGATTGGTTGAAAAATTAATGTGATTGAGGGCTCAAATTATTGCAAAATTTTAGTGAAATCGATGAAAGATTGAAGAGGAAGAAGGCGCTCTTATAATTCATGAATTATATCCGATTGAAACCAAATTTCTTTGAAAGCGATATTAATGAGAGATACATTATCATTTCTTAGGAGATATCAAGAGTCTTTATAAGACGACTCCATAATTGAAATATTAAAATTTCTCTTTACCTGAGTCGTTCTCATAGATGCAGCGAGTACATGAACATTGCCGTTTGTATGATTCAAAATAAGTTCACCTGATCACATTAGCGGAAAATCGGGGCCACTGAAACGAGAAATAATAGCTCTGTTGAATATTTCAATTTTTTGTTTGTTTGTATTCATTACATTCAAACATGACGTAAAGGTATATCAATTGGTTCAATTGATGAAACATTTGAAATTAATGAGCACCAAAAATGGTAATTGAGTTTATCATTTTTAAATATGCAGGACCTGGTCCGCTCATTTGATGAATTCTATTCTATCGAAACTGAATTTCAACCGTGTTGTTTCTTTGATGCAGTCCGATATTTATTGAGACAAAATAATTACTCGCTTCGTTAGGGATTGTATTTTTTTCACTATTTAATATTTGTATCGATAAAAACTATTTCTTGTCTCACCTTTTCTGTGCAGCAGTATTTAGGCTCATACATTCAATACACAATTATTATTTTACAATTTATGTAAATTTCATCGTAATTAGGATTAAACTGTGAATGAAATAGGAATAAATCTTCCGCGAGGAACTAAAACAAAGAAAGAATTAGTATCACCTGAAATGAAGAGATACGTTAGACACATCTAGAATATTCCTGTAAAAAAAGAAAGATAATTAGGGTAGGACCTGCAAAAGAGAGAGAAAAACATTTACCAACAATAGAGAAAGAGAAAATAGCCTGAAAAATAAAATGCGTATCAGCACGGATCTTATAAAATAAGGAGTAGGCAAGAGAAGCTTTCATAGAAATACTTGTCCCACGATAAACATGGATTTTCACATTCCTGGATTCAATATTGAAAAATAGTCGACAAGTTTTTCTATTGAAAAAGAGGATAGAGAAAGCGAAGAAGATTGGTGGCACGACGGTCGGCGGTCCTCTTCGACGCGACGTCTTCGAGCGCAGCATCCCTCGTCTCCGCGCCCCACGTAAACGTGGAAACAGAGGGATGCATCTTGCCCATTCATGCGATTATGTGTATGAGCATTGCAGTAATCATTCTAGCATTCATATGAACTTCTAGGATAGTAATTTAACTATGTAAAATCAGTGAGATTCATCAACTAAGTACGGGAATCATTTGGAAATATGCAGAAAGGAAGCTTTATAAGAATGATCAATGAAAGACAAATAATAAATTAGATCTTTTGTTGGAAACGATCACGAAGGAATATTTACAACTCTTTTTCCTACTATAATCGCATGAATTATCTGTGGAGTCAAAGATATTAGTATCGCGAACCTTCCTACCCTCGCCTGGGGCCCACATCCCGCCCGACGGAGTTGAAATTAAAAACTAGCAAACACGCACACACGCATAAACCCCTTGATGCCCCGCCCTACCTTCCCGATTGCCGCCTGTTCGAAATCTATAAAAAGGCATTCTCACCAACACAAACTTTCAGAACAGTTCATACAACGTGGTGGAAAACTTACCGTTGTTTATCTGTAAAGGAAGAACGTATGAGATGCATCCTAGTCTGATTATCAATCTTTTTTTCTAAACGGACTATCAAATGCAAATGAGGGAGTGCAAGAGTTGACATTTTATATTGTAATATAAAAAATAAACAATTATGAAATGATCGTGCAATAATCAATGTTGTCACTTATACTTGAATTTAAGTAGATTGAGTTTATTCTTAATAGAAGTGTGTGAATACCATTTCAGGAAGATCGACCGCTTAACCAGTGTGAGTGAGAACAACTTACAATAGAGATATCAGTTGACAAACTGATTATAATTATCGCGTAAGCTGATTAAGCGATCTATGGTTTCCTGTCGCGATGCTCACTGCATTTCGCAATGGATAATTTATCAACATATGTTTTATTTCATTGTTAGTATCAAGCGAAGGTAACTTTCAGCAGAATTCAAGAGAAAACAGATTAATTTCATCAGTTCCATTGCGGCAGCAAGTGAGCCTAACAGACTTGAGCTAAGAAATCGTAGAACGTTCAATATCAATGTTACCGCCATGCCACGCGATAGAGAAAATAGAAAACCAAGAAAAACCTCTACCCAAATTCATGCGACTCACCGCCGTTGCCGAGTATTGGAGCAAAGATTCACTCGGACGTCTCTGCTTTCCTTCCTTCCTTTGCTTCGTAGCCATATCCGCACCGGGGAACCTCGCTGCCCCTGAGCTCCTCCAACTGCCGTAGATTAATTTGCGATACTTCCGAGTTCTCACTGTGCTGTGAAAGGAATGAGAGAAGACTATTATCAGTCACAAGCTACTAAATAAAGAAAACAAAATCACCTCCGAAATTATTCAATGATCCGTCAGTCAAGACAAGAGCGTCGAAAATTAGATGAAATAATGAAAGGTCTTTGAAAATCTAGGATAATTTGAGTATACACAGAAAAAATCCTAACATACAGTCTCGCAAACTTCTACATACCTTATTCATACTGAATTTTTCATATAGCTCTCATTTTTGTACCAAGGCTGAAGTCCAGTGATTGTTGTACTGTAGAATCTGGATGTCCCAATAAATATCAACCCAGACCGATTTACTTCTGGAATAATTTGAATGAAGTCAGTAGGCCATACATTACTAGAGTATTGTTCTATCATGCCACAAATATAGAGGAAATAACTAATGACCAAATTATTTTTGGACTTTGTAGACGCGTGTTAAAATAATTGATAAGTTTCATGTCTGCATGTTTATTATCTTTGAGCAAAGAATAAAAGAATGAAAGAATCCTTGAGAATCTTTGAGAAAGAAAAAATCCTAACATACAGTCTCGCGAACTTCTACATACCTTATTCATACTGAATTTTTCATATAGCTCTCATTTTTGTACCAAGGCTGAAGTCCAGTGATTGTTGTACTGTAGAATCTGGATGTCCCAATAAATATCAACCCAGACCGATTTACTTCTGGAATAATTTGAATGAAGTCAGTAGGCCATACATTACTAGAGTATTGTTCTATCATGCCACAAATATAGAGGAAATAACTGATGACCAAATCATTTCGGGACTTTGTAGACGCGGGCTAACTACCTCGGCGTATTAAAATACTTGGTACGTTTCATGTCTGCATTTTCAATATCTTTGAGCAAAGAATGAAGAACAAACAAAGCTGGCATCGGAATCAATTTTACATCATAAAATTAAACCAAAATAGAATAAAGACATCGGCATCTCTTATAAAAAATGCACGTAGGTGTGTTCTGTTTTGGATCTTTCACTCGATCTTCACCTCAGTTTTATGCAAAATAATTATTTTCATATACCATTAGTCTTTACTCAACTTTGAGAATGATATGAAGTTGATTGGAGCTTCTCGACCAAATGAAGAGAACTCGGACCTAATTTAGAAATATTTTAAGATAAAGAAAAAAGAAGAATTGAATATTATCTTTCAATTATAAAATTATTTCGAAACCAATCATCAATTATTTAAATTATTGCAAAATTTTAGTGAAATCGATAAAAGATAGAAGAGGAAGAACGCGCTCTTATAATTCATAAAATATAACCGATTGAAATCAAATTTCTTTGAAAGCGACATTAATGAGAGATACATTATCATTTCTTAGGAGATATCAAAAGTCTTCATAAGACGACTTCGTAATTGAAATATTAAAATTTCTCTTTACCTGAGTCGTTCTCATTGATGCAGCGAGTACATGAACATTGGCGTTTGTATGATTCAGAGTATGTCTACCTGATCACATTAGCGGAAAATCGGGGCCACTGAAACGAGAAATAATAGCTCTGTTGAGTATTTCAATTTTTTGTTCGTTTGTATTCATTATTTCGGATGCAGCATTGAATCAAGAGAATTCTACGTGATTCTTGTAACTTTGAAATAATATTTCCAAAAATTGCGAAAAATTTCCCAAAAATCTCATATTAATCATGTCTTGTGAAATTCTGCCTAATTGTGTGAAATGTTTTATCAATTTTTCATTCATAAATAAGAAGGACAAAAGGAAAATATAACGAATTTTGCATCTGAAAATAATAAGGATACAAGGGAAAATTAAAAACTTACTTCAAACTCATCTGCACTATTCTACGATTTGTTTTATTAAAAAACCGATAAGAATTGGAGAAATTTATTTTCTGAACAATATGAAAAAAAATTGACATTCGGAAAGTCCCGTACGTTTGTTATTAATTGTCTCCATATAATATGCACTTTGTTACATTATAAATATTGCGCAATAAAACTATTCTTTGATCTAATTATTACATTCTTCTCGTAATCCTATATGTTCGAACTGACAAATAATTAGAATTGAAACGTTCGATCGAGCCATCGAACGAAAAACAAATGACGACGGAGATGGAACCGAAGCGCGAAAAAAAACACGATCGTAGAGGATGAATTTTTCAAACAGTTCTATTTCGTAGATTCGAATTCCACTTTCAAAGCTGACGGGATATAATTAAAAAACTATTTTCTACAGATTTTATATATTTTATAGCATAGTACTTCCGAGTATAGGAATAAATCTACGAGAGCAATAATTAATTCTCTCGTTTCAACTTTTTCTCGAGTGGCCCGATCTTCATTTTTTTTCACGCGGCATTTTTCAAGCACGAACTAGTACGTTATATTAGATGTAAAAAATAAAAAAATGCAAACTATCTCTAAATTCATTTGTGATGATAACGATGTATGAGAAAAATTTATTCGGACGAACAAAAAAAAATAAAACAAAAGAATTACCTGATTGTCAAATCTTGTAGAAAAATTTGTCAACAAGACAGTGATCTACTATAACCTAATTATCGACAAGTGAGCAAGGCCAACACGGACCTGTACGCCTCGACCAGCGTGACAATTGAGTGAGAGGTGAGGCCGATCTTACGATTTAGTTTTGATGGAATACAATATAAATTGGACTATTTCATTCCCGAATTTCCCATCAGGTTCGAGCTGTTCCTATAAGCTTCTAGTGTCGACGAACTCGTTCGTTTGTTTATCAACAACTGAACCCTAACGCTGTATATTACGTTACCACAAAATTGAATACTTACAAAGAAGTATATTCGACCAGCTGCGTGAAACGTTAGCGTTATTTTTGTATGAATTTATATGAGTACACAAATTCTACGCCTCAGTTGAGTTTATGTTCGTATCAAGTATTTCAAATATGATCAAAGAAATGCAACGGTACGCAGCAACGCCACTCGACGCTGGGACTTCCCACAATTCTGTGCGAGAGACGAGCGAGGACTGCGACCACGAGTGTTACCGACACGCCATCATCGACGGAGTAATGGAACGTGCAATATCATCATGTTAGTGAAATTACTACGTCGATAGACTGTGCTAGATACGATTATAACTCGCTCCTACCGAGGTAGGTGGCGCCCGATCTCCCTGTAGTACAGCATGCTAATATTATTTTGTCCTCACCTTTTTCCATCATGCAAACAGGTCATAATTGACTCTGAATCTTCTCACCCTTAACCACTTATAGCGCAGTAGTATTCACGTCAGTCATAATGCATGAAATATTACGATGCAAATGATTTCTCAGGATTCGAAATTAGATCTTTCTTTGAAAATATAGGAATAATCAAAAAACAGAATACTTATGCATTCACAGATGATACATCAGTACGTATATCGATCTAGAGATCACAAATAACCTCATTGTCGATAATGAGAACACACAAAAATTTCTAGAAATTGTATAAAAACTACACTTATCGATAAAATAAATCTCTAACCCCGAACAATTCAGAGGATATTGTCACCTGTGTCTCATAATTGATAAACAAATCTATTTTACAGATATATTATCGACAGTAATACCTATCTACGTTGCCGTCACTTCAATCTACGTTAACTTCACCACAAATTCTACAAATTTCAGCATAACAAGATGCACTTTTCTACTTACCTGTTAATAATAAACGAGCCAAGTTACTCTAGACCAACCGGCACGGCTAGACCGATGTGACACTGCTACAAAGTCGGAACAGGCTACGATCTTATGATTAGCTATGATCTATTCCGATAGGATGAGAATTGGAGCAATTACGTTTGACGTCCCTCGTCAAGACAGCGTTGTTAGTTTGTTTACCAACAGATAGACGCGACCATTGGACAATATATTATATCGTAATAATTGAGTACTTACATTGAAGGATACCTGACTAGCTGCGTACAACATTCCTAGCGTTATCTCTTTGTATAAATAATAGCCATCTTCGCGTGTCGGTTCGAGATTATAGGTTCGAATCAAGTCGTGTAATATAATTTCAAATCTAATTGGTAAGCTGCGGCAGCGCGCGGTTGGCCGCTAGTCGCCAGGGCTTCCCACAATTCTGTGGGAGGAATGCGAGCTCGAAGTATTACCGACGCGTCTTAGTCGACAGAGTTTGATCCACGGAGATAGATAGCGCCCGGATTCGTTCCTTCTTTTCGGTCAGTTCTGTTCCGATGTTTGTATTTTTGTAACTTGCAATGGTGGCGCGGCAAGTCCACGATAAAATGAAATGTCAAAGAAAGTGATTGAATTCAGTGCGCATCATTATTTCACATGAATATTACTATCGTTGTCTCAAATATATAAATAAACTAAAAAATGTGGTATATACAAAACGCTCAAGGTATGTAGGGAACTATATTCAACATGATCACAAACCATTATCATTTATTGTCCCTACAATACAAGTATAAGAGATAACCTGAAAACGATAAAAAATACCGGGATATATATTTCCAGGTGAAATTATTTATCTAAAACCAAACAAGTCGATGATTGTTAGCAGAAAAACGGAGCACGATATTTTGCTTGAGAACGATGCATCGATAAGTAAAATCCACGCATCCATCACTGTCAGACCAAGGGTTAATTTCAGGGTACCATAGTACATTTTTTATTCTTTGATCACCCCCTAATATCTCGGTATTTATACATGAACGTATTTCCAGCAAAATGAACCCAGCTCTACGGTTATCGTTAAAGACACTAACTCAAAGTATGGTACTTTCATAATTGACGCCAATAACGAACAGCGAAAACTTACACCAGGCGATCATGAACTCACTGTTACAGACAAGGTTAAATTTGGTCTACTGCGTCACATATTTACGTAAATATATACATATTTTATACGTGATCGATGTTTAGAAAATTTCTTAGAATTCTCATTCTAGAAACAAAACCAAAGGAAATGGAAACTTAAGATTTTTGAAAAACAGAAAATTGAAATTCTCACCACACTCATACTGACATTTCTCTCTCACTTTTGACGATATCCTAGGCTACACTATGTTCCTCTGATTATATCAACGTCCACATTGAATGCTAAAGAAAGAACAGAGCTGCAGAATATTGTGGAGTCTCTGGATGGCGTTATCATTGATAAATGGGAAGAATATTGCACCCATCTCACTGTGTCAAATGTAACGCTTACAACTCAGGTTCGTTTATGTGATATTCAACAATTTTTGTATCCTAAACTGGGAACTGAAGATAAGTTTGCAAAAGAAGAAGAAAAATTCGCAGAGCCCATATTAATCTTCCAGGTTGTTCAAGCCCTTGCATTCGGCACTCCAATAGTGGAGCTAAAATATTGGAATGCAGTGCTAAAAAGCGTTGAAAAAAACGAGAAATTACCAGAAATCGATAATTTCATACCAACAATTAACGAGGGATCGATTAACAGAGAAAGCGTATCACTCGAGGCAAATACTGAACGGAGAATTCTATTCAAAAATATCGTATTTGTGTGCTTTTCAGATTCTCAGTGTGCGCTGAAGGATATTATCCATTACGCGGGTAATCAACGTACATTAATCTTCAATTGACTCAATAAAACATTTATTTCCGTATTTTTACCGTAAAAAAGTTTTCACTGTTCAATTTCTATCATTTTTCATTTAGGAGGTAAACTGAAATTATTCAAGGAAGGTGTTTTCGACCTCAAGCAACTCTGTTCTGATAATTTTGTGTTGATACAACTTACAAATAATACATCTCTGCCTTCACAAGCATCGCTAACTCTGTATGATTCAATTCGTAAGTAGTTTCCTGGTTTTAAATAACAAATGAGTATCTTGCTTCTTTCTATTTTATTTAATGAATTATCTGATGTCCTCGCTTCTTATTTTTGTTTTTCATTTCCATAGGAAAAAGCCTGCAGAAAAAGAAGCTCCGTTTAATAACAGAGTCAGAGATATTTCTCGCCATTTTATACTGCTCCGTGGAAAAATACTGTAATCCAAAGTTCGATTTCAAACGATTGATAAATTTTTCTGGCAAAAATAAAAACGTCTTATCTGATACGATCCTGGCAGAAGATACGGAGGACGTATTGCCAACTGGGAGAAATATACCAGCTGTAATTATCAATGAGTCTTTGACAGCGTCAGAACAAATTAAAGAACAGGAATCGAGAAATATCAATAGAGTGAAATTATCTTTGGGAAAAAAGCAGCTTACAGATAATCTGAAAGATTCGTCTCAATCTGCGATTGGGAGTAAAAGAATTGTCGAAAAACAGAATTTCGGCTCTGAAGAATCTTCTAGAGAAGGTGCTTTAATGATCGATGAAACTAGATCAAGCGTTGAATCCGATAGTAACGATGCCAACATCAAGAAACGTAATTTTTCCAAAGTACTCGATGAGTTTGAAGATAAGCAAATGATACCTGCAACGCAGTCTACCAGTAGACGATTTAATCTTCAGTCTAAATTACAAACTTCAAGAAGTTCTAATAAGGATATGTTAAACAAGAACGAAGCTCCCAATAATTTTTACTCAAATCCATCCACTTCTAAAAATACATTGCATAATTTATTCGACAATGAAGAAACTTCGCCTTCGAAACTAGCCAAAAATATTTCAGGTATATCTTTAGATTACGGTTCGGAAATTATTATTTTTTTTCGATGTATATAATCCATCAATGTAATGTAATAATATATATAGTAATCATAATAATAAATTGTATCAATTTATAGCCCAGGAATCAAGGGAGAAAAATCTCGAAAGAAAAATTGAAATTCGTGATGTAAAGCCAGGCAGAGTGAAGACTAGAAAGGCGGAGAATTCGACCAATGCTAGTGATGTTCCAAAGTTTACTAAACAGAGTAAAACCGACGAGGAAGATGATACGTTTTCTTTTGTGAATGAGAGATCCTCAAAGAGGAAGAAAAACGTAATGATGGATGATGGGGACGATTTATTTGAGATTTTAGAAGATCCAAGTGTCAAGAATGCTCACGAAGAAGATAATATCTTTAAAAAAGAACCCAATAAAATGAAAAGACACCAAAATAAACGAAGAAGATCCTCTCTTTCAAGCAATGATGATCATTCAAGCGACGAAGAACAACAACAACCAGGAATTAAAATTGAGAAACTAGATAGCGACGATGAAATTGATCACGCGCCGCTCATTAGATGCAAAAAAGAATTCGATTCCTCGGTATGGATCAGACAAATTTTAATCTTCTCTTATTTTCATGTTTATTTACAATGTTTCTAATGTTTCGAAGAAAATATGAAAATAAAGTTAATTCAATATTTAGTGGAATTTTTTTGTTTTTTCGCAGATGGATGATACTTGTCAATCTTCAATAGTATCTTTACTCCGCAGAGACATCGATCTCACCCTCGATGTAACGGAAACACGTTCAAAAAGCTTTGTTAAAGTACGATATCTATCATTTTGAAATGTATAATCTTCTGAAATTTAAAAATCACCAAATTTAATGTTACTAAAAATAATATTATGGCTCAAATTATGTTTCAGGCATATACTGAAGTTCCAAGACACAGAATGAAGCTGAAAAATATGTACATATGGAAACCGAATGACGATGATACTATGATATGTGAAACGAACCAACAAGAGTTGACCTCTAGTGAAGACGATAATGACGATTTTAGTTACGAGAAAAACACAATGGCTACAAAAGGACGGGCAACAAAAAAAGCCATGCTTTTCTAATTTTGTTCCTTTATTACTTTACATTCACGATTAACTTGTATAGCATATAATATGTAGGCTATACTCAAATCTATGGCGCATTCCACCAAAGATCGTCAAGATTTACGATGGCGAAAATTTTATATCGTTCGGAATTATATTATTTGTATATACATAATGTATAAAAAGACAGTAATTTTTTAAGTTTAGGTCTCCAGCTCAATAAAACTTCCGATATGCATTGTAATACTCAGAAAAAAAAAATACTGTTTTTTGCCAGAAATTTTCAAAATTTTTCAAAAATAGCATCATTTTGCACGTCACCTAACATCGAATGTGAGAATAATGCAATTTGTTGGAAACATCGCTGGATTTAATTGATTCCCTTTCTTAAAATGGCATTTTTCTTTTATTGTTTCGAAGAATCTATCTAGGCGGAAGATGATCAATAGAATCATCGAGACCCATTATGAACACAATAAAATTTTTGCCGTTAAAAACCTTGGTCTTTAGTGGAGTACGGCATATGTTCCTACTACATATCATGGGGTTTAGGCGTTAAGTTTCGAATAATAATCGTTTTTATTTTCATAATTAAAATGATGATCATATATGTTTTATATTTATGCCGAAAACTATGATAATAATGAATATCTATCTTCTATCTTCGAAGCTAGATTAAGGAAGTGGAAAAATTCGAATTGACTAGCTTAGAATTCTTCAGAATGCTCATTGAGGTGATTCTCAATTCGTCATGTATCCGCTAAAATCATCGTCAGATTGTTGACTGTCTGTAATATATCCACAGCTATGAACAGAGTGAGGAGTTCTGTCCCTTGGACTAGCAACAGATCTTGGACTATCCCTTTCGCTTAGTATTATTTCTCCAAATACTTTTGCAGATAAATTATTTGTCATCTCTGTCGCTTCGACCTTAGTTATACTCTCCTTATTCTTAGCGAACATTCCTTCTAAGCTGCAGATAACATTCACCAATTCTTCTTCTAGTTGAGGATCGCACGAAAATGATACCATCCCTGGTTCGCATCCTGGTGCACCTTTTATTTTTTATCTTTTTTCGTATTAAGAATTCGGGTAGTTGCATAAATCTAATACAGGACCATATAGAAAAATCGTCGTTTCTGTGCAATAGAACAAAAAATAACGAAAAATTTGTTTCTTGCACTCGAATTATCTAATGATTAGTATCTTCAACGAGTCATGTTGAATTTTAATGAATGTTTAGGAAATTTTGCATAAGTTTATTCGATAAGCCTTAGGCAATCGGAAATTTCTTTGTATCTTAGAGTCCCGGTCCTCGAAGTTTAAATTTGAAGTACTAATTCCATTCGAGGCATCAGTAGCCATAATTTGAAAGTGAAGTTGGCATCAATAAGAAAGCATTGATATTGATATTCAAGATGAAATTGAATGGAGAAAGTAGCTATCCATCTAAATCTTTCGGTCTAATTCATGCCAACTTATTCGGAAATATAATTTTTACAATCGACTTTTTAGGGAGAAGACTGAAAGTAGCATTATGAGAATTTCTTCATTTGAAATCATAAATGATAATAATAAGGATATTCGGAATGCAGTAGATGAAGAAATTCAGTTCGATAAATTATACATTTGTATCCCTTCCGCCCGATTTAGAATAATCGATCAGTAACATTATGAACCTTGAGTATCCTGAACGTTTTCCCATCGGACCAAAGCTTCTCGTAAAGGTTTATATAGTTGTTGGCGACTCAGATTGTACCATCTACAAACTTTGTTATCTAATTGAGATCTCTCTTCAGGATCTAGGAGACTCCAGCTCAAAAACAAACGTTTCAATCGAGGAACTATTGAATTCGAATGATACAGTGATTAAATTATAGACAAATTTGATGTTTGTGATCAAGTATTGAAATTTGTTTGTAATAAATGAGGACTACTACAAAATCTGAAATTCTTCACCTTCCGGTATGAGCATAAATATTGCATCGCAAATCTGTTCAAAAACAGCTTCATCCATATTATTTTTATCAGCATTAGGTTCACTCTTGTTAATAGAATTAGATTTTGAATGCATTTTATATCATTTTATGCAAATCAACAAGATAAATATTTCGTTTTCAAATATTAAACAATAAAAGGACAAACGACTGTTGAAAAAATTGATTTTAGACGAATCTATAAGAATATTCTTCATTACTGACTTCAAAATATATACTCGCTTAGCATTTCACACTGATATCAGTGACATTTCAAAATCAATTGAATATATTTTATTCAACCAAATTGAAATTTATATTTCAGACTCGCGGTCTTTACTCAAATTTGAATCTCAAGAATATACTCTCGATGAGACAAAATATTGAAGAAATTCGCATGATACAAATTTAATAATGAATGAAAACTATATTGAATTTTTATTTTTGTTTTCGAATGTACAAAAGAAATTTGACTTAGCAGATTTTTTCGAAGAATATTGAATGAAACTAGACGAGTGAAAAAAGCAGTAATCTAATTTAAATGAACCATACCAAAGAATGAACAATGAATCAAAAAGTTTGAATACTTTAATAAGTATGGATTTATTTTCGAAAGGATGTACAATTATTTCTTTGCTGGTTTTTTGGCCGCAGGTTTCTTAGCACCAGCTTTAGGTGCGGTAACGGCAGCCTTAGCTCCCTTCTTGGACTTCTTCTTGATTCTGAAGAACGCGTTTGTCCTCAGTTTGTTTCTGACCTGTCTAGCCTTGCGCAGCTTGAACCGATCGAAGTCGCTGAGGGCAGCTCGCTGTATGGAAGAAAAAAAAACATTTCCTCGATTAGAAAACTGTTCAACGATTAACTTGTCACAACAAAATCAATTCTCTTATATCAAATCAGAATGATAATGGCTTCATTTGTGTGTCAGCCGGCAATTCCTATCAAGAATACAAGGTTCATCATAGAGAAAGTTGAAAGAAACAATACGTAAAATGCTTAAATTAAAATTGAATAGGTTGATCAACTTTCTGTATTATCAATTTCTCACCTTCTTCTTAGCTTCTACTTTTTGTGCCCATACAGACTGGTTCCATTTCTCATCGATTTTATTCTCCTGCCAAGCCTTGCGTACTACGCGTGTTGAGCCAGTGTAGGGAAATTTGAGACGGAATTTTGTCAAGTGTAATTGACTAAGTCGCATCTGACCTCTGGGTATGTTTGAAGCTGGTCCATCGATCAAAACCTTAATAGAATGAAAGTTCAATCGAAGATTAGTAAATCTGTCCATTTCTTGTCAGGGATCATACGAAATTTCTTTAGAATTTCAAATATGTTCAGAATGTTATTTATGACTATCTTCAATTATGTATCAGTCGGCAATTCCTATCAAGAATTAGGGTTCATCATAGCGTCGTTATGAGATAAACAGAAACAAAAGAAATTATGCAAAATTCGAATGAATTATTATAATCTGTGAGAGGAGAAAGAAAATTGAATTAAACACAACGAAACTTCGTAACTTCTAAAATGTTTCATAACAAAAAAATACAGAAAAATCGTCAGACTTTAATCAACAGATTTAACAATATTTCTGTATCTTTCATTATGAAATGTTTCAAAACTCACGGAATTTCTTTATTTCTATTTTCTGTTCTCTTTTCCAAATCCCAAAGAATAACGTTCACTAGAGTTTTCACTCCCTTATCGTGTTTCTAATGTAATTTATTCAATTTAAATATTCTTACCCTGTTTTGGTCGATTATATCAACAATTGTGACGAGCTTGCCTTCTTGCGGACCATCACTAACGTAGGCCACGCGGCCCGTCTCCACGAACCTCTTGAACGGCTGTAAATTGGAAAAATATAGTAGGATGATATTCAACTTTCTGACGATTGAAATTAATATTATATATATATATATAGCAGTTTCAGAAAGTATCTTTATAGAAACGGATATAGCGAGAAGCGTAGTTCTCCTCTTTCTTTTTGAACTAAAAAGGTTAAATTTCCCATCTGAGAAATTCAGAATAGGGTAATCAGAGTCCGACATTGTTAATATAACATCAGAATCACGCGCTCAAGTATTTCAATCCCGAGAAAATGAAATTAAATGCATAAAAATGCGGAGGCGAAATGAAACTTTCGTCGTAAAATAAAGACTGGCGTATGCCATGTGGCGGCAGAGTGAAGAGAGACGAGAGCAAAACTGTGAATAACAAAAAGTTATAGTTTGATAAAATAATTGATATATTTAAACACAATGATCACAAGTTTATTATCGTTTAATAGGAGATACTAATTATCCCGAATTTGGGTATGAAATTATACAAATTTTCAATATATTTATATTAAAACTGACGTTGAAAGACAAGCCACGGCATGCTTACCATGGTTAACCGGAAGCGAAAGAACTAAAAAACTAAAATGGTAAGCGGCCGGATTTCACTCACCTAGTCAATAGTCAAGCTCAATGCCGTGAGTGCGATATTTTTCGTATAGTTCGCAATTTACTCTGATATCATGAATTCCAGTCAACACGAATTTTACATTCCATTAATTAATCATGCGGTTTTGAATATATTTTATATCTTTCGTTACTGAACGATAATTTAAATTGCGGCCTTAGTCAAAATATATGTTATCGATTAGTAATGAGCAGAAATACCGACGTGGTCACGTCGAGCTCTAATAACTTGACGAGAGATGGCGCTACTGATGAATATCGCAGTTTATTATACCTGCCGCTATCGATTTATCGCATGTTTTTGTTTTGTGATCGTCAGTCTCTCTCTCTCTTGTTCACGATTTGTTTATATATGGCCGCAAAATACGTTGTGAGGTGTTTTCAGTGAGTTTAATATACACTATGAGCCGATTGTAGTCGAAGATATTTGCCGATTATCGAGAAAAAATGGTAAAAATGAACAGCTACTAGAATATTTTGCACCAATTTCGAACAATTATTCAGAATTTACGTCATTGCAAATAAATTTACGTACGTACTTATCACAAACAAGAAGAAAAAAAAAGAAATGAGTAGAATGAATTTTTATCCATAGATTCTATCACGGGCGAAGCCCGTCTCGACGGATAGTAATAGCAAGAAATTGAATTCTCGAACAGAGATACCAAAGTTGGAAGATTTTTTAGAAAAAAGAGATTACACGGGGGCTCTAACATTGTTGGAATTCAATGGGACCGATAAGAATTCAATAAACACAGAATTATGGATTGGCTACTGTGCCTTCCATCTTGGGGATTATAAAAGAGCAATGCGAGTATACGAAGATTTGAAAAAAAACGGTCTCGATAGTAAAAGCTCTGTAGATTTAGCCGCGAATTTAGCATGCTGTTATTTTTATCTTGGAATGTATCCAGAGGCTTTAAAGATTATCGACGAAGCACGGGACAGCCGTTTGAAAATCCGAATACTTTTTCATTTATCTCATAAAATGGGTGACGAAAAGAAACTCATGGAATATCACCAGATGCTTCACGATGTTATCGAGGATCAATTGTGTCTTGCTTCTATTCATTATCTTAGGGCGCATTATCAGGAAGCTATTGATATTTACAAGAGGATTCTTCTTGAAAACAGGTCTCTATATAAGCATAACTGTCCTCATAAATTTTTCATATCCCCCTTGTTTCTTTTCTCTTCTGTTTTTCCACATTTTTTATACCTATAATTATATATAGTCAGTAGGTAGCTGCTTGAAATCAATTATCCATTCACGAAAACACATTTCTCAACCCCCGCACTGCACCAATCCTTGCACTGCCTCTTAAAGTTAGATATGATTGAACGAATAAAAACTATTATATATAAAAATCGTGAGATCCGCATCAACTGGATTGCTGATTTCGCTGCAGTGTTTGAAAATTAAAGGCACGGGATATGATTTTGATTTTTGAACTTACTTATGAAAAATGACTATTGGAAGTTTTCCGGGAAGTACAAAGCTCCTGGCAGAAGAGAAAAAACAATCGAAGCAGGATATAGATTTAGTAAATCTTATTGTCAGTGCGATCTGCCGAAATTTGAGACTGTGGTTACCAGATGCATGACGATCTTGTTGATTCTAGTAAACGATTAAATTTCAAGAAGAATTGTCCAACGGATGATAAAGTTTCCGAAGTCGATTTGATAGCTGCACTTTTAAAGAACTCGAGGTACCTATATGCTATACAAACGCACACCTCCTCTGATCCTTTGATCTTTAATACTTTGTGTAGTTCTGTCTTGGACTACATTGACCCTCCTCAAGTTCCACTTTTGTACTTGTATACCTATATCTTATGTAGGTACAAGAAAATATCACTCGCTTTGTGAAAAAAGGAAAAGTAAAATAATCATTTTCTTTTCAATTAAGTGACGATACAACGTCTGCTCCATTCATATCATATATTATATGTTATATATTCAGGGACTACTTGGCTCTGAATGTCTACGTGGCTTTATGTTATTATAAGCTAGACTATTACGACGTTGCGCAAGAGGTTCTTCAAGTTTATTTACAAAAACACCCTGACAGTGCAATTGCGATAAATTTAAAAGCATGCAATCACTTCAGATTGTACAATGGGAGCGCTGCGCAAGCAGAAATGAAACAACTTGTTGATCAAACTTCAAATTCTTTCAGTTTCGGACACGATCTAATAAGACACAATATAGTGGTACCTAATTTTAAATATGTATAACCGTAAGAGAAGATAAAAACCATCAAAGATAGAGTAATCTTGTTAGAACTCAATTCCATGTCGGAGATTGAAATTCAGAAATCTTTTTCTTTCCACGAATCTTCTCATTATAGGTATTCAAAGGGGGGGAAGGCGCTTTACAAGTATTACCTAATTTAGTAGACGTGATACCTGAGGCAAGATTGAATCTCGTTATATATTACCTGAAGCAAAATGAAATCAAAGAAGCTTTCGAACTTATAAAAGACTTGGAGCCAGCCGTCCCTCAAGAATATATATTGAAGGGGGTGGTCAATGCTGCGATGGGTCAAGAAACCGGGTCTGTGAGTGTTAGGGATGTTTGTAAAAGTGAACAAACAAATATTTCACATTGTTCCGTTAGTAACCGGACGGGGCGAAGTTGCAATAGCTCTTGAAGCTAAAAAACGGAAAATAATATCGACTGTTGCCTCGCCTGAACGATTTTGCGGAAAATGCGATTTAATTAGTCTGATGATGGATTGGTTCCGTGACGTCGCGAAAAAACGGGAACGTGAGAAATGCGAATTCTGTTTCATCGAAGAATATCCGACAAAATTGCATTTCTCGCAAAACCGTTCAAGTAGCGAAACAACTGATACTGTTTTTCGTCATTTTCTTGCCTCAACGCCCTCGGCCCGCCGATGAGTGGTTCGAACGTAAGTTTTGTTTTTTCATGAAATTGAAGTATTGAAATGTTATTTTCAGCGTGAAAACATAAAGACAGCGCAGCAATATTTTCAACTAGTTGGATCGTCGGCTTCTGAATGTGATACAATTCCCGGTCGTCAATGCATGGCTTCATGCTTCTTTTTATTCAGGCAATTCGAAGAAGTTTTAGTGTATCTGAACTCGATAAAAAGCTATTACTTCAACGAAGATATATTCAATTTTAATTACGCTCAAGCTAAAACTGCTGCTGGATATTTCAAGGAAGCTGAAGAAGCGTTCCTAATGATACGCAACGAGAAATATAAAAATGATTACGTGTTCATCAGCTTATTGGCCTACTGCTGTGAGTATAGTATTCGGTTCATTCCAATCTATTTATTCTCATGTCTGCTAACCGATGATAATAAATCGTATCGCAATTCGGAAACAAAGTACGAAAATGCGATGAATCCCCGAAGGTACAAAAAATGGAAAAAATCATCTTTGCCTACTTTTATAGTCGCATGCGCATATCAGGCGGCATTGAGTTGTTGCACAGAAATACGTCGGTCACGTACAATTTTGTGTTATTTTTCAATGCCGGCGACGAAATTTCTGTATAATAATGACTATGAATTTCAGGAAATCATTAGTTGTAGTTACACTTTCAATTAAATACTCGGAAAGTTATTATACAGTTCGTGAAAAGAATGGGCATCGATGATTATTGTTTCAGATATATTAGCTCGATTCTAAAATTGTCAATTTCACGGTCAATATTATAGGTATAAATTCTAAATGCTCATTTCCATGGTCTGAAAAAATCCAGCCTCAAATTTTTCACACACTTCGATCGTGGGGTGAGGATCCCTTTTTCCCTTTGTCCCTTCTTCTTTTCGGTGTCTTTCATTTCGTAATTTTTGTGCAAAAAACCAAGGAAAGAGATATTGTGTACAAAATCGGAATTTTAGGTGCTTAATCATCAATCCGAGTGGAATTTTCAATGTCTATACCTTGTACTAAACTGTGTCGAATAAACTATAATATAATATTATCTACAGATATAATGAACAAGAAAGCCCAGCAAGCATGGGAGTTATACCTGAAAATGGATACTTCAAATGAATCGTTCAATTTATTGCAATTAATTGCCAACACGTGTTATAAAGTTGGAGAATTCTGGCACGCTGCTAAAGCGTTCGATATGTTAGAAAGAATGGATCCAAGCCCGGAACATTGGGAAGGGAAACGTGGCGCTTGCTGTGGGACGTTCCAATACATCGTGGCGGGGAAACAGCCGAAGTGAGTTCTTTCCTCAACTATAATATACATCGAAAGAAAATTGGAAATTCAATGACTGCTTGAAGAAAAGAGTAGATTCCGAATCATATATAATCTTAGATCGTAGATCTTTCCTGTACGCGCTTTCCCTAAAAAAAATCTCAGTTCAAGGATGTCGTTGGATCGCCAGAATCTTTGAATAGTACAATTGCGGTGGCATATTCAATTTTCGAAAAGCTCCTTTATAGTCGAAAGTACGCGGGTATAGGGGAGAATATCGGTGAGCTGCATTTGCAGGTTTTCGAACTGAGAGAGAAAAAGAACACGAAAATGTTGTAAATTGATCTATATATAGGTATACTTACCTAGATACTCATATCCGAAAAAAAGAAACTCCGTCATTGTCATTGTTTGGCAGTAGTAGAAATAATCACGATTTTATCTCCGCGACACGTTGTGAAATATCAGAATCAACGAGTAATCGATATACGACGCTAAATGACAGGCGAATTTGTCTTTTTCCGAATGGTCCTCCCACCCCAACCCCCACCTCCGTCTCCAACCTGAATACCGATTTCTTAATCCAAACAATTACTGACCGTAAAAACCGACGAACGAAGAAGATGAAAAAAGGAAGAAAAAGAAAGAAAGGAAAGTTTGCTAACCGTGACTTACAGTAGGTATATTATTTCTTGTCAACAGGGAACTATTGCCGGACGTAATTCAGCTTCTACGAAACACTAATAACTCGCAAGTAGAACAAATATCACGCGTTATGAGAAAATGGGGTAAAGATAACAGGATAAATTGTTAAAAATATGTAGAATTCGTAGAATTTTTCTCGAGAGAACCAACTTGAAGGGGGAAAACAGAAGAACGAACAAATTTTTTCCCCCTTCGGCGATGGAACTTCCGTACGTGGATTACGCGTCGTTATCACGTCGTGGCTTTTTCGCACTCGTCAAATTTATGATAAAAAAGGAAAAATCACACATTTTTCAAATATATTATGGTATACGAGAGAGAAAAATCTCCGTCCCCGCACGTATTTCCTCAGCTGCGGCGTACGTTGCTATCATCATTATTGTACTATAGATAAAAGATATAAACTATTATATTCACCTATATCCTATCTATAACAATATAAAATATGTTGCAATCGAAACTCGTGTGTAAGTATAATTATAATGTGTGTTGTCGTTTGATTTCACAAAACCGTGATATATATCGGTATAATTATAACATAATTAACTTAACCAATTCCTCCTAACTGCAATTATCCTGATGTCACAAAAATTTTTCCTGTTTACTCGACGCTCAATTTTCTCGGTAAAAAAGAAAAAGGAAGAAAAAGAAAAAAAAAGAAAGAAACGAAATCAACCAATTTCCCGTAAATCATTCCCCCGTCTCTCCTCTTCGGTGGGAATTTCTTGTTTCAGCCAAAGACAAACACATTGTTATTGTCATCGTCGTTATTATATTCATCTAATCTAATAACTGGTGACTAATTTTTCAAGTGTAAAAAGCTTGCCTATAGACATATGGAAACATATGTGTATAGATAATTGCTTGTATAAAGCATAAAATTATTCATTGTATTCCAGTAATTTTTTAGTCAACCTTTTCAGAATTGCGTGTTAGTAAATGTACAGATTGCGACATATTCATGCGGCTCAAGACGGTACTTTTACTGTAGTAGATACCGCGGATGCTATTAATCATCGAAATTCGAAATGTGCAGTCATATCCTCGTGCGGATGGCTCACCTACAATATACCTACGTGGGTGTAAAAAAAAGGTCTCGGAAATTTCTTTTCCCCTATTCTCGTGGTCGTTGAATGATATTATTATTATTATTGGTAAAAATGGATAACTATAACTGGAAGTGGACATTCATCATTCGTATAATAACGCGTCGTGCTATACTCGCGTATCCGAATCGTTCCGGGAAAACCTGCAGGGGGTGTGTAGCGCGTGTATAGAGTTCACACTGCAGCTGGAACGTAAACGCATAACTCTTCCTTCCCATCCATCGGATGCATTGAGTGTTTGAGAACGATGCCTATGGAGTGGCTCGGTCTCTAGGCTCCAGGCTCCAGGCTCCGGGCTCCAGGCTCCGGCTCCAATATGTATACCCCACAAGCATTAATCTCTTCTTAGACTCCATGCAGAAGACCATGCACAGCAACGCCGCGGTCCCGCTCGTGAGGTTCACAGTTCTTAGAATATGCTTCGATGAATTTCAACGTTCTCTAACACAATTTGTTTTATTAAACGCATAGCCCCCTCGATGATCGTGACTCACGCTCTAATAAGGTAGAAAGAAAAACGGGAAAAAAGAGTAAAGGACGGAGGGAGGGGGGGGGGGGGGCACCCGTAACAACAGAATCCGGGGACTGCGGTTGTATATCTATAAGTATCTATAGAGGCAGCGAAAGAAATAGAGAAGAAATTTATCTGACACTGTGCGAAGTTCTGTTTCATAACGGGAAATAACATCGAACGGCACATAGTCGTATAAAAATGAAAAAATGAAAACGAATTGTTTCAAAAGTTGACGTTTCCAAATCGGATATCAATCATGAACTAGGTGACGAATAGTACTACAGAGCGACCTCTTCGGTTCTTGCTATATTTCTACCACTAATTACTCTCCAAGTAATTATCTCTACGTAATGCCGGCGTGTTATTTTTTGCTTGCCATGAATGTGCTCAGGATTTTGCAATCTCACAGTAAGTATATTATTGAATTTCTCTTTTAGTAAGGTGGAAGTGTATTTGATGAATTCAGCTCACAGTTTGATTGACGGATTATAAAAACTATGTCCCAGGCAGTTTTCGTAATGAATTGGGCTTTCGGCACTTTATATACAACGTTTTCATGTTACTTCTTCACACGCTCGACTTTGACTCATTCGAAATAACGAGAAGATGTTCTATGTACAATTTTAAATCAGGATTCAGGAGCGGACATCCGGCGACGTCTATAGTCGTCTTCCAGGCGTCTCGCGGCCTTTGTAAGTAAAAAAGCGTCCTCGTTCTGCTTGGGTAACAGATTGTCATTTCATTCCGTAAAGTTCGACGATTATTTCAAGCCCTCGTTATGATTAATCGAGTCATTTGTTCGGCTGTAAACTCCATTGTCCCGCAGGGGGTCCAGTTACTTGATTCTATACTCCTAGCCAGCCGCATCTAATATCACAGACTTTTTTTATTCGAAAAATGACACGAGAATATAAGATTAGATGATGAGGTCCAGAAGAGCTGCAGGTAGATCAATGCATCGCCGACGTATATAATATAATATGCATGTAATTTTACGCAGTAAACTGACGTGGCATAGGGCTAGGTCCGTGTATAACTAACTACAGAGTGGATAAGTTCCCCGAAGAAGAGTTCTGAGTCGAGCTCTGCGGGGCCCGAAGCCCGAAGGCACACCGAGGCAGAGACGATCAGGCCTACAGGGAATCGTGATACTACTCCTCGTTACGTTTGCAAGAACTGCAGGCCACAACCGTCGCCATCTTGGTCCTTTTTGTCGCGTCTTTACTAAGAATACACGTGATAATCTCTATCTCTTTGTCGGCGTTGAGAAAAACACGGGCCCATCGATTCCGGGGCTTCTGTTTTGAATAACAGAATATTTATCTATATCCACTTTTTTCCATTCCGACCATTGCGCGTACATACAGACATACGTACGTACGTACGTGCTACATACGTTATTATATAGCATATGTAGGCATTGATCATTCTTTTTCTGCGATACTCCATGCAGAAATCCTCGCAGTTCTTCGTCATAGTCTATTTGATTCGTTTTCCTTTCCCAAGCAGCACGAGAAGGCAGTTTGACTTAGAATTTGAGTGCTGACAACGAACGTCTGTTTTTCTCTCATGACTAAAATCGGACACTCGATATCCCCGGGTCGTCTTGATTCAGTCGTCTTACGGAATCAGATAGGTCAACGAAAAGATTCCTATGCTTTTCGCTCACTTTTTTCCAGCCGCAATCGTGCCGATCTAAACGAATATGAAGTGAAAATTCACTTCAAGTAGTTCAGAGGGATTATTTGTGAAATGATAATGTTCGATTGAAAGTGATCTTTTTATACATTCCCAATCGCTGTGTGTATGGAATTCTCTGAAGTTTCATGAGACGATTGAAATTTTCTAGCAACGTACGTATAGGCGCAGGTATACTACACTGCGGTAAACATTAGGTATATACGCAAAAGAGCTTGCGGTAAAATTATAATACCTACGGTGTCTTCATTGCGTCGGTGACAATGCTTAATTATTCTTTTGATATCGCCTCTCTGCAGCCATGCGGTAAATATTAATTTCCAACATTGGCTCGCACGTATGCATATACATACATTAAACTATATTGAATGTCGCAAATGTTGTAAATTCGAAAGAGAACAGCATCGATTCTCGTACGTAGAAGATAAAATATATGTCTAATAATTAAGTCGCATATGGAAATTGAAATTTCCTCATTTCTTCAGCGGTATTGAAATTCATTTGTTATAAATACAATATGTATGTACGCACCTATACAATTTTCTCGTTACTCATTGTGAGTCATCCGATTACCTATATTGCGTGATGGTGAAGTGGCCCAAGAAATCCCGTAGAAAGTAAACTACGACGACCGCAATATCGATGGAATTATACGGAAAAGGACGTTTCCCGAATTCGTATTTGTAACAATTCAACCATCCGCAGTCTTAATCAGTTCTCGAAAATTTTCAACTTCTCCAACGTGTCCGGCCCCCGCGGCAGTATCTTGGTCCAGGAAATATTGAAACTATTTTCCTAGCTCCTGAATCATCTGTAATTTCAGTATTATCCTCGTCCTTATTACCGCAATTTTCTCCGTGCGAATGCAGCTCCAAAGTCCCTTTTGTCCACTGACATTTGTTATATGCGAGTGTATATGCCAATTACGCATGAATATGATTTACGTAATTAGGTAAGTACCATACCAATATGGTGAACCGCAAAACGTTGAATTTTTATTGATATACATTATACATATACGTACGTATAATACCCAGGAGATCATATGTACGTCATATATTTCTTATCAGTTACGTTTTGAACAGCTGCTTGGGAGGCCTTGATTCCTCGACCGCGCGGTGTACAGTATAGCATAGTATAGTATAATACTCGTATCGTACAACGATCATGACTAATTTACGGTGTACCTACATATATACGTGTATTCTTCCACTCTCGTGCGTAATATAGTAGCATACGGAGTACGGAGATACTATTAGAATTGCATTGGCGCTTTGTCACGCGGGACTACAATTCCGATTGCTATACTTATATACCAATATCCGAGTATGCATGTCGAGTGGAAATAAGGAGAAGGACGATGCGGAGTATGTGGTGCTGCAAGTTTATCTCACCGTATGTAACGTAGATTGTAGGTACTACTTCAAGGCGTGACTAATTGTAAGAGAAAAATTTTTCAACCTTGTCTGTCCCAATTACCGGTCACATTGCCGCATGGCACGATAGATTTGATCGCAAAACATGTAGCACTATAATAGACACCGCAATACCGTGCCACATCAGCGATGATCATAAATTCGTCGTAATCATTTCCGATTTATCATCTTTCCATTGAATCGAATTTGTCATCGTGCGAACAAGGAAATATACCTGGTATATGTATGTACATACATACATACATACTATACGTATCCTACATACATGTTACGATACATGTATCTTTTGAATCCACCGCCCACCCGGCGCCCATGTGAACCTCGTATTCATACCTGCACAATCATGTATAAAAATAACTATTCCATTTTGATTTTTTTTTGTCTATCCGATTCGATTTCATCTTTCCCCACGTCTGCTGTCTACCGTCTGCTGTCTGTTGATTGCGGAATTGCGGAATATTCCATAAAAACTTGAATACAGATTAGCTGTAGGTGAATTTGGGTATCATATCTGGGTACACGTATGTATGTGAACTTCGCAGCATTTGTAGCGGCATTATTACATAGATGCCAATTAGTCGACGTGAATTATCGTATTTGCAGATTTCTCCGAAACATTCATGCAGTGTAGGTATTATAGTATATACTACGTATATGTATACATATACGTACATCATATCCATACCGATTTATGAATATTATAATTGGCGAATGACGTCGGAGCAGCCTGTAATGGTAACGTAAACGATGAATTTAGGGTCTCAGTATTACACGTATTTGTTTATTAGGTATTCATTCGCTTGATACAAGGCGCACCTTTCTTCGATCAAACGGCGCGGGGATCAGCTCCCATAGCTGCGTTACCAGGCTGCGATCCTAGCATGCATCGCACAGCCAACGTGGAGAAATTGCAAATGAACGTAACTTGTTGTACTACTTATTTGTTGTTTTCTTTCGATATTATATCTATGTCGTAACAGATATATACGTAGGACACATATTTTCGTCTCCCAATTTGGTATTTTTTCATAATAATTATCCAGATTTCTGACTCTCCCCTACGATACACCCGCGAGAGAAATAATTCTGGAGTAGGTATTATATTGTATCAACAAAAATCGATATTTTTTCGTCTTTCCGTTTTCGGGCATTCCGCAAAACTCGTGAAACTCAAACACCGTTACAATACATGTGTACGTGTATGAACGTGACAAACATATACGCTTGGTTTTCGAAAGAATGAATAAAACGGTATATACCTATAGCATATACATCGCGCATGGCAACATATTGAATTACCTATCTGCACTTCTCAAAACTGACGTTAATTCCTGAATCCGTTGCACGGTCACATACAGTATCGCATGACGACGCGAATAATATACGTACCTATGTGTAATGCCGGTACTACAATATTTCTTACGAAATCCAATTTCCAACGATTTTAGAATGATTGACATTGCTCACGGTCGCACTAGATATACTGTACACTCTATACTATACTACGTCGATTTAATTACATGTAATATACAGGTATACACCAAGTATCCCCGGAAGTGAGAAATTTCTTCAAATTCGACAATCATATTTGCATATATACCTGTTACGGCAAGAAATAAAGAAGTAAGCTAATCCATGTACAGCAATGCCGAAAATTTGGTCCCCTATACCGCGGGTTACAAGTATATACCTAGGTATACGTGCATATGTAGGCATATTTGCTGAACATGTATTATGCAAATATATAATATACATCAATCTGTTATGGAGACGACCCACTAAAGTTACATAGATAAATACATGAATGTGGAAAAAAGAGAGGCGATGAAACGAATTTGAAAAAAAGCTCGATATATCTAATACTAAAAATCACGGGTTCCTCGCGGTTTGCATACTATACTATATATGTAAGCGAGTGCTATTTTAAGCGGTGCAAAGTTTATTTCTGGAAATGATTCACGGCCAGTGATCGCGCGGCCTGCGTGGTTAGCCATATAATCCGAAAGTTAAATTATGCGAGTTCGAAGAAGTAGCTGTTAGTTGTCGAGTGAAAACAGTTGGAAACGGTTCCTCAAATATCATTTCAAACGTCCTACGTCGAACAAAGCGCGAAGAACGGCTAGACGGGCTCTTCGGCGACCCAAGCTGCGCTGCACGTTCTTTCGCGATGAGTAATAGGTGGTACCCTATACGTCTGTACCTTCTTACATCGCAATCCCTGCAGCGGGCTCGCAGTACGCCTACCTATACAAATCGTAGATATCATTTTCAAAACTACAAAGAAAACGATGCAAAGCGAAGTAAGAGGACAAGAAGAAGGAGAGAATTTCATATATTAACGTGCATGCAGTAAATCTGTGCATAAATCTCAATCCGATCCTGTTCTGCACTTTCCCGATGTAACGGCGCAGAACAATTCCATCCATAGGACGTGCGAGCTCAAAATTCTTCCAAGAATTCGCCACGCAGTTGGGTATATAGCTATAACACAGTTTGACGTCACGATGATGTACCTAATAAGCGTCGACGACGAAAGCGACGCGAGGCGACTGGACTTGACGCGACGAGACGGTGAAAACGCGTTATTTTCATTTCAGCTTCATCATTTTCGCCTTTGCACAGTTTTCACGCGCGTATTCGCGTAGGTATACTCATTATACATAGATATACGTATATTACGAGTGTATACAAACGTGACGTTGTCTTCGACGTTGTATAGTGATGTTCACGACAGGCTTGACGACATATTTAGTCGTTGGCAGAAAACCTGTGAGACGAATTCTTTCAGGCCGGTGTCAGGTGTGACGCCCCTTAAAGAACGAGAACAACAATAAGAAGATGAAAATGCGTGGCGCCAACTCCCGCATATAGGTATATATACTTATATAAACAGTACCACGAGCTTTCAAGCAAGATTGGTATAGCTTATTTGTTACCTCTAGTAAGTGTTGGTATAGGTATCCGAAAAAATGTTCTTCTTTTGGCAACACGTTCTACGTATTCTATTCTTCGGCTACGTAGCAGACGTATACGATGTCTAGACGCCCCTCTCACAACGATAGAGCATCTACCTATGATATGACCTTTGCCTGCGAACGAAATTTCTGTTTGTTCTTGTTTTTTCTTCCATGAAAAGAAGAGAAAAGCACGCGCCGACGCGCTTTGTCGCGGAGAATGTGACATATGTGGGGGTATAGGTCCGTCTGTATAGTTGAATTTCTATAAAAAATTCATTATTTCGTACATTTGAAAATGAAGTATGAATCGCTTTTCGCAATTGGAGGTTGGTACAGAAACTTTCTTACCTGGATAACGAGGTATGAATATTTGATCAAGTTTTACAAGTTTCGGTATGCGGTGCCTAGCTAACTGTAAGGTGCAGACTATATTCATAATTTTTATCAAGATTCCGCGAAACGTGTACAGTAGGTGTGTGATGGACACTTTCTCCGGGAATGAAAGAATGATCTTTTTCAATAAAAGTCATATTTCCTCAATCAGTCTTCCAAGAACGATTTTCTGTTATTCGCAATGCGGAGAATGCGCATGCCATACAAAAGATATTATACATACATACACATTTCCAGTTACTCGTGTACCCTGTATAATCTGTTCTGAAAATGCCATAATCTGACTCGACAAGCCAATATACGACTTACTAGGTAACTATAATAGTCTTTATTAGGTTGAATCTAGAATTTGCCAAAAAATTGGTTTCTTGACTCGACGACGTAGAGTGACGTAGTATATATCTATCGACTGACAATGAGTTAATGCGTGTCTACATCATTGTTTCATAAATTACAATTGAAAATACTTTGATATAGGTATACAGCTCGAATATACCGCTCCACGCGAATTCATCGTCAACTACAATACAGTTATGAGCATATCCTCGTGCATGCGTTATGTTATCTGTACGCAGAATTTCAAACAAACAAGCAAGCTGGAAGACTCAATTGCTGGAAGTCAAACTACAGAGCTACGATTCACTGATTATGTACTACAAAACCGCGATTTCCGCGACTCCGATTTGTGTACTTCCGTAAATATGTAGGCTACAGTAGGTGTAAAGGTTTGCGTGAAAAATGTATAGTTCTATATAATTCAACAGTCATTCTATGTACCACACAAACTACAATATAACCGAGTATATAATAATACACGCATAGGTGTTAGATTATCGCTGAATCTATTCTTCGTAAGGCATAGACGGGACTGATGCAATGGCGCATAGCTCGAATGCAACTGCCTATAGATCGCACGAGCAGTTATAATAATTGGAGTGAACAATCGTTCACGTTGTATTGCATAATGGCTGTAGGTGTGTACTGTGACGCTGCATCTCATACCGAAATCTATCAACTACTGCAATCGATCACACGCAGCTCAATAGAGATATGCTTCCTCGTTGTTCGTTGCGGATGCATGCAGCCCCGGTCTCTTTCTTCAATGATAAATATTCATTGTATTACGTCAGATCGTGCGAGCATGCCGTGGAATGGAGTTGATCATGAAATTCCCACCGGAAATTGACGTAACTTTAACGTCTGTAGATTTGAAGAGAAAAAAAAAAACCAACAAAATTATAGATATTATCTGTACCTACATATACACTCTCCCGTAAAATGATTGATTTATATTGGGAATATTTTTCAGTACTATTTTCATTTGGAAATCGTTGTGTACTGCAGCGAGAAGGAAAAATTATTGATCCTAATTATTATAGCGATTTGTGGAGCGCGTACGCTAAGGATTTGAGATCTTCCTTATCTTCTTCTCCTCCTATGTATAATACCTTCTTGATTCTGCATCGAATTTTTCTCGCCTTTTTTCCTTCTTTCGGTACACTCACGAATTCGGGGCAAACGCCGCGGCTGCAGTATTATTTATAATGTTTATTGGATGATCAATCCTTCTGACAGCTCGTGAAACACACATATACCTACCATATAGAGGCTGTTCCCGGACGCGCGATACTTCGCAAGAGTCGACAGGGTCGTGGAATCCGTGAGAATAATTTCAATCTTGATATGCCCCGCATCTTCGAGTCGGCGAATGAACAGCGATATTCTCTGCGAGGAAATCCGTTACTTATTGTCAGTACCTAGGCGTACATACAATCGCTTATATTTTTGCATCGCGGCCGTCTTCGGAGGGTATCAATCGAGGAAAGTCCAACGTATCTTATTCGACTCTATAACAGTGTTTTAATCATACGTCCACGATCAAAAGTATACCCAATGCTACCTATATGGCTATGTAGTATACATGTGTGATATATTATTATATTCCACTCGTGTCGCCTGCACGCGCGGCTTATGATTGGATTGACAATAATAAATTGAACGCACTATTTTTATTATACCTGTAACGTGCGAGGGAATATAAATTCGTGGATCCTAAAATCACGCGCATCTGGGTAACTGATTCTGTTGCTACATACAGAATGTAGGTATGATGTATTCCTGATTCTTTTTCATTTTATTTCGACCTTAAAACTGTATATTTGCGAGACCAGCAGTCTAGAGATCGGGATTTGTGAAAGGAAACCATTTCTCGGTAACTGTCAGACGAGATTAACGGCTGCACGAATCTCGTGCTCAACCGTTATAATATCTATACAGACAGTTTCGCGTCAAACTATGACTCCAAACTAAGAACCGAAGAAGGAAGAAAACCATTGCACACATCTCTGAATAACGTAATCAGCACGTCGATTTTTTCTTATCATAGTATCTCAATTCTCATTTTCAAATGCGGCAATGAATTTTCGGCAATATTCCTCTCTTTTTACTTTAGCCAGCGGTTTCAGTCGATCTTACATAGGAACTTTTTTCCGTTTTACACAAAATTCTCCGCCACGGTCATCGTGCGTATTATTATATCACTCAACTGCACTAGTTTTGCTCATTCGGCTTCGAATATTATATATCCCATAAGTCATCACGCTATAATCTGTTCCCATCCCATTGGTGTTCTTTTTTTATCACCGATGTATTCACGTGACAAAATTCAGGTGTCATATAAGTATGCTTATCAGTATGTATGTACGTATATTGAGCGAATCGCGGGGGCATTATTTTCTCACAGTAGCTAGGGTATATGAATATCCGCAGGCACATGCATACTATATGCTGTATAAATATATATCCGTACTATATAAATATGTGGTACTGTGTTGATATATATATATATATATATATATATATTATATGTAGATATGTATGCATGTATTTGTCTCGACGCCTTATATATTTTCTCCGACTAATTTAACCGAGAGATGATGATCGTTCCAAGAATTTCAACGGATCAGATCATAATGGATGGTAAACACTTCAAGGAAATCTAAAACTATAAGAAAGTATGTAAGTAGGTAGCTGCTGCAGAGTATTGGACGAGAGACGCTGGCTTAGTTAGCTAACAATAATAAGTCGCAAGTCTCTTCCACCACTCTGGTAGATGCATACACATACATTTATACATATATAAATTTATAGGTATACCTACGCACGCGACAGAAGTTTCTTTGCATACGTGTTTATGACGTGTACCAAGTACACGCAGGACTCGCAACGTCAAAACTAATTTTGTTACCCGCCCGTAAGCTGTATGTATGTACATACGTATGTATCTACGTATTTACGGTCTATATGCGTAGTATTTTCAGATCGGTAGGATATCTAATATCTAATATCTGATTCATCTAACTAATAGTCTGACGAACAGCCTATAGCTTCCCTTCTCCTAGCTATCGTGTAGCTAATGGATATTGGTATGGTACAATCGGGATTAGTTCCTCTACACATGTATGCGAATCATGCCCCTTGCCGTTTGAGAAGGAGAATTCGAGCTCGTGCCAAGAGCCGTCGTCATCAGCTAGTTGTTGTGGAGCGTAGTACCTACTAGGTATTTAACAACATACCTACATGCCTACATACTTGAACAACACATACGCGGTATGGCCAAATATGCGTCGGCTGAAGACACATGGTCACATACTCTACGCGTGCGTGCAGGTTTACTTGGAAAAGTGAAAATAGAGTAGATTCTCATATTAATCTAGGTCAAATTGGTAGCCTGGTTGGCCGGCTGGCGGGAATGACGTTGAAAATAAACCGTCGAGTAGGTGTAGCGATTGATTCCGATATTTTCTTACCTTTCTTTCAGAGAATAATGATTTATCATGACGGAAGAAGACAGGGATAAGGAACATACGGGTAGATATACGAGTACAATACTTTACATATTCATGGGTATCGCGTATATACACGATGTGTATGTATGTCGGTATGATTAGATAAAAATAATATATAATCATGTTGGTATAATATTTTCTACACAGAAATATTTGTCGCAATAACCGCAACAATAACAGATATCTACGCTGCAGCAGTGCTGTGCGATACGCACAAAAATAGATTTTACAATCTATGCCGTATGCGTATATTTGTCGTTTCTTAGAGCCACTCTGCACCATAGAAGTGCGTATATTACGAGACATCTCACCTGGTGCTGAGTTGAGAAAAATGAAAAAGCCACTTCACCGCGTCTTGTTGAGAACGTTTGCTGCGTTGATATACCTGATGTGTGATAACTCTTTAACCTCTGATATAGGTACGTAATAATTATTATCTGATATTTAATCGTCGTGGTGATCGGTACATTTTATACATATTGACGGCTTAATCTGACTTCAGATTATAAAATCTCAGGGATATTTATAAGTATACCAACGTTCTTTCTCCAGCAACATACCTATGCGTACGTACCTATACCTATTTAATATATATAATGCAGGTATTTATCATCGATACTTCATTTTCTTTTTCAAAGATTAATTATAGTCGATGAGATCTTTCCTACTTTCTTTTCATCTTCGGAGATTTTGACAAGAGAGAAACTGAAGAACTGATTGGGGAATTCAAATAGGTCTATAATCACTTTCGCGACCTTTATTTGAATACCACTTTCGTGTGGAATGGTCCACCGGCAGATTTTTGTGAGACAAAGTAAAATTAGACCAATCTTTCATTTTTCTTAATCATTCTACAATGATCGACGATGATTTTCAATCCACGAATTAATCAAATTTAAGCTAATTCAAAATCGATTTTCATGATTTCTCCGCTATGTCTCAACTTACCGATTTTAATAGTATGACATACTTTGCTCAATTTTCAATAAGAGAAGAAAACAAAAACCGTTCTTTGCATCAGAATTACGAAAGTACTCCGATCAGAATCCCTCAGGCAAAATGAAGTCTTATCGTTAATTTTAACGTACAATTATATATATTTTGCCTAATCTACTCGTCAAGATTTCTCGTTCAAGTCACTGGAATCATGCCAATCACAATCTGCAGACCGACGCGTCCGCGTGAAAGTCAATACCTATGAAAGAAAAAGAAAAAACAAGCGAGTTACTTCAAAAGAGTGAAGTTTTATTCTCGAAGAGAGAAATTCGGCATGTCCAAGAAATTTGGAGATCGGTATGCACAGAATACGAGTATATAGCTCTATGCGAGTAAGCATAAAACTATAATATAATCCATACGATCGTCATAAGAGTGTGTATGACCATATCATACATACTTAAGACTTGAGGTATGTGCATATACCTATAGAAATGGGTGTATAATATACCTACCTATAGATAGAATGAGATCTTTGATCATTTATTCAGACGTGTAGCTATGATATAATGGCATACGACAAGTCAGTGAAGTCTCTGAAGACTTCGAAGTCTTTCAAGCAGTTGGACGTCGAGATATCTGCATCGGGACGTCCAGAGACACGTTACATATGTATGTATGTACATACATACATGTATCTACTTACTTACGGTACATATGTGTCAAGCCTTCAAGACATATTTTGTCACGCGGGATCAGAGGCGCGGAGAAAATCTTTCGTATGCGATATACATGCCATGTCTAAGATGCAGACCGATGAGTTTTGATTTCACCATACCTCCGGGTGGTGGATGCAGGGTTCCGCTTGTAATTGTGGCACATTAAATATTCTAGGACAGTCGAACCTCGCTTGCGTATACTAGGAAGGTCTCTACGAATACCTTGGTCGGTATATACCTTCATCTATGTATTGTATGTATGTACATACCTATAGCCGTTTATACATTTATTATTTTTTGAACATGTAGTCGTCAGGTATGGGAAAAAATGGGTAGATGATCGCTAATTCATACTCATTGAAAGGCGCGCTCTGCCTAATCTACGTATGATATGATTATTACTCGAATTCCGAGTACGAGTCTGTAATTGATTCTAAAATGAAAAAAGGAACCGAAAAACCATATGATGTATGCTGCAAGTATATTATACTCGGTACAGACGAAATTTGTTTGCCTTTAAAGATCATCCGTTATGTTTGTACTACTCAATGTATAGTAGGTGCAGGGCATAGGCCCTATATACCTGAGTATTTGCGTAAGGTCATTGAAAGAGCACAAATTTTACACCAGAACCGATTATCTAATAATTTCAGAAACGTACCTACATACGTGACTGATATAGGCGTATTTTTTGTGCTTATTTATCATCCGTTTCATGATTACGGCATATCATACACAGCGCGATTACAGCGTATACATACATATATACATGTATGCTAAATTGTCGGATATCGCGTCTCGCGCGGTGCTATATAAGATAAACGAGTATTTTCGAATGTATCTAATTAGCAAACATTAATTCGTCGGCAAACGTGCTACATAATCGGCTTTTCCGAGAAACCGCGCGTGGCGCATCTTTTACAATTCAAAATTTGTCTAGATATATGAATATGTGCAGGTATAGTATATAAAGAGATACATAGCGTATCGTATTACGTAATACATATTATACTTTTACATCTCATTACCAATTTTGTTTTGTTGGATAGCTGCATAACCGGCTGCAGCTGATGCGGTGGAAGAATATATGCAGCGAATTCAATCATGCATTATCGGGAGAAAATAATTTATAAGGTATGAAATCATTCCTGAATCGTGTATTGAATGCCCTCTATAATCAAACCCAGCATCAGCTGAAGTATCGGCTGTTAAAGAGAGTGATGAATCGACGAGTATCGGATCTGCAGCTTCGAGGAGTATATTGGTACGTGTATACATAGATATGTAAAAAATCTCGGGGGATAATATAGTATGTGAGAGATGCAGAAAATGACAGAGGAAGGGAAAGAGAAAGAAATGGAGAAAGGAAAACAGAGCGAAGTTAGTATATGTATAGAGAGCCTAATGACGTTACGACTTGAGTTTTGAAATTAGATTTTAACTTGAAAGTTCTCGGTACGTTGAAGTTCCAGAAATTCCAACTTGTTTGGCCACTTGAGCGGCTTCTACGCAGCCCTCCATCTTCCTATTCTCCTTCACCGTGTTCTGCTTCTGCTTCTGGTTCTTATCCTCCTCCTTCTTCTTCTTCTTCTTCTTCCTCTCTTCCCTCCGGTAATTGAAATCTTACGAAGGGGCAAAAAAATAATGGCCAGGATTCGCGGAACTCTGTGAAACTGTTCGCTGCAGATCGTACAGCTTGAAACCACGTCTCGCCCGCACCGCTACGTTTAGGTATAACCGATCTACCTACCAACCTGCCTACTTGCCTCCAATTATTGTCTCTTTTCACCAATTTCATAACTTCTCATTGATCTCAACGCGCATACATGCGATGTATTAGGTGGTATACGCGCCAGTTTCGAGGCCGAGGTACACAGTCATAAAAATCCATACAGTTACGTTTCAGTTTCACGTACACTCGTGAATTCCAATACAAATATACCACGGTTGATTCTAAACTAGTTGGACATAAAATTAACTGAATATACTCATCAAAATTCATGCTTTTCTCGTCTATTTGACGACTAACTTATGCTACTTTAGAACCAAAGTACATGCACCGAACTTAAACTAGCTAAACGTAAAATCTATCGCTTGATCGTATGCTGTTCGGGTGAATTTTATGTCTAACTAGGTGATAATAAATCTCAGGCTGTTCACGCATGCCTGTGAGCCCGTTAATTCTAAACTAGCCAAACCTAACATATAAAAACCGTGAGTTTTTTCACCAATCTGGCCACTGACGAGTCCGAAGCTCGAGCGATCCGCGTTAATATTGCAAAGGTGCGGGGGCAGTGACCGGTTTCGTTCGGATTTCACGTCTAACTATATTTTTATGTGCCGCAAAACCGGAAACAGTGTGCGCAGGTCCTATGCGGTTACAAGCTAGAGCTAATGTGGATTGTGATACACGTCCGGTTGCTCGGAAGTGGGTCTCTTCAGCTCATTGTCAGTGGTAGAGCACTGGTCTCGTGAATGGGTCGTGACTGAGAACCTCACAGGAGGCCAGGATAATCTTTTGTTTCCAATACCGTTTACAGCTGCCTCGGTGAGGCTGTGTGTTTGAATGAATTTCCACTCGAGTTTCGATCATTCTCCGGCTTTCGATCGTCGTGGCTATACAGAGGTAGAGCATGCGCTCGCGTTTCCTGCTATTGTAGAATTTACTAGTATATATTGGAGGCGGAGCCGAGAGATGGGGGAGTTTTCGAACCTACTACGGTAGGTCGGTAGGTACTCAATCACGGTATCACACTGCAAACGCGCTCGCTCCCCCGCTCGCTCAGCGTGACTTATTTAAATTGTACCAGGAAACTGATCGATTTCATTATACAGCCACCTACTCACTTCACTTCACTTCGCTTAACTTTAACTCATTTCAACTTACTACTTGGCGATACGAACGGGAACGGGAACGCGGACGCGACGCCCCATGCCCAGCAAACGTGGGGCGGTATTGGATGGTCTCGTGCAAACGGCATTTCCGAGATCACAAGATCGGTAGTTCATTTCTCAAAACTCTCTCTTTCTCTTTCTATCTCTGTCTCTCGAACCCCGTCAGAGATTAATCCTCGGTGAAATTGACTCTCTCAACTTCAATTACTCACTTCCCGTATATATTGAATAATGATGAACAAATTTTTCGTTACTATATGTGCGCGGTGGTAAGAAACGAAGTTTTCCTCGATTGCATTTTCTTCCCACATTCAATGTTTTCTTAGTTGTAATTGTCGCAAATGAGTCGTCATTCTCTCTTCATTCTCCCGAAGTTCCCCAAAACCGATTGTAGCTGTATGTGAATTCCTATATCGAACGTATATGAATTTTCAGATATAATAAACAGCTACACGCATTCACTTTGAGTGTTCGCCGTTCCCGATGAAAAATGCATTTTGTAAAGTTGAGCTGCGTAGAGTAATCTGCATGCAAGATGCGGCGAGATAGGGGCGTTAAACGGAATCAGTGGTATCGCGGCGTGGCGTGGCATGGCGTCCCACCAGCTGCGGGCTACGATGTTCAATTCCTGCAAGTCGTTAGGGTCCGGGCCCCACCGCGCGGGTCTTGCCGATAGCCGCTTTAACGAGTTTTGAAGAAACGACCTGTGGGATATATATAATTCTACCGTCTACTAGTATCCGCGAATCAACGATTCGATGTTATTACAGCTCGTTTGTTCGGATTCAGACCGTTGGGAATCCCCGTTAGAATAATCGGTAGTTTAACATCTGTACAATCGCCATAATCATCGAAAATTATGCGAAAGTTCGGCTTCCGGGTAAAAGGAGCAAGCATTTGGCGTCTTCAATTTTTTCAATCCCGGGGGTCTCCGGCTCCACCATAATGCATGACTCTTTTTCAACAAGTTAGTATATGAATATGAGGGAATAATTGTTCCGCAGGACGAGGAAGCGGAGCGGACGGACACGGCTGGCTTGCAGCTCGCGGCTTTGAACGACCCCCCCTGACCTAGCTCGTCGCGTAACTTTGGGTCGGGTGGCCGACCGCATCCGCTGTCCAAGGAACTCGCCGTGCTCGGTTTATAACCGACCGCAAAATTCAAGCGAACTTGGACTTGTCCTGGAAGCGTGTTTACGTCGTTGTATGTGCACTGTGCGGTGTGCGGTGTGCCGTGCGCGAGCCCTCTTCGGCGCCCGGGCTTATCAGCCACGTCTTATCCTTCGGTTCGGTTGATTTTCACGGAATTCTATATCGGATGTTATCTGAGGTTTTTCACTCTTTTTCCTCCTCCTCCTCATTCGATACGCATGTAATACTACTTTGCATGCGAGGAATACAACTGACAAACTTACGATAGCGCAGCCTTGTACTGCGGGGCATTCCGTGTCTATATAGTATATATACTCGTATTATCAGCTGTTTGAAATTTCCATTATGATGACGTTTGGTTTGATTTCCCTCTTTTTCCTTTGTTATCTTTCCATTTTTCGGGAAATTTCCCTTCCCAAATTTGGAACTTGAACATTTTTATTCTTAAATAACTCTGACTGTAAAAATACCTAACCTGCAGGATTTGGTGAATCGTTTTACATTTATAGGTATACGTATAGGAACATCTAATTATGCGCGCTCTGAAATACATACATAAAACCTACGCGTGAATATCTACTTCGTGGAACAAATATAAATTTAAAACAGAAAAAGAAGAATTCTGTCACCTCGTTCGTGACGCTGTCGTAATTAATTCACAGTTCAAAGACAAAGACTTTTGTCTTTGAACTGCAGTTTGAATAATCGAATTTGTCGCGTGGAATTTTGTGCCAAATAAGAAGAGGAACAGAAAGCTGATCGTTGGCTAACGAATCTTTCATCTTCTGATTTGTATTCCTTTTCGTTTTATATGCGTAATTTCAATGTTGCGATACAAAAATGTCAGAATTGCAAATTTTCATTCGACAAATTCGGATGCGGGTGGTACAGCTGCGCTCATAATTATAAGGTGTGGAATGGATATTATACTTCCGGTTGTTGTGTGATTTTCGTAGACGTTATATCGCTGGGTGAAATACGAGTGTGTCAATTTACATTTTGAATACGTATGTATAGGTATATAATGAGTACCTGTTATCGCGGTCGGCGACTGGATCAAGGGAAAGAAACCAAAAAACACGAAAAGTCAAAGAATAAACCTATCGACGTAGATTATTTATACCGTGCCCGGTCATTACCTAAATACAGATATAGATCTACCTACTACATCTACTACATAATGTTTGATCGTGCATCATGGCATGAGAAATTGGTCGGTAGGTACGAGATATTTCTGAGAAGAGATCAATCGCCGTCTGAGAAACAAATAACAACACAACAGCATCAACAACAACGAGCAGAAACTCGCCTCATTGCTCAGCGCCGCGATATATGTAGCCGAAGAAAGTTAATTAACTTCTCAGTATCACAAGCATTTATATATCTACTGTATAATCACGGGATTTGTATTCTTTTAATCGTAATCTCATAAATTTTCAACGGATAGGTATATATCGTAAGATATGTCTACTATAGATAATGATATTTCAGGAGAATTATAGAAACAATGGAAAAAATTCTAACGAGTGATCGTTGGTCCGTGCAGAGGCATATTCCTGCGCGGATCAACCTCCAATGAACCGACTGTAATTACCTACCTAATTTTTTTCCTTTTTTTCCTTCGAAGAAAATTTTACACGGTAGAATGAAAGTTTGAAGCCTTTCGCGGAACATTCCTAAGTATAATAGACTCAAAATCGATGGATAGTGAAAATTTTTCAAATTTTCAAGAGACAATACTTCTTCGTAAAATTATATGCAAAAATTTGTAGCTCACAATCGGTTACTCTTTTCAGTATCTCCCGGGTCTTTTGATCACCGCATGCACTAGTCAAGAATTTGTAATTCTATCACAGGAATTGGTGAATGAATGTTACGAAATTTACTCCGACCAATTTTTGGTATGGCAACAAATTTGTAACTGTACGCAGCTGCAGTCTGCAGTGAACGTTCAACACACTGTAACTCCGCGCGGAAGTTTGCATCAGGCGTACGAGTATGTACATACGTACATGATACAGATACTATACCAGACACGCTCCGAGCATATAATACCATTAGATGGAATACGTATATTCAAAGGCATTATACGGGTACACAAATGGAAAGTACATACATACTGCATATATATAAATATGTATGAGTCTGCTCAACTACTCATATCAGAGCAATATATATTATATACCTATAATATGTATATAATGTGGCGTGATTCCGAGAATTTGTTCTATAAATAAATATAATACGTATACAAAATGTTACAGGATCAAGAGACTATACAACATCTTTCCTCTTTTAGTTAGTCCCTCGCTACCTGGAAGCTTACTCATATTATAGGGATCGGGGACGACGAAAGTTTCAGATGAGATATCTATAACTATATACTATGTAAAAATTACGTCATTTCTTCTCTGCAGCCGACCGTCTCTACGTATGTACATAGCATACCTGTAATACGTTCGCGATATGTCACGATGTGCCCCGTGCATTACGTCATATTAGATATAGTTCCAGTAGAAACTATACACTAGGTATGACCTACTATAAATTAATATGATTATCAACAAATTCGAAGATGTAGTTTGTAGATGAAAATTGTAATTCGAAGATGTAATATGAAAAATTGTACACAAATCGCAGGCGCGCAGTTCGCCCCCCCCCCCCCCCCCCCCCGCCGCCGCCGCCGCGCCGTTCCGTCCCCACCCCCGACGCAATTATCACCGACTTGTGGTACTATGTAATAACTTGCAGACTTCGCGTATACCTGCCTATGTAAGCCAAAGAATTTCATATCATATTCGCTCTTATCGCGTCAGGGTGACGCTCGTACTTGGAATAACGCGTCAAGGTTATTTCCACGTATTGTTACCGCTCCGATATAGGTATGGATACGATATAGACACATATGCATGATACTGTCACATCTGCATACAATCACAATCGCGTGTACGTTGATCGTAATTCATAGTTTTCGTCTGTTATACTTTTTTCACTTTTCGGGGAATATTTTTATCACGAAGACGTTGTTCTCAAATCCCCTTTGCAGATGGTTTCATTTCGAGCAATCTATATACCTATAGCGCCTACCCATCGCACGGAAATTTCCCGTAGGATGAACTGAATTTGACACATTTTTGGGTTGCTATTTTTCCATCGATAAAATTGATTCGATAATTCGGTGATCCTTTGTGGTCCCTTTTTCCAATCGTGAGGCCTATAGCTGGACGATAGCAGCCAGATCCAGTTGCCGGGTTGCCGAAGATTCTTCAAATTCAATTCATGTACACGGCTAATGATACATCATACGTTAAATTTCGCGGTATGAAATGAGAATGCGACAATATATACCTATAGCATGTAACAGACAGCATGCATGTATGGAATGATAATAATGCGATTGAATGATAATGCCGATCTTTGAAGTCAGGAGGAGAAAAGAGAAAAAGGAATTTGTGTTATCGTAGAATCGGTGGGTTGGTTCTTTTTCTTTATTTATTTTTTTTTGTTTCTTTTCTGTTTTATCAAACTGCTGCTACAAGCTACACGTAAAAGAAGTATAGGTATAGGTATAGGTATAGGTATACGACCGTAGCGTACGCGAAACTTGACAAGTTCCGTGAATTTATAAGGCTGATCCTTGAGCCGGGCGATTAACAATCGGGGGGAATGAAACTTGTAAGAGGAACGACTGGGTTAATCGAGGGCAGCTGCGGTACGGAGAAGACCAGGACGGACGCCGCGCCGTCGTGCCGCTGTGCCGCCGCGCTCCATCGGGGCGAGGCGAGGGTCCAAGAAGAAGTGGGTCCGTCCCGTCCCGGAGACCCCGAAGTAACCCACCTGCAGCGGTTGTAGCGGGAACGGCTCCTCGGAACGATGCAATACGTTGCACGTTCGTTTGGTTCAGCCTTTATATTATTATACTTCATACTTCAGCCAACGAGCCTTCCGCTTCGGTTATACACTAGTACCTCACCCACCTACCTCTACTTGTACCACAGTTGGATGCATCGTCTTCAGTCGCATGTGTGTGTGCCAAGGCTATACGTACGTACGTATGCATGCGTGTCTGAAGTTGCATGCATTTGGTGGGTACATATGTATAGGCGCCCACCGAGTGCATACATCGAACGCCGAATGAGAACTCGGAGCCTGCAGCAGCTCGCCACGCAGCGCCGCGCAGATGCGGGTCTCTGATTTAAATGATGCTTTTCATTGTGATTCCAACTTCCTAGAAATCAGTTAATAAGCTTTCCGCTTTTGACTGCCGTATATGCTGGCAGATGCTCCGAGTCTCACGTTCATCCGTGGCTCCTCTAACAGGCTAGGTACGTACGTACGTACGTTCACCTTTCATGTGTGTGGACATAACTACTTGCGCCATTCAGATCCCCAGACCTTTGACAATGAGCGAAGGCTGCTCTGGATATTCTGCAGTTGGGTATGATGATGGATTAGCGAGAATGAAGAGTGTCGACTTATGGTCTCATCCGTCGTAGTTTTTAGTCAAAACCTTCAACTTATTCCTTTCGATTATTTCTTCTCAATTCGGTTTTCTTTTTGAAATGATGAGGATGCAAATTGTAGATCGCGAGAACGAAAGTTCAAAAGTTTGCGTCCGTATATACGAAGTTTGTTTTTTAACGTGATATTTACATCGTTTCAATGAGCAACTGCTGCTGATCCACCTTCTATTAGAAATGAGAAGAAACAATGAGGAGAAAAAAGAATGTGCTTAGTATACCTATAACCTACGTTGTGTGGTCGATGTGCAGGAGAGATTACAATAATTAAAACTACAGTCACGTATAGATCACTGCGGTGGAGTGGAGGAAGGTAGGAGGAGCAAAAGGAACTGCGGGCGCAAACCAACCGCGCAAACTATTGTATAATGTACGTACTTTGTTGGATCGCGCAGCTGCCGAAAGTTGAATTATTGTAATATATACGCACGAACTCCCTACCTTCCTAACTACCTCCCTAACAAGAACGCAAAAACATCTAGCAAAGCTCTGCGGGTATTCGTCGAGAATTACGAAAATAAATAAATCAACAAATAAATTAATTAATTAAAAAGATAAGTCATGACTAGAAAACACGAATGAACGACTATACATATATGTATAGTAAGTAGTACATACGTAATTCTCTACGTATCATGTACATACTTTACATTATCAAAAAAATGAAAACAACATAAGGACCCAAAATGATACGCAGCCAGCAGGGTACAACGAGCGGAGTCATTCCGTACGTTACTCAATACTATATCGGAAGCACGCGTATCAGATCCGATTGGAAAGGGTAAAAAATCTAATGTAGGTGCCCGCCAGATTTCGAAGCTGGATATAAACATTACTTATAATTCCTTACAATAATATCGTTATACCTGTTGACTGTTGGGTATGTAGTATACATGAATACATCAGCCTCATTATACTTGCATACGATATTATAATTATGAATTACTATACATCTATTACATCCACTCTATTATCTGTAACTGCGTACACCTATATAATGATTGGGAAAAAATTGAGAAAAGAAAACAGAAAGAAAAAAAAACAAAAACGACGAGATCAACATCGCTGATTTTTTATAATAGCGATTACAGATTATCGCTGAATCTGACGTCTGTATGTAATATACATATAGACAGATAGCTGACGCCAGAGATATGATTTACGCATTTATTTACGTAGTTTTTAATCACAAACCGAATTCATGATCAATTCTGAGTAATCTGATACATATCTGTTGGGTGTATTTGTACCTACGTTATGAAGAATAGAAAAACAAAAACAAAACAAAAATATCACCAATCACACCGTGATCACAACGAATCGTGACGTATTTGTCAATTTGCTACATAAATTGTACATAAACGTACATAACATACACACTAAATCGAAAAAATATCGCATAATCATTTGTCTACGGAAGCTTTCGAATGGTGCCAGATAAAACTATTATCCCGTTGGATTGTTCTTCACTATGCTCTCCCTCTGTGCATTTATTCTTCAATATTCTGCATACATAGGTTATAGATGATCATCGGAACGATGATGAACGGAAAATGGCAATGCGGATGTTCCTCCTCATTTTTTCATTCGTTTTCTTCTTTGTGGTTGGATTATTTTTATTAAATATGTGAGAATATGTGGTACGGATAATGGAATATTGCGAAGTGTAAAACGTGGGGTAGTTTAGGGCGCCAGGTGGTACCGCTCTCTGCCGGTAGTATTTTGAATCAAGTCCCATGCCTTAGCCGTACGAGTTAGCAGTTTGCGCGAGACGCTCCTCCGCTCGGCGAGCGTCGACCATTAGTTGGTGTTGTTTCTGTGTACAAAGTAGAAAAAAGAGAGAAGTTAAAGAAACTAAAAACGGTGGTGAAGAAAGAAAAAGAAAAGACTGTGAAGGGGATAAAGTAAAAAGACGGGAGTGTATAAAATCTGCAGTGTTTCATATCACCTAAATCGAATACATAATACGTATTGTTGAAACGAAACTTGATAAGAAATGAAAGAATTTTTACGCGAGTGAAAGGAGTGCCCTGGATGCCTCGAATCTACCATATAAAACTTTCCGCGTCGGTCGATGGATAAAAAGCTCGCTAGTTTCTCGCTGTTGAGGAGAGTGTACCACTGTTCTGGAATAAACGCACCACTCGAGCAGGAGTTCGAAAATCTGCGAAAAAGGTAAGAAAAGAAGGCTCCAGATCTTGATTTTCATTCCGATTCAACTGTTTCAATTGTACAAGATAAAACTTATTTTCTTCAATGTCGTTTCGTCTCGTGACGTTGCAGCAGCGTTCGTGTCATTATTTCATTTTTTCTCTGTAACACAGCTATGTAACAGCTGTAACTTCAATTCAATTTTAAAACAGATTGTTAAGAAGCGAGGTAATGCTACACGAGGCCGCAGTTAACATCTGCTTTGAAAATTTTCATAGGAACGTAAGAAGAGTAAACGATGGAAGGGGAATGGAATGAATTTTAATTGAATTAAAAGAATCTCTCATTATTCTTCTTCTTCCGTTCGATTCGAACGTGCATGCGATTCATAATATGAGCAGTATGGAAATGGAAATATTGAATTATTGACCCTCCGCTGGGAACAATTATTATTATCATACTTTATAACTAGAAAGTTTCATTTTCTGTGTGATAATTCTACTCTCACAGGTAGATCAGTGACGCACATACATATATGTTCATCGATACATAATTAATATTACGATAATTGATGCACACTTGAATGTCTCGTACACATTCCTCTGTATAATGTGGTACACGTGTAACGTATGCTTTGTTTGCCACGCGGCGATGCGATGCGATGTGATGCGGTGGAAGTAATAGCAAGACAGAGATATTCTCTCACAATACTGTTTCTGAATAAACAGATCGGTCCATTTACTTACTTACTTACTTACCTATTCGCTCAATTAGTTAATTTATCGTTCAGCATGTTGCGTAACAGTGCTGGAAGGAATATTTATACAAACGATAATAACAAATATGTATGTATAGGCCTAAGGTGAATTTGAGAATCATTTTATCATGACTATACTATGAAATGTGAATCGGATCATTTTTTTCCCATTATTTTGAGTTATACAAACACGAGAAAAGATCCAATATCGTCTATCGTATCGTACTGGCGTACGAAAGAACTTTTTCTTTTCTTTTTATGGTGGGTAGAACAGGTTTATAAATACAACCCGCGCTCATACACGGTGTACCTACTACACTGCACATATTGAACGAACGTGGAAACTGTAAACACGTGGGTTGTCACAGAGACAGTTTTCACTGTTTTAGTACATACCATACCTACGCAAACCTTGATTACACTCCAATAGCGGAGTTCTTTCTATTGCATGAATATCATGTGAATCGAAGAAAAGAGAGAAAGAGAGAGTGATATATATAGAGATGAAGATAGAGATAGGTAGTGTCAGCTGATGTGTAGTACACTCCTGTTCATTAATGGTTTCGCTCTGAAGGTAGCTACGCTCGTGGCGACTTGCTACGAGTGTAAGGCGGAGACCAATCAGCGCGTTGTATTTTCTCGAATTCATTCAAATGCATCGCGCTGATTGGTCTCTGCCTCACACTTGGAGCAACTTACCTGAAGCGTAGCTAACTTCAGAACGAAGCCATTAATGAACAAGAGTGTACGTAGTACATACCTGCGCCGTTGATTGCTTCACTATCCAGATTCTTATTTCCACTTTATTTCTGTTTGCGCTCGAAAACCTTATTCCATGATCACTGTAGCTGCTGTATGAGCTCTCTGAGATTCGTCGTTTACATAGTTTACTGTACTATACCTATATGCGTGTACTCCAGCCTTAATATAGCTGTAACACAGTCGATTCAAACGCGTTATCATTGAGTAGATTGTTTACAGAATGGATATTGTTGCCAGGAAATAGTTACATTGTATACATATATACCTATGTAGATACGTGCTCATAGTATATATAAACATATATACCTGGTAAGTACGAGTTATCGAACTCTTGCGCGCGGCACGAGGAGACAAGGCTACTTTCAAAACTGTCCTATTTACACAATTGAACGAAAGGCATGATTGCGGAGGGAACGATTAAAACCTCGACTAGGTGAAGGTATATTTTAATATTTCTGAGAGTATGTAGCCCGTTGTTATATCGGTAGCGGGATAAAATCGTGTGAAATAAATGCAGTTCTTTATCTACGATTTTTGTCTTGATAATGCGAAAATTTCCGCAAAAATTTATCGCTTGCAATTATATATTTTTCATTTTTTCGTCATGTTGTTCCGTGCCAACTTTATAGACGACAGCCTCATTATGTTACTATATAGCTATACGTGAGTTTCGATTCTCTATGATTCATGACAGGAAAATGAATATAAATATACGTTCTAATAGAAGGCAAAAAATCAGCTACGGTTATTGCAACTGAGAAAATCGCAGTCTCCCCTTCTCCCTCCTGTATGCTATTCTCTTTCATTTTTTCTATTCAGTTACTCATTTAGAATGAGAAAAAAAAGACAGTCGCTACCTCTTTGGAAATCGTTGCCAGACGTGATCAGAGCCGATTCAGAGATTAATCGATCTTATTGAAAAAAGTCGTCCTCGTCATCGCAATCGTCATGGTCATTAGATATATCACTCAATATTGAATATCATGCTGTCATAGATACAAATGGAAATATCATTTCAATGCAAAAATAATTTACCTGTGAACAGCTGAGTGGGAGATAGAGGGACGGAAAAAGTAGCTCTGCAGAATCAAATACACCGTCATCTTCGGTGTTCGGAATGTATGCTACTTATATACCTAAATCTATGAGAGCGGAAAAATCGAGGGCCAAATTTGAAAATGCATCAAATTGGTGCGACATATAACAGAAAAAAAATAAAATGCAAACGAAAATTGTGTTGTAAATGAATGATACGTCGCAAAGGTCACCTTGATTGATAACGGTGTAGATTATTATATTAATATAATTAATGTAAAGAATATAATCCGAAGCTCGTGACTCTGAAATTATATATCTCTTCCATTATGTTTCTGTACGCAATAAATTGCGTGAGATTATGTTATATACACGTAATTATGTATGTTATACATACACACATACGTATAAAATTGTACCTATATAGATATATATAATATAATATAACAGGATAACTCCGTCCTTGGATCCATTTTTAAACTAGTTCCGCGAATTTTAGTACATTATGAGCTCAAAGCATGTTTAACATATTGCGATAGCGCTCGAAGTATAATGTGTTTGCCTCTGATAATAGACCGTGATGCTTTGATTATGAATAGCATAGTGTATACGAATTTCCAGTTCAATCCGAACAGCGCGGGTGTATATACGTAATCGTTGAAGGTCACCGACGCCGACCTTCAACGTGATTTTTGTTCTCGGAAAGTTATAGGGCCTATACCTATTATCAAGAAAGTGATGACCTGTTCCGCCGTTTGCCGGTTATGGAGAAACCTTATCAGTGTCATGAAATTTCGAAGTTTCTCACTATTTCAGGAATTGCTGCAGAAACGCGCTTTACACGCGGCTGTAACATCGGAACCGGTAATTTTCTTGAAACAAAAGAAAGGAAGAAAAATGGTCGGGGTGAGGGATGTGTAAATAATAAATATTTGAGAATTGTGCATAATCGAAATCTCGGGATTTAGACATTAATTTTTATCGACAAAATTGACTCCCCAGGTTTTCACACCTTCGATCTATATTCTATCATAATATGTATATTATATATTGGTATTATATCAATATAATTATATATATTAACATTTTTACCTGGAACGGCCGGTACGTACCTACACGTGTAAATAAATGTATAGGTACATATGTAAGGGTACACGTATATCGAACATATCCTTACGCCGCGACGAGAGGAGAGGATCGTTGGAGCTATAAGGGTAAAGATCCTTCCCAGAATCCTGCACATCTTCTTGTTCTTCTTTCTTTCTTCCTCCACCTCCTACTTTTTCTTTTTCTTTCTTCTCATTTCTCTTATTTTATTTTCCTCATATTATTTTTCTCTTCTTTCTTTTCCTCTACTCTTCTTCTCCGCTAGCTCGCCCGCACGAGAAGAAAGAGAAAGAGTGAATATATCTAGACGCAAATAAAAGAGTGCGGTAATAGAGGGATTGGGGAATTGATTTCAGTTTTTTAACTCTATAACACAGGAATATATTATACACAGATCGTTCGCCTCTGCACCGCCACTAGCAGGGCTCATTCTTTTCCAAAAAATCTCCGCTTTCAATCTCAGCAGTAGGTAGGTATAACGTAATTTGATTAATAAAAGTAGCGAAAACTTGCCGCAACAGTGGACACCTTCGGGGACCAAAATTTCACTCGTTATTAAACGGGGACTCTGTTCCGTCGAGAGAATTAATCGATGGATTAATTCATTTTATAAGCTTCGTTTGCTCGAGTAGATCTTTTGTTATCGCTAAATATCGTTTAATAATAAATCAACATTTTATACGCCGGGAAATATATCGATAACTCATTTGTCATACGTGATTAGACAAGTATGAATGTATAATACGTGAAAATGGTGAATATGCGAAACTTGGCGGTGCGGCGATGCCACGCCTATGCTATAACAGCGAGTACAATCCAGCAGTCGGCGGCGTAGTTTTCCTGGAAGTGCAGGTTCCACCCTCCAGAGCCAGACTCGCAGAGCCGAACGCCCGATCCGCAGGCTCTTCCGAGAAACGAGGTCTGCCGCCTGCTGCCTGGTGCCTGGTCTCCTCCGCCTCTCTTCCGTGCCCACCTTCATGCTTTTGCTCACGCTCTCACTCTACTCCGAAACTCTACTTCCTATTGCTGTTGGCAGCTACCCTCCGAGATTCTCCTCTCGTGCTCCAACCGCGAAGAGACGGATAGGACGAAGAGGCGCGGAGAGGGGAAGAGGAAGAAAGCGGGAGAGAAGGTCCTTCGTTAAACCAGTAAATTGCTGTTCCCCGATATTCCTCCACTACCGCGTTACCGCCGCGGCGCATCCCCATCCGGAGCGACCGCCGAATGACGTGTACCTGTAGTACAATGCGTGTACGAATCGATATCCGCACTTCCAAGAAAACCAGCATACGGGGGAAAATTGAAGATAATACAATTTATGAATACGAGTACGTCGAGATGATGATTATTGTCATGTCGTAAGCATTCCACGACATAGGGTAGATGTATTATGTCGATATACATACATACATACTCAAGTTCTGCCGGGAAGTGGAATTTACGGATTCCACGAATGGATATGGCTCGCCAGGGGTTTAATTCACGTTTCTACTTGAACTCCTTTTCCCGTGAAGATATTCCCAATTCTCTAAGTTCGAAGCGGGGCTGGAAGTGAGTTGAATTTCAACTGCCAAGTTTCCAAGCTCCGTCCTTCTCCACGGTGCGGGGTGAATATATAAGGGTGTAAGGACATATCCAACGCGCGCTTCCGAGTAATTTTATCCGTTCGCTCGTCTGCAGGCTTTTGATAAACCAAACTCCTCTTCTTCCATCTGCCTAACAGGAGAACAAGATGATCCGTATAATATATAAATCCCTTACCTCGTATGCATCGCCGCGCGCGCCTATCCAGAAAGCGTATATTAGGGAGGATGATGTATTTAAGTAGGTTCTTTCGTTGAAATCACTACTTGTGTAATTAATGTTATCATCATAGATAATCGCACATTGAATAGCTTGACAATCATTTACTCGCCAACTATGAGAACCGGCTTAGGAATTATCAAATAAAGAATACAGAAAACAAAGTTATAAACAAATGTTCAGATATGAATGTTCCGTTAGAGAGTGCCTTGAGAATATTCAAAGTCTATCAGAATCGGTCGATTTCATTCTAAGTTGGCTTCTTTCGGTCAGAACATTATTTATCATACTATCCTACAACTTCACGGTGACATAATTTTTGCTTTCTCATTTGTTGGTTGAATAGTGCTATTCGTTACTCAAGATCGATCCTGCTGGAGTCTTATAAAATTAATGATTCAATGATAAAACATGATAAAAAAATGATGTCAGAGTGAAATTGTGGGGAACACTTTTCTAAACGGGAAAAAACTACTTGAAGTGGAATCGGCCGATTCCACTAAATTTTTAATATCTTAAAGCACTTTGTTGATGAAACATTGATATCTGGGCGTTTGTTTAACATTTTCAAATTTTTCTCTTCAGGAATTTCACGGCCAGTTTTCGTAGTCATGTCATGAATATTCAATTTGCGATTATCGCTCAATAACGTGAATCACAAAACTCGTCACAAAAGTAGTGATTTCAACGACTGAACCTCGTCAAACGATATAATAATAACACTCGCCGTTAAGGGCGTTACACATTCCTCGTGGTAAGTATACTATACATGCATACTTATGCATTCCTGCAGCTCTCAGAAACTATTATAATTTAACCAACTAGCACATCCTCGAACTCTCGTATACATACCTATAATATGCATTATAGTAAACGTAGGTACATACATACATACGTATGCAATCCAACAAAAAGCATTCATATAATTTTGTTTTCGTTTTGTTTTCGTTTTTTTTTTCTCCTTTTTTTGTTTCTTTTGTTCGCTAATGGTTCAAAAGCACTTCCTAGTATTTTATAATGCATTTACGGCTTAGGATGGATAGTATAGGTACCCATATCGTAAACGACATGCACAATACGTTCATTCTCGTTTTATAAATAACTTTCAATTGACTGTAGCAGATGCAAGACAAGTTCAAAAGCTAGCCTATACCTACCTACGCGCGGTGAATATGCATCCCCGCGGCGTTACGTCTTACTGCGTTCCTACTTATAACATAATAATTATCTTATATTAGGCAGAAATGAGATAATGAATAAATATTATGTTATTCATTATTATTATACCGCAGACCGCATGCATGTGCTAGCTAGCGTGCAGCAGCAGCAAGAGGTCAATTACGAAATTGAAGACAAACGACGAACTTCTATAATATACGTAAATACATATACCCGTAGCTTTATACTAAACAGTGAAATATGCGAGAGGGTAGGTACGGTGGTCACGTGTGGGGAAAAAAGGACTACCGATCTCCTTCACTCCTTGACTCACTCACATCAGTTCATCGCCGATCTTCGTGTCAGCCCAATCGTCAGCGGAATATTCTAGCAGGAAATTTATTTTCCCGGAAATTTTATTGTAGCCTCCTACTAGGTTCTAGGACGGACGCAATGGTAATTATAGGTCTGTAGGTATAGGCGCCCTATTCCATGCCCACCAATCGGACGATCATATTTATTGGCCTAGGGCTAAGCCACTCAGAACCGAATACCGACCAAGCCTTCTTCCGGTTTCCTACTACAATGCCTTGCGATTATTCTGAGCTTTCCTGTAAACTTTTACCGTTAAGGAGTTTTCAGCACGGGGTAACGTGACCGATTTTAGAGTTTTTCAGAATCTTGGTCTCATTCTTTCGCAAAACTTCGAATCTATTTGGAATTTTTTCGTATTAATTAGGCAGTAGTCAGCAAGCGCGCTCTGGTCAGATATATAGGGAATAGATATCATACGAATTTTTCACATATTTATTTCGCTGCGAGACGGGATTTGAAGTTATATTTTACAAATTATTCGATTAATAACTGACGCACTTCCTGACACCTGAACAATGATTTGCAAAAAAGTAACCCGATCGATTCAAAGTTTTGCGAAAAAATGAGACTGAGATGCTGAAAAATTCTAAAGTTGGTCACGTGACCCTGTGCTCAAAACTCCTCAAATATGCATGGTCGGGGCTGAAGTTTATAATGTCAACGTGACGATATGACGAAAAATAATATCGGCTGAAGAGTTTTTTAATAATCAAGAAATAAATCTTCATTTATCAACGATGTCGACGTCAGGGATTTCCGGAAGTCTGACGCAAAAAAATAAAATCAAAAGATGAAAGAATAGAAACGACGATCTTCTTCCTTCGACGGAAGATCCTTCAGCCGATATTGTTTCTCAGTTTTCGTTATTTCGGTTGAGTTAACGTTATAAATTTCAGCCTCATCCATTACACGCAGGTAGTACATGGATCCATATACATACATAACGTACCAATATTAACTTTCGATATACTTCGTTCTTTATGCCATATAAGCTACTTCTGTTTTTTCTGTTCTACAACAACCTCCTGCAGCAGGCATATTCACCCCGATGTACATACACATGTACGTGTACGTATACACGCACGTTATACGGTACAGCTACTAGCTATAATTGCGCAATAAGTCGGGCGGGTTGATTTAAAATGATTGTACGTACCTACGGCCGACCAATAGTATATTATTTATAGCTTTACTTGGGTGTATACCTACCTTAATATATACCGATTCAGCCACCTGTAGAAGCAGATGGTTCCGAGGGCCGCGCTCCTGCAGGGTCGTAATTTACTCAAGAGCTATGTACATGGTGTTTAACTGGAGTTTTCTTGGAAACGATTATTAGGTTTGTCAACGGCAAATATATCCTAAATGACGGGGGGCTGGGGGCGAAACGGCGGGTGTTCGGAACCTACAGTGTACCTACTACCCGCGGAGTACCCGTATATCGGTGTCGGTCGTGCTGGTTCTCGTCAAAGACTATATAAAGAATATATAATAAGGACTAAGTTAACTTTAATATATATGTCCATAAAAAAGAAGAGAAAAACCGTCAATGCGCACATGCCTATACTTCGCGTGCTATACAGGATTCGGTATCATATAAATGTACAGAAATTACCGTTTCGAAAACGAAAAATGTCAATTTTCGTAAGCGACTCGATCGATTTAGAGAAAACTTTGAGAATGCATTGAGTACGATGGCAGGAAGTGGCTAAGTGTTTCACCTTTCCGAAACATTGATCGGATCTGATGATAAATAAATATTCCCTGTGTTAGCTAGGTTAGATTGCCAGCGGCTACTCCAATGGCCTCTTATATTTTCATCATGTTGTTATTTATTTATATACCTACCCCTGCGAGTAAGGTCTGACTTTTTATGCGCATGATTATATGGTATATGTGAGTGAGTCATGACGTATTGAGAAAATCCGATAGACGAAGAGTGATAAGTATGTAAGTAGGTCCATAATTCATTTGAAGAAATCTGAGAGCGACGAAAGAAGGAAGAACAAAAATCAATGACACAAAAAATGAAATGTGCCCAGTGTGTATTATATAGTATGCCTGTACACAGGTAGGATACTATTCATATATAACACAAATCTCTGCAGGGAATGTTATTTTGGAAATTTGGTCTGTCATTTTATAATGTGATTAACTGGTTGCTGTGTTAATACGCCGCGTATCTTATGGTATATATAGGTATAATACACACGTTGTATGTACTACAAATGTTATATTATTTACGTAGTAGCAATTTCTAACAAGTGTACATGTACTCAACACATGGCTCGACATGCGAAAGGGCGTTTGGAAAACCTTTCTATAAAACGCAGACCCTGGAAAGTTGGCTCATATATATATATAATATTGAAATACCGAAATATACACATAATTATACGGTCTCTGAACGGTTTCAGACTGCCGAGGTAGACAGACTAATTCAAAAAGAGAAAATGCCACCGACCATGGATGCCTACCTATGTACACATGATACACGAGAGGGCAGAGTATGCGTATGTGTACCTGTATGTGTATGTATATTCGTGAAATGGACTCGAACAGGAAGCGGAAGTCACTCGTTTTACGAATGGGACAATACTAGGCCCTTGTACTGCAATCGAACGTCAAAATACTTGGAAATAGTTAGGACATATACGTACTACCGATGGTATATATTATAATTCTGATATGTATAGAGGTTATACATATGATATAATGCGTCGAGGCTCTTACATACTGATACTACCATTTGTAAGTACATCACTCGCTATAGGCGGAATAGAAACACAGAATTAAGTAATTGAATTCTACACGCAACGTCGTTGCACATATGATGTAAGCAACTGTAATTCACAAATATATCGGAGCGCAGATGTATGTATGACAGTTACAATGCGAAAGTAGGTATAAGGTACATATATTTATCGAATTTTTAGAAGCTCATTTCTATCTAAAAAAATGAATTGAAAACAAAGAGATTGCAGGAAACAAACGTATTCATTGGATGGAAAAATTCACTTTATATAGCAATTTGAACCTGCATATATGGGCGTGCACGAATGCGAAACTTATTATCTGTACGTGAACCCTCGAATACATTCTAATTCGGTTGAGATGATGAAATGTGATACAGAAAAGTCGATGATAGTATTATAATACTATACAGTACTATAGCTGGTATAAGTGGTACATATTGATTGAGAGATCAGAGATCGGCTCTGTTCATTTATGCGTTTACGTAACGTTGTTGGTCTTTTTTTGTCGATTTTTTTTATTTTATTCTCTTGACAGTGTTCGACTCGCCTGAAATTCCAAGTTTACGAGAAATCTTCAGAGTCGTTTAGCATATACTTCATTATCTGTTGCAAATCATTCGGATTTCAATAATTTCTTTGCGCAGTAGCGCAATTCTATATCAAAAATCGGGCACCGAAAACTTGGATAGATATATACTGCATATGTATAATGCATGGATATATATAGTACATGCATATGCATATGTATCGGCTGAGTTCAGTCTTCCGGTGTGATATAAGAGAAAACCGATTACGCGTCGGGGAAGGACACCGCTCAAAGGTCATTTCCGTCGATCGTTTTCTCATACATACATTATGCATACATATATCTATATACCGACGACCGTACGTATATATTCGGAGTATATATATATATATGTATGAATCGTTCCGCGCGATACGATTTATTTCTTTCAAGCTACATGCATGTATATAGTGTATGTCCGTGTATGCATAATTCGCGTACCTGTATATTTAGTGCGTTGATATCTTATTTATTTATTCGGTGATTTATTCACAGGCCTCCCTTCAGCATTAGATGGAAAATTTTTGTAGGATTTTAGGAAATTTATTGCAATGAAATTTTGGGACCCTTTTTAGGACAAGTATAGTTTTATCAAAGTATCCTGTATTTGTGAGCTACCGTGACTTTTCACTTGCACGATCCCAGAACCATCTATTCGAAAGGTAACCTGTAGGTACATTTCATGTATATTTCATGACGCAAATTTAACTTCGTCACGCGGCTGCCCGATGAACTGCGGTGAAGTAAATGTGTTTCAAGCCGCGAATTAGGGGAAGAATTACTTTTTCGTGTAAAAAAGTTAAAGATCCTCTGAATTTTTAGATTTTTAGGACATCTCATGTAATTTAGAACGTTTCAGGACAGATTTGGGAAATTTTTGCAAAATTAGGAATTTTAGGACATCTGGGGGGCCTCTGTATTTAGTTTTCAGTTGACAAAAAAAATCGTATCATATCATGATGATTATGATTCTGATAATTATTATTGCCATTATCGTACGGTTTTCTTCACACTGCATCTAGGTATATCGATGTAGAGTTATTGGATAATGTATAACTATAAATGATCACGCCACAAAATCCACGTGAGTCACGACCAGGTGTGCAGCCTTCGCCGTATTCGGAAACTATAATCATCGAATAGTGTGCCTACGCCATGTATGCAAGATATGCAGCTGTTTTTTTATATACGCGTTCGCGCGTCTATATATACTATTATCGAAAGATTTAGGATTTGATAATCAAAAATATTATTGTATTGTAGAATATTGACTCAAATTGAAGAGTTATTGAAATGAATTTGAAAGAGTGGTCAACCTAGGTGACTGGTTCCAAAAATTCAACGAGTCCTGAGTTATCGGATAAGAGTGTATCGATCAAATGAAAAAAAAAATGTAGGTAGGTATGATCTGTTGATTTTTTTTTCAAGATAGCATTGATTCAAAGGGGAAAAAGATATCGATGAAACTTGTATTCTTCATCAACGTAAAGAAATACGGCTATACGATCCGAACCAAAAAATGAAATCGTGTGATCAGTTCGACGTTGGATAAAATATAAAGTAAAAATCGTATCGATCGTTGGGAGAGAGAACTGCGCCGGAAGTTCACATGTAGGAAGATGGATAATAACTACTCGGAAATTAGGTACTAAACCAACGAAATTGAAAATCGGATCGGTTCATTTTTGAGTTACACAATCCCGCGCATGCAGGCGGCGTTTGATCCATCAAAAATCGAAACCCTTCCATCAACTTGAATCTTCAAGAATTGTAACTTGATTGTTCGATTAATGCGGGAAGCTGGATGAAAACAAGTAATTTGCAAAGTGGAGTTTCATAAAATCGGCCCGTTCATTTGCCATAACCCCTCAATATTATTATCATCTTCGTTATTATCACGAACCTAATGAAGTGGATCAGCGGATTGTAAGTGTAAGCTAGTTATAGCATCTCATGATCCCGGACCAAATTTGCCCCATATATATATATATATATATATATATATATATATATGTATATACGTATACTCGTATTTTCTTGCCAATTCCCTACGCACCGCCGTAATAAGATAATAATGGCTATCTTCCACGAATGGTTCGGGCAAATCCCCTTATAAAGAGCTTGGTCGTTTTCGTTTCTGTCCTCTCCCTGCAATATATAATTATGTCCGCCTATCTACTCTGCATACATTTACTACCACCTTTGTAGGTAGTATGTATACATACCTAAGGGCGGAGAAAATCATCGCCGTGCGCGTGGGCGCGAGCGGGTAGGTAGATAGATACATAGGACAGTGTATGCTACATGATCATCATTCTTCTCCGAAAGGAGTAAGTAAATTGAATGTCCGAATTTCTTGGAATCAGATTAAATGTATGTACCTATATATCTACTATCTAAATTTTGTTGAGAACTATTTTCAATTTCTGTGTTGAATTTCAGTCTCTTGGTCCGATTGGCGCGATTTGATCTATTCTACGCTGTAAACAATTTCGAGAGTCTTGTCGACGGCCAATTCCGATCTGATATTTTCACTCAAGGATCTAAAATTCGAATTTCAACATTTAATCGTTGGAACAATCCTCCTCGATTACAATTATTTCGCACATCCCGAACAGTGCCTGGAAATTTGAATTCAGCGTGCCAGACAACCCCACCTCTCGAGGTGATTTTACAATCCCTGAATGATGAAAATTATTTCTCTAAATAACATAACTTTATTATTCGGACATTTTATGCACTTTTTTCCAGGATTCGAGTGATATTAAATGGAAATTCATATAAAAAATTTTACTTTTTTAAAAAAAGTTCCCCAAATAATCATCATTTGTTATCTTATAGCTCAAAAATCGATAGGGAGGGGTGGTTTTGGCAAATCTGGAGAACCCTCGAAAATACCCGGATATAGACCTTTTGTAATTTTTTTTTTTACATTTGACAATGTTCTACGCGCTCAAAGTGTACAGATAAAAACGGATAAACGGGGTTGAAATAGGTTAATTTCTAAATCTACTTTATGGAAGATTAAAATCGGAACCCGGCGCGTGGCTTTATGTCTCTGGATTGTTTGTTTTCTTTAGATACCTATACCTATTTGTTCCGTTGCCCTTGCGCCCTTGCGCCCTCCGCTCTTCCCCCTTTTGAAGTCTGTGTCGTTTGCGGCAGATGCGCTATGCGCGTTCTCACATCTGTCCATCCGCATCTGGCTCCTCGTCTGCAGGTATGGTATATTGCAAGCTGCTTGTGAAGGTGTAGGTCGTACCTAAATACTTTTATCATACTCTGCCAGGAGTCCGACGAACGAAAAAGGAGAAAGCTTATTTACACCGAGGACGACGACGTCAGCGGGAGCTTTTATTGTACATTCTTCGACCGAATAGAATCTAGAAGAGCCTGCAGGTCACCTGGTATTTATAATACTTGTATACTCTACTACGAGACTATACGGGTTACGGGGACCCACCCAATCCCCTAAAGCAGTAATTTTGCGAAATTTAATTTTTTTTATTTGAAATTCAAGACCTAACACACGGCAGGGGGCGTAGAAACGTGAGTTTTCAGAAGGTCGAATCCCGAGTCCCGAGTCAACGGCGAAAACGCGTTTTATTAACTTTTCGGTTGTAAGCCTCCCAGCTGCGGCGTGGCACACTCGTAGAATTTTTCTTTTTGTCCTTCCGTCTTTCCTCTTCTTTCTCAAATTGCAGCATGTCATTTTTAATTATTATTCGTTTTGTAATTTTATCTGATTTTCACACGTATTAAACGATATTATGCATACGTAGGTATGTACGCATACCTCATATCATACCGAGAAAATATATTGTGTCTGTATTTATCGGTATTTTTTGTGAGCTGAAAAACACAAATTCAATACCACATACCTATCTAATTAGTCTGAATAGTTGCCTCGTCAGCTGGATTGAATTGAATAGAACAGATCATCGTTGTATGAAATAGCAGAATATACATCGAGAGTATAGTTATAACGAGTTATACCTAATTCAGTTTATTCCTGGTTTTTTGTTTTCGTTTTTCTCTTTATCGCTACCGGGTAGTGTGGAGAGGAAAAAAAATAATACCATTCCGCCTAAATGCGTTGTATAGTAGAGGACGATATTTTTCTTTGCCCTCCTCACCCCTTCACGCCTACGACCCGTCGCTCGGCTCAATTCCACTTGAAAATATTTCTCATTCTCGGATTTCCCCCACCATTGGAATATCGGCGAGCGTGGGCTGTGGCTGTGTAGTAGTCGGAACGTACTCCTCTCCCCACCAATTCTTCTCGGCTCTCGGTTTTCTCCCCACTCTAAAGCCGCGCCGCTGTTACATGTGGCATGCCTCCCCCCGCTCGTCTCTCCATGCACGCAGTAATAATTATAGATTCATTCACTCGAACGAAGCAGCCACCCGTCAGTTGCTCGACGAATTTCAAACGAGCGCGTCGTGTGATTAGATAAACGCGTCTAAATATATTAAACATATATTATTCTGTACTATACATAGGTAGACCTACGTATGAAATATTATTCTTTTCGTGCGGAATTGGTGTAGGAATTTAAGACTTGTTTTCAGCAATCGCGTTTTATATTCCATATAATTTTTGGTATTTTTAAAAATTATGTTATTGCGGAAAGTGGATCATCGTGTTGTTGATTTCTAATTTATTTATAAACTATCGATAGAAATATCGTCAATCGTACTGCATTTAAAGCTGTAAAACTATTCATATTTATTATTTTGACTTTGAAAGTTTTGTGAATGTTCGCAGTCGTGCGAGAATTTCAATAATTTATGAATATTAATTGAACAAGACTGAAACAGTGAAACGGTTTCATGTGAAATGTGCTACTGCTGCTGATTTTTGGATTATCGATCTTCTTCATAAAATATCACATGGATTATCATTGTTTGTTTTCATCGAATAATCATTCACTGGTAAGAATCTGACACTACTATTGTTTCGTATTACGTGTTACCATTATTTCAATACTGTCGTACATAGTTGAATCTTTTTAAATTCCCAAATTTTTACTCAGTTCAAATACCTACATTATCATACCGAATGGTAAAGAAAGAGAGACTTCTAGACGTTCATTTATATTTGCATATTGTATACATAGTAGAATCCAATATCTACTACAGATACCGCTCCGATGTTTTCAAGCCCAGAATCGTGTCTTGAGCTAAAACAGCAGATTGAACAAAGAAAGAAACTGCCGATATAAATTACCGATGTGAATGATAAACAGATGAATTATAATGGCATGCTGAAATCTGATCAACCTCCAACTAGCGTAATGATATTCTTCGATGAATAATTGTACAGAGGAATGTTGAAGGTAAATCGATGATTAGAGTTGAACCGTCGGTACAGCGTAGTTATTCAGTTATTCGCAATAATTATATGTATAATATAAACAATTGTCTCTGCGTCCGGGAATTGATTAAAATTAGTTAGTTACTTTCGTTCGGCGAAATGGCAAAGGTGTCTAGGAAGGAACTTTCTCTCCTTGGAAAATGAAACGCGCGGGGCTCGCTGGATCCTACGGATTCTTTGAAGTAAGTCACGGTTGTATCTCCCACCTATAGTAACTACACTGAACAGACTGACTGACTGACTGACTGGCTAGCTAGCTATCTAGTGGAACTGTGGAAAGGAGGCAGCTTACAGTAAGCAGCATGGTTCTTGAAAATGAAAATAAAAAGAGATGTTCTCTCTCCCGGCATTCCAGTCCTCTGCTGCACGTTTGTCTAAATAATTATTGCCGAGAATCGTTGAAGCTGCTGCTGCTGTTGCTGCTGCCTATGGAAACAGCGTTGACGACTCTTATCGCCGTTTTTGGACATGCAGCTCTTCACCTCGTCTTCTTATATCATTCTCGTTCTTATTCGTTTTTCTTATTCTCGTCCTACATATGTATTTTTCGAAGTTAACCTCGCAGGTAGTGAATAAAAATAACGTCTGTTCAATCTAGTCAATCCTTGGAAGAAAGATTGATCTCGTCTGGTTTTTATTTGTATCTTCATCTTTATAATATCTTTCATCGACATATAACGAAAATAAGTAGTGTCGTCTTTATTTCGATTTATTCTTTGTTTCCTATCTCTCTCTTTCTTTGTGTCTCTTTGGATTTTCTTTGCCAAGTGAATATAATATCTTTCCGTTTGAACGTGTGTGCAGCAGCATATAATACACATATAGGTATATTATGTGTGTATGTATTATTATATCGAGAAAGGAGCGGAGGAGGTCGAGGTGGATTCTGCGAATTCAATTCTTACGGCGTATAATTTTCATCAAACTTGTTAATGTCAAATACCTATCCAACCTGACCTAACTTAACCCACGTATCGCGACTGTGTAGATTATTATCCAAGGTTTAATACACGCTAATAATTTGCCGGGATGTCGATAGGCCTATATCTTATTCCACTAGGGCAGTATTGTAACCTCCATATTGAATTTTTAATTTCTCAGACATTCTTCTCGTAGATGGGCTATTGAAAATTATCAATGTCTCTTGTTCGATATCAATATTTGCGTTTGTGCGAAATTAGGACACATCAATCATCTTTGTGTTGTACCAATCACGAAAAATGATGAATTATTGAGACTGCAATCTATAACTTAAGGTAATAGAACGAAATGACGAATAATAGAGTGGAAATTATTCGATGAAGCGAAAATCTGGCTCTTCTGAGCGATTTTTAGGAATCTCCCCTCCCCCAGGGGATATTAACGTTAACGTTTTAAATTTTAGCCACACGCGAAGCGTTGGAACTCTCGGAATCACATGATTTTATCATACCATCAGAATTCACTTGAAATTGAATTCCGAAAAGAACAGATTTTTGTGTTACTTCCTTATTATTTTTTCCTTTACATTGCGGTGATGTGATCCCGAATGGTGGAGATTCACTTCGAGGAAAAGATAAAAAATTATAACGAAACTATTCTTTTCGAACGTGATGCTTGTAGTATTCTATGGTATCCGTATAGGTATAATGATTATATCCGTGGTGCATTCAAACGTGTCAATTAGATTTGTTCAAATTGCTCTAAAAACTGCGCACTGTTTCTGTCGGGAAAACATTGAGGAGCGGCAGGGAGGCGCCGCTAAAATGAGATGCTTGGAATTAAGAGGTGGGGGTAGTTGGCCTTCTGGTATTGCCACATTTGCTGTGTTAATAGCTTCGAGTATGTTCGGTTGAACTCGGCAAGACACTCTCCGGTTCGCGGAAGCTGGCGTTCGCGCTACTCTCCGAATACTACGAATCACAGACGTAGCCAAGACGTCGTAACTAACTGACACTCGAATCACCTTCCACCAACGACCAACGCGATGTGAAAATCCTCTTGTACATACGATTATTATTATTATTATACCTATAGAAATCCCTAGATATACCGTCTATGCTTGCATAGAAACTAAAATGAACGCACGAACGAACGAAGGAAAGAAAGAGAATCACACCACGTTCATTGTATTGTATTGTATTGTCTTCTCTGCTGGCTTTCCTTTTTCGTCCTCTATATCGCAATTTGTACATGCATACAGTTCTTTGTATTGAAAAACTATATCTGTTTGTGTTTTTTTTTTCTTATTTGATTTCTTTTCGTTCATATCATTAAATATGTAGTATGTTCGTGCATGTGTACAGCCAAAGCCATATGGAAAGCGATCAAGGCTTTGGATTTTGCAGTTCAGAAAAGTAAAAATTGTAACGGTAGACTGCTTGGCACCGGAGTGCGCGCTGTATCAGGCGATAAATAGCATTTCATTTTTAAATTATAGACGGTATTTTATCCGTTTGAAGATACTGTCGGATTGGCTTTTTTCTGATAAACATGAATTGCACTGTGATCGCATTAGTCACTCTTCAGTGTAAAATAACTACATAAAGATAAATTGAGATAAAAAACTATATCCTTTATTATAGCTCGAGTCATTTATAGCGGGTTATCATTATTATCCGTTATCGATTTATATAATCACGGTATTTTTTTTTTTACTTTTGCTCTTGTTTTTTTTTTTTCGTATTTGTGGTTGCAGGAATTTATCTATTAGGCACAGCATGACGATGGTAATTTATTTCGCCACTTTACGTATATTACAACAAGTAACAACGAGTTTATTTGTCAAGCTTCGAGTGATCGTACGTCGTGCGTCACATATAGTATGTGCCGACTTTACTCGTTGCATTCAGGGTCGACGAATACGAAGAATATATATACATATACATGATATTCGATGAGCATTCCTTTTTCTCTAAGAATGTATAAAATGAATTGTGGAAAGTCAAGTTCAATTGCTCGAACGATAACTTGAAACTTGACTGTTTCACACAGATTTTGACACAGCTATCTGTAAGATAAGATCTTCGATAGAGACCTCCGTGCGGAGCTTCGAGATTATTGCTATCTGCTATCTGCGCGATCAAATATTCATGCTCGTGTAATAAAATATTCATGTGATTCGGAACGCTTGCGTTGGCCCGATGGCTGAAAAGCTCGAAATATCCAAGTTGTTTTAGTAATTAATGGATTTTACAAATGTCGAGATCAGCTCAATGGAAACAGAACAAAAATTTAGAATAAGAAGAGCTTAGGAAATAGAAGACAAAGGTTTTTTCGAGTAACTCAAATGTAATCGTATATTTAAATACCATAAAATCTTATGACATCGAATTATCTTCAGTTTCTAAGTAACTGTATAATCCAATGATTATGGATACGATGATATTCCATGAATTCGAATTTGGTAAAACCGTTGACTGAGGCGAATATTAATGCGCCTGAAATTCTGAACGTTCAAAATAACGAAATTCATCTGATTATCTGAATAAATAATTAGCAATTTTCATTTAATCATAGACATCTAATTATCTAATTATCATCAGTAACTATACAACGTGAAACTGGATAAAGCGTAGATCTCTGACGCATCTAACCAATTCTTTAGATAATCGGATCTTTTTGTTCATTTTAACGTACGAAACGTCAGGCATACGATAATTGTTACCCATTATTGGATGCAGTGCGTCTTCAACAGCACCTTAAGGTTGCCTGATGCATGTTAATAACTCAAACGATTCTATTGTTAAAAATGACCAAAATATCGCATGAAGTTCCTTGGAATTCTGAAAGTCATAGCTGGGGTGCGATCGAGTAGAAATTCGATCAGACCGTACAGGAATCGAACCGAGCAATTGGAAGTTCAAATAGTCGAAAATAAGATGCGCGCTACAACAACAAATTGAGATGAAAATAAATGTAGCTCACGCGTGAAATCGATTCCTCTCCCGTTCCGAATTGGACCGAAAATTTTAGTAAATCGCCTACGATCTACATTCAACGCGTCTTCGTCGAATGATTGGTGAAAAACTTCAAGGAAATTGGCTTCCGTTATTAGACTGTAATGTAGAAATACATACCTACGGATTTGATTGGTTTGGACGACGGGTTTTTTCGGTGTTATAATTGCAACCCTTGAACTGTTTGAATTTAAAAACTGGAATACCGTTTTCGACATCTTGATATTAACATTGTTTCCGTCGTTTTCTTTGTTGCAGAATTGTTTGCCGAGCGAGAAATGGAACTCGCGGCTTAGAAAGGGAATGTGAAATAAAATACGAGAAAATAATAAGGACAGAAAGAAAGAAAAGGAGGAAGGGAAAACGGAAAAAAAATGTTGACATTGATGTGTCCAAATTGCCGACACCGATACCCGGCACCTGGTTGTTACAATCCGGCTGGATCGGTAGTGATGCAAACATCTGGTGGTGATCAATTTTCAGCAAGTTGTAATGGGAGTTATTGTAACGGAAACGAGTACCTCGTTCCACGAGGATATTTGAACGGCGGCGGTGGTGGTTGCGTGAATGTTAATTCTCCAACGATTATACACTGTCCAACAATAATACAAAACCATAATCATAATGTAAATGAACAACAACATAACAGCACACCGCAAAATGGTTTTATCAATTCTACCACAAAATGGATACAAGAAACTGCAGGTAATAAAAATCAACAACTGCAAAGACATCGACAAAACTTTCCGATGAGCATAGACGACGGCAGTGCTACGACGAATCCAGATATTTCACATCAACATTGTAAAATCGGTAAAACGGGAGAAGGCACCGTCACGCTTGCAGCTAACAATAACGATAAATTATCCGAAAAGATTGAAGATTCGATTAATTCCCAATGCGGGATATTCCAAAATCCACATCCAATGCTCTACTCGGCGCCAAGCGGATGTCAGGAATTACCAGGATTGGTGAGAACCAAACCAACGTCCGTCAACACCACCGCTACTACGGCATTCGATTTTCAAATAAATCAAGATCCTGATTGGACGAGAACGAAACATTGTTCTCATGGCCAAGTGTTGGATGATTGTAACACATCGACGCCAAATTTAATTCACCTATCGTCATCGTCAGGCAACTTCGTTGCTAATGGTCCAACAATCTCTTCTACCTCTATCTCTACCTCTACTTCCACCTCGTCTACTTCTTTGATGAACAATTCTGCGATAAATATCAATCCAACTTTATCACCGACGGTTATCCAGCTAAACGCAACATTACAATTACCTCCAAATGTTGCTCATTGTACAGTGAGTATTACAGCAACGGCAAACACTATGCCAAGTTGTAATAGAGCGAGGAATAATTTCAACGGTGGTGGTATAGTCGAAACCGATACATTCGGCAGTGTGGTGGGAAATGCTTGTGAACGTGATGATAACAGTCCAACCACTCCTGTATCTTGGGTTTTACCGTTTCCTTGGGGTGTTAACGGTAACACAGGGAACAACAGTACCGATTTAGAACGTTTGACCACGGCCCAAAGGGTTTTACAAATATCAGGATGGTATCACGAAGGTTTGAGCTGGCAGCAAAGTGCCGCATTGCTGAAAAATTCACCAGTCGGTTCGTGGCTAATGAGAGATAGTTCGGACAAGAGATACATGTATGCTGTTTCCGTGCAAACGGCACGAGGACCAACCGCCGTCAGGGTACATTACGTTAGTGGTAAATTTCGGCTTGACGCTGAACCAAGAATGGCACCTCTAATGCCAATGTTCGATTGTCCGGTCAAAATGATCGAACATTATATTGAGTATTCGAAAAAAATGTCCGAGCAAAAAGAAGTGTGGGTTGATCATAGCGGGCAACTATATAGCCAGATTTATTTAACCAAACCTTTTCTCAAGGAGGTTAGGTCGCTTTCACATTTAGCTAGGCTAGCCATTAATAGGAGCAATATTTCTACTCATACACTTCCAAATCCACTTAGGGAATATATTGCCGATTACCCCCACACCGAGTAATCTTTACGTGGTCCATAGTGTTGCGTTCTTTCTTTCCTATTTCTTTTTATCTATTTATTGTTCTATTATTTTTTATTATATGTTCAACGCAACTATACCTATAACATACACACGATCATAGTTATGATTCAAAGCATCTTCCAGTAATTCTATAAGTAGATAATGTTATTTTTTTTCAATTTAAATTATATAAGGAAACAAAAACCGAGAAATAAGGAAAAATCATAAGATAGAGTAACAAATTTAGAAGAAAACAAAAGAATAATAATTATAAGGAATTATACAATATGTGTGTATCTATATGGATACGCTATACATAATACAGATATATATACCTAGATATGGACGTAAATCTCAAAAGTAGCCTCAAGGTGGGTTCCTAGACGCTTATTATACATATTACATATATATATAATATAATAAATTGAATTACGATTAATAATTTAAAGATACTTGGATAAATAAATAAGCGAATGAATGAATCAATCAACAGGATCGCTTCCTACGAGGTGATTGATTTTCTTTTTTTTTTTCTCCCTAGTTCCTTCGTTAAAAGGGAAAGAAAACGAAATTTGCTCGGAAAAGTAAAGAAAAGAAAAAAATTCATAAAAATACAACGAAAATGGAACAAACGTATATCTGTACGATATATAATATCATCATCATCATCATCATCATCATCATCATCGTCGTTGTTGTTGTCGTTATTATTATGATTATTGTTATAATCATTATTCTTGCTGCTGTTATTTGTTAATTTGAAAGTATTATATATATTACAATGTTATAGTATACTTGGATCTATAGTATAACCAAAGATTTAGAAAAAAATCGAGAGAATAAGCGTCGCAACTGTATTTCTAACTTCTGTTGTATTTATTTATTTCATTAATATCATTTTTATTATTATTGTTTTTATTCTATTTAAACAACGGTTCTCGGAGTAATTGAGCATAATAATATCTATATTTATATACATATATATTATATTCTTTCTTTCTTTCTCTTCTTCTTCCTCACCATTTCTTCTCTGTCTTTTCTTTGCTCCAAGCAGAGACTCGCGTAACAACATTGAAATATTTCTCATATTCGATCCGATTTTTTTTGTTTTGTTTTGTTTTGCTTATAACCGGGAGAGAGACTAGAAAAGAAACGAATGGAAATGTTCAAAGATCGGAAGGGAAAAGAAAAAGGGTGGTACCTATATTATATGAATATACATATATATACATATCTAGATTGCAAAATGAATAATCTTTCTCACAATTATCCATACACTCAGGTGTAATGGATAAATAATTCATAGGTAATAACAATAATAACAATAATAATAATATTAATGATAATAATGACGGTAATGATAACGATCATGATGATAATTCAATTTTTTCATACGAGTAGGAGGTGTAGATATGTATACACATGCCTGTATACCTACATAAGAAAACAGAAACGAAAAAAGAAAGCGAAAGATAAGAGAGAGAAACTTGATGAATTGAATACGGATATACTATATACTATACTATATGTATGCGATATGTATACATATGCATGGTGTAATATATAGGCGATGAAGTGGAAATGACTTGACAATTTGTAATATTGTATGTACACGAATAGGTATATAATATGATTTCACAGGTGTATTGTATTTGGATATATAGCAATAATCACGTGTCGACAATTTTTATTATGTACCTATAATATATATATATATATATAGGTATACCTGTATATGATTTGATTTAAATCACAGTATACAGGTATACTATTGGAGGGAAAAACGAAAAACGAAGAAACAGTCAGAATGGGTATCAAATGCTGTTATTATTCTTTCTTTTTTTCTTTACTTTTTTTGATGAAGAAAAATCTTGATCTTTTTTCTTTCTTTTTTGCAACTTGTGATTCTGGGAATCGCTGACGTCGACGTAGAGAAACAAAAAAAAAAATTCAAAATCAAGATTTCTCTCAATCAACAAATTTTTACCGATATTATTTTACTGCCTAGGATGCAGTAAGCCTCGTGATTTTTGTTTTTTTCGTAGTTCATTATCGTTATTATTATTATATAATTATATTATAAATGTATGTCTTATGTCTCTATATTAGAGATGTTTTACATACCTGCGATGCTATAACAGTATGTACATACTGTTGTACTCTAATTCGCACGCATCTACGATTTTGGCTATACATTAATTATATAGATATAATATTATATATATATAGAAGGGATTTTTGAAGGGTCTGCGATCATCCAAATGCTCCCAAATAACATTTATTCTTATTTTTTTCAAATTTATTTATTCTTCTAACCTTTCTGGCTTTGTTTCAATTATATAGTTATGGGTATTGAATTGCAACTCCTAATACGATCATCCTGTAGTTAGGTTCTTTTTTTTCGAAAAAGACTGTCATACCTTCTGCTATACCTACATATAGCCAATGCATACGTGTTTATAGTATACATACCTATATCAAGATATAAATCGATCGCGCATAAGAAATTGGCAAGATGATTTATGTAATAACAATAAAAGAGGTATAATTGCAAATTGCAAATTGAGCCTATATGTATGGTATACATTGTTGGAAATATATTTAGTATGGCTATAAGTACGGAGTAATATTATATTCTGGTGGTATAATAATGATGTACTGCCAAAACGTTCCCAGTTTATTTATTTTTAAATCTAGGTAACACAGTAGTTGTTGTAGCCAATCCTGGCGCCCCCTCTTTCCCGCCTCCATAGTAGTTTACTTACTTTTGTGATGGTGAATTTTTGAGATTTGAATTTTCAAATGATTATTATTATCATCGTTTTGATTATTTGATTTCTTGATTTGCTCTTAACTACGCATCGTTTCTCAAAAATTATATCCAAGGAGAAGAAGATAACGAGATAGAAAATTCATACGCATGTGTGATACGTGTGTATATATATATATAGCTATACCCCGATCATCGCTGAATCAGTTGCCAATTTCTTTCCTCGTAGTACTCCGCGAAAGGAAGACTTTCTGATTTTTTTAGATTTTTCGTATTTGCTGTTTGAGTGCAGCAATTTTATGGAGTATTTTCATGAAATCAATATAACTCGAAAACCTTATATCTGATCGCGGAGTCACAAATGGAACAAGTTTTTCTTCTTTCTTTAATTATAAGAGAAAAATATATGTCATCGAATTGTCAGAGCATTCCAAGTCGTTGATTCCAGCGGATAACGCATAAAAATCGATTTCTCGTGAACACTCTGATTTAAAAAAAATTCTAAACTTTGTTAATATCCTTTCGCCAAAAAGAAAATTTTTTGGTGACTCGGCAAAAAATGGCTATGGCCCTCGTGTGGGAGCTACGCTTCTTTTTGCTCATGAATGTTCATTTTATCAGAGGAAAATTGATTAATTTAATTAATTAATTGATAATTTTCTCCGATCTAATCGAATCCGCTTTTTACTGAATTACTTTGAAATTTACAATGTTTTTGCATTCCCTTCGACAAAATGAACATTGTTGAGCGAAAAGGAGCGTAACTCCCAAACGGAGGCCATAGCCATTTTTTGACACGCTACCGAAAAGTTTTCTCTTGAGTTGAAGAATATTCACAAAAAGGTTTCAAATTTTTTGAAATTGGAATTCTGAGAAAAATCTATTTTTCTTCGTTTTTCATTGAAAACGACGACTTAGGATGCTCCGACAATTCGATGAAGAATATTTTCTTCCGACTAAAGAAAAAACAAAACTTTATTTCCGTTCACGACTTTAAGATCAAACGTAAACTTTTCGAGTTGTACTGATTTCGAAAGGTTTTAGATTTTGAATACGAAAAATGTAGAAAAATCAGAAAATGTTCTTTCTGCGAAGTAATACAAGGGAAAAAATTAGCAACTGATTCAGCGAAGGTTGGGGCCAGACATTGTTCACGTTCATTTGGACTACCCCATATATATGTATGTATATGAAATAGATAAAATGAATGAATTTTGCGTATATTCTATATACATACTATAATTATAGGATATAAGTAGGTAACGTTGATAGTAAATAATAAAATTAAGAATAAAACATCAAGATGATATAAGTCTCGATGCAATTTATAATATAATATAATATATTATAAACCCGAGATATTGTATAGACGACAAGTTAAATTATTTAAACAAGGAACAGAAAAGAAGAAGAGAATGACGATGAAAACTAAAAAAAAAAACAATAATAATAATAAAGAAGAAAAACCATTATTTATTATATACTGCGAAATCTGATTGTATTTTCATTTATTTCTTTAATCTATTTACGCTGATACATATGTACACATACCTATACTAATATTAATACCTACCTATTAGTTACTTTCCTACTAAATTTGGTCAGACATACAAGTCGAGGTACTGTCCTCACCAGTCGAATGGATGCCGCATTATGCTTCAAAATTCGAGTACGGATTTTCGAATGAATTCTCCGAAATTTCATGTGTATCAAGAGATTCAGATGTGAATTTCGATTTCAATTAACCTTGAAACCAATTCCGGAGTAGAGTTGTGATCAGTTAACGCTTTGAATTATTTCACTGTTCGAGATTTGACCTATTGTATGGTTTGTTATAACTAAAGCCCTGCGGCTTATACAGACCAACTCAAATTAAACTAACAATAAGTAGTAAACTCACATTTTTAAATGATTCAAAACTCAGTGAAAATTAGGCAATTGTCGTATTCTATTTCTTCATTTTTTATTCGGTTTTACAATTATCGAACCCACGCTATATACCAGGGTCGTTGCCAAGTTACGTGACTTGTAGCATTGGGGAACAAAAGATGGAGGAAAAAATACAGACAAAAATTACGCCTCATATTTTTTCCGTAAAGAACAAAGAACAAATTCACTTAATGTTGTCTAGACGTTGCTCCATGCAATGACATTACGTAATTATATAAGTAGGTACAACAAAATGCATCACAGATAAGTATATTGTATTGTTTCTTTAAAAATTGATGTTAATTCTTTTGTTTCTCGACTTATTTTTGATGATTATAGGCATGTACATACTTTGTTATTGTAAATTCATCAAAGTTTCAATTTATCCTGCTGTGCATAATATAACTTCATGTAGGTTTACTATGCGGGGTGACATTGTGAAAATGCATTTCCCTCAACCGATGTACCTACATACGAAATTTAATATATGTTTTTCGGATGAACGAGGGGGAAAGTTTATAGGATTGAGGCGAACGAAAAAAAAAATGATGAGAAAATCATATCGGCGGACTTTTTTCGATGAAGAAAAAGTCCGTACTTTACTTTTTGTTTCCTTTTTGTTTCCTTTTTTCGGAGGTTCCCGCAACCGCCGACAAAAATAAGGATTCGATATTTTTTTTGTTTTCCTCGTAGCATTTTATTGCCTCAACGTTATTCAAACTTCGACAGTCTTCGTATTGGTGTATAAACTAACATAAATGATATGATTGAATACAATAGCCTGATTGATGATTTCAATAAATCTATGGTTGATAACGATTTGTTGATTAGGTATGTACTTCGTCATACCGCGGCGACGTAAAACTTTTGTATTTCTGCCGTTTCTTTCTGCTTTTCCCCTCTTTTTCTACGTACTATACATGCATGAAAATAATTCGTGGAAATAGACTCGCGTAATCGTTCTCATTCTCGTTTATTGCTTTTTTTACAGTTATCGGTACGTGAATTTCATGGTGCGTGCCGTGTGCTATTATACAAATATCAATGTATAAATTTGCTATGTATTTATATGATATGCATTGCTATATACTAAGAGTGAGTGAGTGATCTCATTCAATCCCATGATTAACGAACGTATAAATATAAACCTATAATGAATGTGTATTATGTGACGCTCGCGTAAGTCTTCCTTATCTTACCTTAATTATATCATATACATCAAGATTCGCGGTAGCGAATCCGCCGCCAAGTACAAAAAAAAGACGAGGAACGTTTGAAAACGGCGGGCGCTAGCCGAAAATCATTTACCCGAGGGGATATTATATACTTACAATTATAGAGAAAAGAAAAGAAGCTTATATATTTGCTACAGTTTTCTAATTCCGTCTATTGAAATAGTTTCTCTTTTCACACATATTATACGACATCACGTAAAGGTAGAGGGTGACCCGGAATTGACGCTGATATTTTTGAACGGGGTATTCTTTGTCAAAAATGGCATCGAAAATACACGCGTGTTACAATGATCAACAACTATTGTCGCTAGAAATCGAGCATCGACGTCACGCGTGAAAAGGTACCTTGCCGGTTAATCTCCGATTGACCTTCACTGAAAATCTATCCATTTTTGGACAAAAAAAGTTGATGAAGAAATTTCGATGCCGTCTTCAACAGAGAAGTCCTCGTTTAAAATCTCGGCGTCAATTCCCGGTCAACCTGTATATTGATTGCTAGGATGCCAATTGGGTCATTCACAAGGAAAAACAGAATATTTTCATTTTCATAAGTGTATCTTCGTAGGGTAGCTTAGACTAATTAGGGCATATTTTGTCTTCTCCGTTTGAAATAACAATCACGAATGTCACAGACAATCGAATATCATCGTTTTTGCTGTTAAGGCATGAGTATACCTATAGATACACTCTGGCGTGAGTGACGTCACCAGCTAACTTTTTTAAATCCATTGTATAAGCTACAGTATTGGTACAATAGAGAAACGGGAAAATATGACCAAATTTCTGTTGTTAATTATCATAGTACACGTTGAATAAAGGATCGAAAATGACCCAATTTTTGCTTCTGCCATTTTCTTTTTCGGACATGGATGGTAAACGAATATCGCATACGTATAACGTATTTCATACCTGATGCCAATACCGTCTGGCACAAAGTCGACGTGTCATGTGTTTCATTGAATCGAATTAGATATATGTACTATTCCTGCAGTTCATGGAGATAAAGAAAGAACGACACAGGATCAATTATAATAGTATAAAACGAGTACTGAGTACAAAAAGAAATAAAAATATAAAGACCTTGTTTTTACGTGAGAATTTTTGTGGAAAAGTCTTACCAGAACGAGCTTTTTTCATCGAAGTTATATTTATGCATGATAATGAGTAAATACGTAAAACAAATAGTGTGATAGCTGAATAAAAGTCATGTGCTATTAATGGGAAATACATTTGCAGTGACGAGTGATTCCTCGACCTTTCGGAATGCCGATCCGTCATCAATTATCTTCACACGCATGTATTATTTGTTATTTATTATTTATAGTATGTATACTTCGTAGGATCGTAGGTATACTATAACTGCAGGCAATGAGTGAACTTCGAGTTAATGGTTTTATTACGTTACATTTTTCTTTTAACACTTCGTAGAAACGCGCTACGGGTTTTTGTTCAATTCATTGCTAGTATAAGAAGAAACGTACGTATACGTAAGTAATAATTATTATACGTTTTACGGTTTTTTTTCATTCTATGCTATTAACGAAGATTGCCTAATCCCACCTAATTCGCGCGACAATTATATTTAATAAAAATGTATGCCTATATCTAGGTATACATGTGTATGTGTACGCGCGTATACATGACTCTTGACCAGTTTATATTACATCCGCTATATTTTCGGAGTAATATGTCAATTATTCAAGAAAGGAAAATGGAAAAGAGTTACCTACTTAGAGGATTTGAAAACTTATGACTTATTCAATCAAATAGAATTCATTTCTGACATTTATTTAATGCCTACAAAGAGATGTAAATTTATGCTTTGTTCGAGTGAAGTGAAATTGGTTCGTTGGAATAGTGTTGCATGTATAGTATGAAGTGGCGATTGCGTTGGGTTGGGAATGCGAATGGTGAGACATAATTATTTATTGGAACGGAACCGATTCACCGATTCAAAAAATTCTCTCCATTTCTTGACTTCCCTGAAATAGATGTAGTATGTTCCTACTGCACATTACATCCGACCTCTTTATTGAGAAATGATATCGAAGGTATTGAGGTTATTGGAAAAACTATATACAGGGTGGGTTAGAGAAACACAAATTCGAACCCATTGATCGATCCGAGCGATTTTCATTTCTCCAAAAACTAGAAGCATCAGGCTTTCGTTTGGCCCTTGGAAATCTGGAAAAATCTCTGCTCGTGTGAATAAAAGACAACCGACGTTCGGAAAATGTGTTTTTGAAAATTTGTTTGTGGGAGGAAAAGAGGTGATGTGAACTCACAATTCAATTCCAAAGTTTACCCTGACTATACTATGAGTGAATATTTGAATGTCGGTTCTGAATTTACGGCAGTTTCGTTCAGGATAGGAATTACGTGAGACTGATCTAACATTGAAAGGTTAAAAAGAAGAAGCTTTTGCTCCTACTATCGGATACGCGCAAGCTACATATATGAATAAAATTCGAAGAATCACATAACGGAATAACCCTCGAAATTCATCTGATAAGCTCGAATACGCGTGAAACATTACGCCAAATCATGTTGCCCGTTTGCATTTTGAAGCTCCAAATGAAAGCCTCGTTCTTCTGTAATAGATTATGGAAAAGCGAAGATCAACGCGCCTAGATATTATTCGAGATTTCCTAGTGGCCTGTACGTATGTTTTCTCGTTCCACCTTGTATGTAATACTATATAGGTCTTCAGGGGGAATGCCAACGTGATTGCTTTGATATTTCAAATCTACGTATTTCCACACATAAAGTAGGTACAATTCTATGAATCCAAACTCGATTCAGGAACGATTAATTTTCAATATTCTATACCTGGAATTCGTATGAACTTTTATTGATTAACTGGAGAACGGTTATATTGTATCAACGTGACGCGTTACATGGGGAAACTACGTATGTATACGTATACGTATATATATGGAAGCTTCATATGCGTTTATATCAAGATAATAGATGCCGTAGTTTTTTAATACACATCCGTATGTATATAGTATGAGTATATACTATACGTACCCATCAGACGATTATTTTCTTTCAGAGAAAACGGTGATCAATTATAGGTATAATAATTATAATATTTTATGAAATATTATAGTAGCTACATATCTGTGTACGAGAATCGAGAGACCGCTGGAAAATTGAGATTCGACGATATATTTACGACATCATTTTCGTACGCAATCATACGCCTCCACAGACCGCAGAATCTATAATAACAAGAAATTTCACGCGTTTGTATCTATATCGGTGGTTTGCATATCGGTTGAATCCACGTGGATATGCATGTATAATATAAATGACGTAGAGGAATTTCATTTGGAACCTGCGTAGGTACGATTATAAGCTCGTGAAGTAGGAGACGTTTGGAAACAAAACAATACAATGCTTTACAATACCATATAACATTTTATTATATTTGCTCACGTAACGCAACGCGCAACCATCTCTGGTAAATATACAAGGAATGATGATATTGCGCGGGCGACACTTTATATATATATAGTTACTTCGACGAAATACACAATACGGGAAAGAAACAGTATCACTGAATTCTCACAAGGCACCTATGGCGTGCTGCAAAGCGTTTATACGAGCTCACTGCTCAGGCCATTATTTATCAAATTCTCGGTACATTTAAGGCCTTGATGAATACATACAAGCGAGTAGTATTCGTAGTATGTAGTATATGTGTATTCAATTGTAACGAATAATCCCGGACCTCCTTTTTCCCCCGAGCCATTCATTCTCTGAAACAAAGCCTTTGTGCTGCCTTGACGCAAGCTCTCCCAGGGGGGGGGGGGGGGGGGGGGCTCAATCATATTCCAGATTCATGATAATTGAATAATCATTATATCTTTGTATAACGCGAGCCAAACTTTCTGTACACGCGAATTTGCGTTTTATAGTACAAAGTATATAGGACCTTTACCTTGGTAGTTCAATTGAATTGATTTCGGGAAATGGGGAAGTAGTATGTATGTATAACGTATACTATACGTGATCGCATATCCTTCGTCTTTTTGATTTCTAATTATCAGATTATCTTACAGATCGTAGAACATGAATAAAAATAAATAGAATAACAATACATCGCTGCTGTAGGTACAATAAATATTTGTACATTTGGATGTATGTATATGAAGTATATTTTACAAGATCTGTGATTATTATCGAAAGCTAATTTCGACAGAATATTTATTAAACGATCATTTGTCATAAAACTGGATTCGGTCCTCTAGATCCAAGATATTTCGTAAATGCCGCGTAGAGTTGCCCTGCTCTTTGGACTTCCTCTGCTCTATGACGGAAGAGAAATAAAATACATAAGAAAACGTCATCAAAATTCAATTTCCGAGTATAACATTTGAGATGAAGAATTCAAATTTTCAAGATCTCAGCTTTCAAGTACACAGAAAGAAACCGATAATTCTAAGAAGATGTATTCAAATTTCGAAACGATAGAATAATAAAATAGAATAGAACGGAATTCGATTGTAATTGTCATTCGGAATTGAAAAATATATCTACGCAGTTGAAACAGGATCCCGGAATACCTGCTCGACCCGGTAAATGTGAATGATGAAAATAAACTAGTACGTGAATTGTTATATTTTTAAAGATACAACAATCCATACAAGAGGAATGTTGACGTAAATTTTATTTTTGAATTTTTGACGCGGAGCGCGTCTCGGTTGTTCCCAACTCGCAAATATGAATCCGGAATGTCAGAAAATATGATTCACGAATTCGGTAATAGGTTTGTATCTCGTTTTTACTAACTTTAGATCGTTGATGTCACGCTCCTTGATGGCGATAATATCCTTCAGTTGTTTTCTTTCTTTATCTCTTTCCCTCAGTGTGTCCGCATGGCTAGACTGTATGTCGTTGATTTGTGCATTCAGGGCAGTAATCTGTAGAGCCATTTTTTGCATTTGGATAATTTGTTCCTTGGTTCTTTCTCTCTCCTCGATTAACTCCTCTTTCAATCTACCCGCCTTCTCCTTCTCATCTGTCAATTCGTTGTTCAGAAGTTCGTACCGCCGTTGTGGTTCAACTAGTTCATTTTTTAGCCCGACTATCTGACGCTCTAAGTTACCAATCACGCGTTTACTATCTATTAACTTCTCTTCCAAATCATCTTTCTCCTCTTTGACTTTATGCAGCGATTCCTCCGACCTTGTATACCGCACGTTGATGTGTTCGATCTCATTTATCTTCGCTTTTAATATCATTTCTGATTCCGTGACCTCCCTCAATTCCCCTCTACTCTTTTTCAATTGTATCTGACAGTCTTCTAAAGCTTTGGTCGTATCTTTGAGGGTATTTTTTAACATGCTTATTTCGTTTTTGTGCCTATTTTCACGCTCCTTCATCTCCCTTTTCAATCTGTGAATCTCTGTCTTATCTTTCGATATCATATCCTCGTAGGTCTGTGTTAAGGATATTATTTTATCCTTCAGAGTAGCGATTTCCACGGTGCTTCTGTGTATGTCACGTTCGTACCTCCGTATTTTAATATCGGCTCCTTTTTTTTGTGCTAAAGCCTTCTGGCAAGCCTCTCCCATCTCTTTACACACCTTTTCCCATTTTTCTTCGTCTTCCTTATGCTTATCACTCAGGGTATTAACTTCCTTCGTTCTTTCTGCAATCAATTTATCACGCTCTCCTTTGAGCTGATCAATTTCTGTCCGTTGCTGGTTAACCTGCGATTTTACGGCTTCGATTTCTGCCAATTTTACACTTATCTCATTAGTCAAGAGGTTTATCGCCGTTGTACGATCTTCCAATATCTGATTTAGTTCTTTTATTTTATTCGCTTCGTCCAATTCTGTTCTTCTATCATCTTTACTGTACTTTTCATCCGCGGGATTATTTTTACTCGTTAAATTTTTATCCGTAATTAAATTCGGCGAGTAATTATCCGATTCGGTGTCAGTTTTCTCTGAATAATCGGTTACGCTGGCGGTACTATTTCCTCTTCGGTATAATTTAACAGATTTTTTCTTTCTCCTTCGATATTTCAGTCGCGTTTTAACCGTCGTATCGCTGTCCGTGAAAGAAACCATTTTTGATACATCTTTGACTAAAATTGACCTCGCCTTTTCAATTCTTTTGGACATAGTTGTTTCTGATATTATCTTTCTACTTTCGTTACATCGCGTTCTTTCCTCTATGGCTTGTAGTATATCGCTCGGTATGCAATTACCGTGTAAATTCAATTTTATTATATTCTTATTATCCTGCATTCCATTCAGCAATAATTGACCCCCCGAGAGTCCGAGCGTATTCCATGCTAGATCCAATACTTTTAACGATTTGTTCCATTTCAATACTTTGCACAAAGCCTCGGCACAGTATGGGGAAATTTGGTTATAACGTAAATCCAATTCTTCTATGCTGTGGTTTTTCGTCAAACCCTCACAGAATTTGGTAAATGAATCGACGTGCGAACCCACGCTGTTCCATTCCATGTTTACGAGCTTCAATGTGTTATTGTGCGATAGAACTTCTCCTAGCTGAGCAACCGTAGGACCGTTTATATTATTTCCTTTTAAATTTAACGATGTTATATTCGAACTTTCGCACAAAGCGTTTAAAATAGAACCTAGGCCCTTCGAAAGGACCATACAATCGCTTAAATCAATGCTCTTTATTGTTGAACTCGATATCGATACTTGAGCAATTATTTCGCAGATTGGTATCAATATCGAAATACAAGATAACTGCAAGTTCCCAGTCGACCTGCGAAAATAAAAATCAGCATAATAAATTCGCGTGTATTCAATATGATCGATCTGCATAACATTTTTGTTCTAAATTAGTTTTATGAGCTGCCAAGATATTTGGGCCTTTCAAAGAGTCAGTAATAAATTCTTTGGAAAATATAATCGTAAACATATTTTCACCACGGTTTGAATTACGAGCGAGGCGAACGTAGCGTCGCAGATTGTCGTTTTCGCCGCAGGCATAAAAGAGCGGGAATTTACCGACTCAGTTTGTCTCGTACCATAACAGTGTAGAGCTTACCCAGAATTTATGATGGCCTCAAGTATTTCAGGGGGTGATTTAATGCCCCGTTTTTCACAAAGCTGCAGGTACAGCTCGTGATCTTTTAGCATTTTCATGAACTAGCTTGATAACTTAATTTTTCACACTAAATTAACGGTAAACAACCTTTCTGTGCAGACGCCGATTTGCGTGCGCTTCCGCTTTTTGATTTTGACATATGACGTATTTGGTATGCATGTAAAACATCGATACTCTTTGCATCGATTGCATTTGGGGAAATTTTTGTGCCGCGTAGCGCTACGTTGTGGAATTTTGAAGAACTTGAGATTCCACTATCAGGCGTAACGCTGTCGCCACTGTCGCGACAGTCTTCCGGCCTCGCCGTTGCTTCCGGACACTCGTCTCGCGTGTCGTGCTCCGTTTTCCCTATAACCATTTTTATATGTATGCTTTAAATCGGGTTTAAAATACGCGTAATGAGTGAGGAAGGTGTCGTGCAGACTGAGGATGAAGTGAAGAAGGATAAAATTGCCCACTTCACTTCTCCCGCTGTACAAAACAATTCTAGCGGATGGGGCCCGTGCGAAATGCCAGATCAGTTCAAGGATATACCCTATCAGCCATTCTCCAAGGGCGATAGGCTCGGCAAGGTTTGTCGGCATATGCTATTTACATTGATTTTCAAACTCCTATATCATTATTATTGGTCGCCGATACTAAACTATCCCCTTTATTTATTCCTCATTAGATTTCTGATTGGACCGGTGCCGCATTTCAGGATAAGAAATTCACCAGTAAGTATTCATCGACGTCACTATAACCTAACATAAATTTTATTATTCGTGTCAAGTTTCTTGGTATGCCACGCAAGTATGCTATCGAAATATTCGGCGTGCTTACATCTTTGTGCTAATTTAACAAACGTTATTCTATAATGTCATCCTTAATTGAAGATTTTAATTATTTGATTTGTTCAAACAATTTGGGTGTGTTCTTGATTCTGGTCTTTTAGATTCTCTTCTTTGTAACTGTGCACAAAATCTTCTCGTCTTTACTTGCATGTACTTATAATTATTTTAGTACTCTTCAAATGAGATATTTGTCGAAATATTGTTTACTTATTAACTTTCACTTATTTCACTAATGAAATGAGTCCCATAAACTCACAGGCTACCACTACTACTACTTCGATACTTTATAGTTACTATGATATTACTGATCTTGAACCGGTTACTCGAAAGACTTGAGTCATTCGTCCGCGGCAATGATAGAGATCTGATAGTTTTATGCCGTAAAACTCATATGAATTCATTCATAATAATTTATGTGTACATCTACCATATATACCATAAATTCATCAACCTGATAGGACGAAGCGTATACATAGGTATACATCTATGTATGTATACTTACTGTCGTTGATTTGTGAATGGTTTTGATTTCTTTGTGTTTTGGCTCTGCGAAAGATTTTCTGGACTGGTTAAATGAAATTGCGAGGAAATGAAGCATTCTTTGATTTCGAGGTCCAAAAATCAGGGAACAGTCATAGAATTTATAAGTGACTGATGAACGTTTGAAAAAGTGCAAAAATTTTAAACTTTTTGCCAACAATCAGGGAAATTTTCAAACGTAATTCTTTGTTTATTTCCTGAATGGAGAAACGCGGTTTTCATTCATGCATTTACATTTTTTTTTACATGGTACAGAATTGTAGACAAAATGAAGAGAAGATCTTATTTTTTTTTCTATAAACCCTGAAATCTCACTTTTCATTAGTCACGTAATTACAGAACTAGTCGGGAATTGGAATTTGATTACGATCCATGAATTTTTTATCTCATATTTCACCACTACTTTGTTCTCTTGTCCGATTTGAACCCTAGAATCATCCAGAGTCTGGAATTGGTTTTTAATTAATGCTGGAGAATTGAAAACCCGAAGGGATCTTTGAATATTGCAATTGAAACTCTGTTGCCATCACCAAACAAGTTTCTAACCGTGTAAAAACGATGAACTTGTTTAAATTGCCTCCTACACTGGCTTCTCTCCATTCTTATGAAATCTGAAAACTTATTCCAGATAAATACGCATCTCAATTTGGTTCTGGAAGTCAATATGCGTATTACCACGAAGAAGATGAGTCGACTTTCCATCTAGTCGATACAACGAGAATACAAAAGCCGCCTTATCAACGTGGTAGATTCCGTCAGAACCAGCGTAACATGAGAGGACGCGGAGGTCAGCGCGGAGGAATAAACCAGATGCAACAACTTGGAAGAATCAAGCTAAGAGAACGTGATCGCAAGGGTCAGCCCAAGCGTTGGGGTCGGCAGCAGGGTTTTAGAAACCACAAGAATCAACCTCCGATCAAAATCCGCGATGCTTCCGTCACTGTCAGACCTGACTGGGTTACGATTGAGGAAATGGACTTCCCAAGGCTAGCTAAACTCTCTTTACCTGGTGTTAAAGATGCCCTGGATATTCTCTGCTGCGGATCATTAGAATATTATGATAAAGCCTACGACAGAGTTAACGTGAAGAATGAAAAACCTCTGCAACGCATTGACCGCATTTTTCACACTGTTACTACTACTGACGATCCGATAGTTCGTAAATTATCAAAAACTGAAGGTACAGTTTACGCCACGGACGCTATATTGGCCACTATAATGTGCTGCACACGTAGCAACTACTCCTGGGATATAGTAATCGAAAAAATTGGGGACAAGCTTTTCTTGGACAAAAGAGACAACACTGAATTTGATTTATTAACAGTAAACGAGACAAGCGTCGAACCTCCGCAAGACGACGGAAGTTCTTTGAATTCACCACGCAATTTAGCCTTAGAAGCTACTTTTATAAATCATAATTTTTCTCAGCAAGTATTGAAGTCCAATGATCCAAGATACAAGTTTGACGAAGGAAATCCTTTCATATCGGAAGAAGAGGAAGGAGACGTGGCCAGCGTTGCTTATCGCTATAGAAAATGGGACTTGAATAACGGTGTGGTGCTTGTTTGCCGCTGCGAACATGACGCCGTTATGCAAGGGCCTAATAACGAGCTTCAATTCCTTACCATCAAAGCTCTGAATGAATGGGATTCAAAATTAGCGAATGGGGTAGAATGGCGTCAAAAATTAGACACCCAAAGGGGTGCTGTGCTAGCCAACGAGCTCAGAAATAACGCTTGCAAGCTTGCTAAATGGACCGTACAAGCTCTCCTTGCTGGTTCCGATCAGTTGAAGTTTGGATATGTATCTAGAGCGATGGTGCGAGACTCCAGTAAACATGTTATACTCGGTACACAGCAGTATAAACCGAATGAATTTGCTACGCAGATTAATTTAAACATGGATAACGCTTGGGGTATCTTGCGCTGCATTATAGACATATGCATGAAGCAGAAAGACGGAAAATTCTTGATTATGAAAGATCCTAATAAGCCCATGATTCGACTTTACGATATTCCTGATAATACGTTCGAGAGCGAGGGAGAAGAAGACGAGGATGATGATGAACCAGGAAATGATGCTTTTCAGAGTTAATTGTACACTTTGAAGAATATCCTTTTTTATTGTTGAGAAGATTTTGTAATCCGATAATATAATTGTAACTTCTCATCGGCTTTTGTCTCAAATTCTCAACGCCGCTTTTTCCGTAAACCATCAACTAATTGAACTATTATTATTATAATTTTTCTTTATTTCGTTGTAAGGACGAGAGGTTTTTGCACGGAGATAATAAAGGATTATAAGCAGACTAAACATTGTTGTTTGGTACTAATTATTTTTATTTCATATAGTCCTATATCTCAATATAGAGTCTATGGTATAAAAAAAAATTTTGTATTCAAGTTTGATTGAGTTCATAAGTTAAAAATTGAGAATCGTGAAGGAATGAGAATTGCACGACTATTTAAAAATTACAAATGCCTTAGGAAGATTCACATACAATTGATATCTTTTTTTAGCTAGTATCATATGAACAGTTATTTGAACACCTCAGAGAGATTGTCATATGAGAATTCTGTAGCTCAAGTTTGAGGGGGTGGCACATGCCTGGGTTCCATTTTTCATTATCACTCATATTCATCCTATAAGGTCAGAGCAGCTGCTACAGAATTCTACAGGACATAATCCTATATAGAACTGAATTTTTCTGGAAAATTGGGTACAAAAATAAGAACATCAGTTCAGTAGTCTGCAAGTTATAAGCGTTTGAAATCTATTTCACATAAAAATGAATATGAACAATTTTACAACTTCGTAGCAAATCAGTGTCTACAAAATCAGTATGCTGGTTTAATTTCTACGATCGAAATTCACATTATGGTCTAAATATTTGAACATCAGGTTTCACATGAAACTGCGTCATCTTTTACACTTGAGCTAAGGCAACCCTTGTGCAATAATCTTTTTGAAGATCAACCAACTTCTTATATGACGGGAGTGAGAAAACAAATTGTCTGTATAGAACATTTTTATAAGAGAATTGCCCCATAGCAATATTAATGCATTGTAAAGTCCTTTTACATATTGATATTTATTAATTTTATTTGAATCATCCTAATAAGCATGCATACATAATTTTCGTTATTTGTTTTCTTTCTTCCCAACACTCTGAACATTATACATTAGAATTACTTGACATTTTAATTTCCTTAATGATATAGAACAAAATAATAATTGTTTCATCTTATCACAATATATTTATTTTATTTGAAGATTTTGTAACAACTATTATTGCTTTGTTGGCTCAGTTGTTCGGTTAGTCACTATCCAGGGATGAGTTAAAATTCCATCTAATGATAATCGACGATCAGGGTTAACGACTAGTAGCTAAAAAAAGAAGAAAAATATTTCATCAATAATTTTAAACACTCAATTAAGATTCTTCGAATTTCGTTTCAGGAATTTCTATTCATTTACCTTGGAAATAAGGTCTTTAGCACAGTCGCTCATATCCGGTGGACATCTGTATTCTGCGTCTCTAATTTTGTTGTAGGTATCTTTGTAAGTTTTAGCCAAGAACGGTGGCTCACCGACTAGACACTCATAACAAAGTACACCGACTCCCCATAGATCGACAGTATGATCATGTGTACTTCCCAAAACCATTTCTGGCGGTAGATAGTCCAATGTTCCGCATAAAGTTTCTCTTCTTGAGGCTGGTGCGTGTACCGACCATCCGAAATCAGCCATTTTTAGTTCGCCTTTAGCTCCGAGTAACAAATTCTCAGGCTTTATATCTCGGTGAATCACCTTTTTGCTGTGGCAATATTTTAGAGCATCTGCTAACTGCGATATATATGTTGCCGCTCTGTGAATAACACGATTTAATTTTATTCAGGGCTCCAAATATCAGTTTTAATTGTCAGGGATATAAATTTTGAAAAGTGTCTTTTTTTTTTACAGGAATTTTTCAATATCATTCTTTTGATGCTATTTCCTAGTCTTTTGAAATAAAATTTAAGTTGAGTTCACATTTGTCAAGAAATTATAGATTTATATTGAGGTATTTCATACTCCTCTTTGATTCATCATGTCTTTGGTTCTTATTGTTACAAGATCAACAAAACGCATATCTTCGTACTCGGATTGATATTTCTTATGAAAACCTTACCTAACTTCATCAAATCTCTTATTCGGTTGCGCTTTCAACTCCTTGAATAATTCACCTTTAGGTGCATATTCCAATATCAGATATATCCTTCTATCGTCGTGGAAGTAGCCATACATTCTCAATATATTTGGATGCCTGGGGACGAAAAAGTTAATTGAATAAATAACAATGCAAGATGATAAAATCTGAACGATATTCATCGTTCAAGGGTGGCTGGAGCTATGCTCCGATTTTGTTCGTCAAATTCAGTATTAGATATTATTATCTGTCTCGGTTTTTAAACTGTTATCATTTTTTAATTCTAATTCTGCTTTGAAGTAGACGAAAAAGCAGACTTGTGAATTGATGTTCTTGAATGAACCTTTCAGTTAACTTCACACCATAAAACTTTTCAAACGTAACATTACAAAGAATCGTGATCTAAGATTTTAATGAAATGCAAATAGAAAATCCTCAAAATCTATGAAAAATAATTTGATTTACCTAAGATGAGTCTGAATTTCAATCTCCCTTTTGACTTGATGTTCGACCCCAGCCTGTTTAATTTGTGTTTTGAAAAGTACTTTCATTGCGATAATGAACTTTGACTTTTTTTCTCTAGCCAAATAAACGTTGCCAAATTTTCCCTTTCCCAAAGGTTTTCCAATGTCAAAATCAGCCAAAACCCATTTCTTGTCATCATTTCCATTAATCTTACTATTCGTTGAGTTAGAAAGCCGAATTTCCCCGTCTTTTGCTGCTACCACTGTTGGTGGTTTTGAATCACTTTTTACAGCATTGTCGTTACTAGCATTATCTTTGTTAGATTCATTTGAATCTTGAATAGGAGCAACTGTTTTCACCGATGTTTGAGGTATGAGTTTTGGCGCCGGTGGCGGAGGCATTAATTCCATAGATTTAACTCTTTCTATATTATCAGCCTTTTTCTCTTTTTCGTTTTGTTTCTCATTATCATTTTTTGATACACAATTTTTACTTGTTATAACTTCCATCAATATTTCGCCAGATGATGTCTTATACTTTTCTAATTTATCTGTATTATCCTGCTGCGCAGAGATATCTGATAAAACAGACGCAGGTTTTGTTATTCTTAATTGTTTTATATTGTTACTTGTTTTAAGTCCAGTACCCATTTGCGGTACTCCAGCTCTAGGCTGGTTGTTCTCTTTACCTTTCAACATCGTCGTTCGATTTTTTTTCTTTCTGTAATGGATGGAAAAGAAATTGTGTGTGAGGAATTGGCCAAACTAAATGACTTTCTAAGCAATCTTTGGGTGAAATTTTTGGATAAAAATAAACTCTATTTTTGGCGATTTCCCTTCAAATCGGGATATCCTCGAAATTGTTGAAAATCAAGTTTCTCCATTATTGTTGTGTTTTGCGACAAATTTTGGCCAAAAAACAAATCGTGAATAAACAAAGTTTTTCTACAGCTCGTATTCGATATTTCCTGAAATTCGTGAACAGTATACATGATTTCCTCGTACGATAATATTTTATGCTTGCATTTTTGTATCAACATGCATCGAAGGATTTTTTATCTATATTTTTCACTCATTAAATATTTAGTGATATGAGAATATAAGGAACGAAAAATACACAGTCCATGTTATATTTGCAATCGGATACTTACAGCAATCGAAGCGAAGATTCGATGGAATGAATAAATCAATTATGTTGAAAATAGAAGGAACAAAAATTGTGAGGTTTAAGATCGCATCAAGTTATGAAGTATTTAATTCACCGAGCGTCTTCTCATGCTCGAGGTGCACATGATTTGACACAGGGCAAAAATAGGGAGAAAGAAGGGTGAAAAATATTGATGCGTATAATTACTGTATTATAAATAATATAAAATATCGCTTTAGGGGTTAATATTTGATGTTGAAGCTGTATTATTCGATCCACGAGTATTGAACACAACACGTTGTTAATTTGTAATGTACCCTTCGAGGGATTTTAACAGGCACAAAAACTCGTTACGATCTCGGATAATGCCGCAGGTGAACCTGGCAACAGGCAACCCAGCTACTGACACTGAAGTTTTGAAATAACGAATTTCACATGAGTTTTTCATTGGTCAAAAGCTCGCACATTTTAGCGAGGTAAACTAGATCCGCTTTTCTCATTGGTTAAAACCCTCATGCATTTGTGGTTCAGATTGTCGCCACCAGTTGTCGTGGTGGATGTTAAATTTCTAATCAAAAATGTTTCAGTATTTACATATTCATGGTAGATATTACAAAAGACGTTGGCAAAGGTTTTTTTTTTAATTTTATTCCTCTCATTTGTTAATTTCGGAGGTCATTCGTGAATCAGGAAATGGTTTGAAAAAATATCCTTGTATTCCGTTAGTGAGACAAACTTGAATCAAACTTGTTTCACAACCTGACTACATCGTTTGTTCATAAACGTGACACCTGGAAATTATACCGGCTTTTCGAAAACGTCAGTTTTGACAATCTTCAATAGTCAGAATCGCATAGAAACTTTTTGAACATTGGAATAATACATTAGTTTAGCTTAAATCACGATAATAATATAAGGTTCATATTAATATACGTCAGAATAATCGCAAATAAAAAATGAACTCTCCGATAAGAACACCTCAAAAGACGCTCAGCGTTGAACTTAGAAATATCATCAATGATAGAAATATTCTGACAACGAGGACGAGAATGAAAGGTAATATTATAATTATCTGGATAGTATTTATTTTCTCATTCGTTTGATACATTTGAATATTATTATTATTATTCCAGAGTGTGGAGTGTGCTTAAAATTCAATACGGTTCAGACTGTAATCACTTGTTGCTCTGGTCGTTTTTCTTTTGTTCCCCTGAATTTCGGTGGACTTGGAAAACGAAAAAAGAACACAAAATTCCTATGAAACATTAGATCATAGAACATTTTTTTCGATGTTGGGTTTCTGTCTTAGATATTCATGAATACTTAAATTAAAAGTGTCATTTTGTTACCTTATCGTTATGAACTTCAGCTTCATACGAGATTAAAATTCGTTGTTTCATCTACACGACATGAGAACTTGTACCAAATGATTGTAAATTATGTATATAAAGCAAAATTAATTTTCTTTCATAGTTTTGAGTGCGTTGGATGACATTAACAAAGAAAATACATTAGAAAGAGAAAACAGTTTAAGGGCTCAAGCTGTACAAGAAATTCTTACATCTGAAGTAGCTTATCTGCATCAGCTCGAAATAATCATGCAGGTAATTCTTATATTCTCCATTCCAAACAGGATTCTAATCATTTTAACACCTAGCCAAAACGTCATGATTGTTCAACATTCTTCTTTTTCTTACATTTATCAAGAATTTCTCAATAATGTCATCCTGAAATTATAGATCGGATTCTCATGATACACCAGATGTGAAAACCCTGAATATAATTATATCATTTCTGTATTCTTTCATTCATTAATTGATATTTGATATTTTAGTTTTTTATGGAACCGATGAATGAGAAGAAGATAATAAATCACGCATCTTATATAACGCTGTTTGGTAACATTGAAACGATCTATAATGTTAATGGAGAATTGCTGAGGGAATTGAAACAAGATCCTGATAATGTGGCAAGAGCATTCTACAAACTTGCTCCATTTTTTAAACTGTATTCTGTTTATGCCTATGATTATAAACAAGCGATAATGCTACTACAGGTTTGTTTCTTGAGAATAAGTAACTCTAGGAAAAGTGAGGAATCAAATACATCAATAAGAGTCGAAATCTTTACCCTACTTACCCGATTTATTCACGATTCTTTGAACAGTTCTCCAAGCATTATTATTGGAAATAATTACCCAATTGTTTATGTTTAGTTTAATTAAAAATCATAGATTTAAACGAAGCGATGAAGAATTTGTTCTTGTTTTGTATCAGAATTCCTGGAATCTCTTAAAATGAATTCAAATTGACTCAAATATCAAACAGTAATTTAATGTATTTTCATAAATCTGTGTTCTATTTTATCATTCTAACTTCATTTTCGAAGTACAATAATTGTATCTAAGATTCCCGCCACTAAAACTGATGGAAAATATTAAAAACATATTACAGGGAAATCAAAAGGCGGATCAAGAGGTACGAGATTTCATAAAGAGACAAGAAACTAGACCAGAAGTTGGTAGGAAGTTGTCTTCCTTGTTAATAGCGCCGATTCAAAGAATACCAAGGTATAGACTACTGCTGAAGGAAGTTCTCCAGCACACATCAGCCAAGGACAAAGATTACAAAATTTTACAAGGTAGATTTCATTGGAATACATAGAAAAAGATTGAAACAAAACTTTGATTTACGATACTTTCATCGTTGACTTTAATATTTGTGTATTTATATTTCATTTAGCATCTTTGTCAGAGGTGGAAAAAGCTGCTGTTCACATAAACGCTTTAGTCGCAGAGCATGAAGATATGCAAAAGCTGTTAGAACTACAGAGAAGGATAAACGGATCGATAAATTTGGTTAAGCCAGGAAGAAAATTAATCAGGCAGGGTACCCTAATGCGAGTTTCCAGAGGTGGAAGCGCTTCTTACAGGAGACATTTTGTCCTGCTTAGCGATACCTTGCTATACTGTAAAGGAGACCCAGGAAATTCTTTAACAGTTTGCTGCCTGCTTCCATTGAACAAGTGCAGCATACAGAGAGTGTTAAGCGGTGGATTATTCAGAGTCACATGCTTGCAAGAAAGCTTATTACTGTACTCTGAGAGCGGAGATAGCGAAGACTGGATTCAGTCTCTACACGAAGCTGTTAAAAAGGTATTCTTCATTTTTTAGTCCTCATGATTTCTTGCTTTCTGAAGTCTTCCCAGTTTTATATTGAGGAAGGGAATTCTTAATTATTGGCAACGAAAGATAAGGATTCTAGAAGCTTTTTTCTTTCTATTTTAGTACATCGAATGCCGTCAGACACTGAGAAAAGATAGTAGCTCTAGGAGACCGCTTAGAAAGCATCAAGTCAACGAATTTCCGTCTGAAAATATACCTGCTCAAAGATTCAAGAGAAAGCGATCTACAGATTGTGCACCAGAGCTGGTAATATAAATAGATAATAGAAGATAATGGTGTTTTTAGCTTTACCAGAGTTTAAAATAGTTGAGCAATTATAGGATATTATGTTCATTTACGTTTTCCATTGCATGGAAACTGAGAAATGCTTTCTCATTTCTCCTTTTCTTCGATTAGGAGGATCCATATGTTTCGACTATAATTTATATAAATCGTGACCGTGAGGGCGAAGGAAATGGTGATGATGTCGGAGACTGTTTTTCATTCAGACGATTCAAGAAACGGAGAACCACCAACGATGGGAATAAAGAAAACAGAAAATCTTGGATGAAAACATTAATTTCTAAGCAATCTCGAATCGGTGGTGGTGACGAAAAGAGTAATCTTCATTTAGACTCTCTCTATCCACTTCGTCACAACAACACTGATAAAATTTACGCCTCTAGAAAAGTAATTGTTTCTCATTTTTCACACTTTCTATAAATTGTTTGGAGAATTGAGAGAAGCTCAAGTGATTGGAATGAAATTTAATAAAAATTTAAAATTTGTATGATTTTCATTCTCCTTAGTGCCTTACCGAATTACGATGTAAAAATGCCCAAACGATTTAATTTGCAGAATCCAGCAGCCTCAACATCTGTATTTCATGGTGGATCGACTGAATGCGAAAACGATTTGGAACACTCGATGGAAACAGTGGATTTGAATGCGATAGAAGAATCGGATTTTGACACAGTGGAAAATTCATCAGAGAAATTTCAATATCAAGATGGAATACAATGTGAGAGAGATTCTGAACATCGTAGTCAACGGTCATCCATGAAAATTGTTTCAGAATTCATATCTGGCATTAGGTCATCCCTTAGAGATTTATTTAGAGTGAAATAAGTGGAATATGTGATACTTTTTTTTATGCAATTGAATATCTATTAAGATTCGGACGATGTTAAAGCTGTATCAGATAGGTGATCGATCAATTGATCGACGGATTGCTTTTTGTATTTCTGAGAGGGTGAATAGGATCAGAAAAATTTCAATGAAATGAAAATAGATCAATATTTGTGATTGTATGATTTAGCTGTCAGACGACGATTGATAGCGCGATTCGTATTTCCTCATGTTGATTGCATCGAAAGCTTCATAAATCGATAAGTTAACTCTCAAACTTTGACGATAATGTTTTCTAACTGCAAGATTAACTCTTTTCCATTGATTTAACAGTTTAAGGGGTAGCGTTGGAATCAAAGAAATATCGCTTTGCAAGCCCACCGTAGAGTGGTCCGAAGTAAATTTTGTCCTAGAAATACGAAATTGCGAACCAAGATTATGGTTGAAGATTTCATATTTATTAACTTAGAATCTCTAGTATAAAGCATTCATGAGCGTACTCATTGACAATCATCGCGTTATTTCTCCGTTGCGGAATTCAGAATTGTAAATGAATAAAAAGTACTTGAGAACGTGAGAATATCTTATTACGATAATGATCAGAAGACTGAGAATAGGAAAATTTGTAAACTTTATTAATTATTTGTGGAATTGATATATCTAGTTCTGACATATTATTATCGATTGTGTTGTAAATACATATGTAGTATGTGACTGAATAAATATATTTTTCATGAATTAGTTGCTTCATTGAATTACAATCCTCTTTTTGTCCACTGAGGTTACTAAATCCGAACACGGAATCGGAACTCGCTCCCGTCCACGTATTCGTTCTCCGATTAGACAATATTCCACATTTCGAAATATTCAGCTGTTTGGTTCGAATGAATGCAAGCAAAGTCGAACAATGAACACACGAAGGTTCTTCGTTAATTCTCGATGATGTATTATGGATTTTCATAGCATGTATTAACGCAATGGATTCTTGCGGTAGGTGTACCACTGACTTGTGTTATCTAACGCCTTATAAGCTGCAACCCGCAGACCGAATTACAGGCGATTTTAAATCATCGATAATGCCCGAGATGGCACCACGAAGCAGGCAGAGATAAAGTGATAATTTTATGAGACAATCTTCGATATGAACTAACTTCGTGAGATCAGTGGGATGAAGTTAGTGCTTCATCAGAGTGGAACAAATGCATTGCAAAATGTTCTCCTGATACCAAACTGAAATTTCTACTTAAAAATAAAAAAATCCGGATTTTTGCGCCCCTCTCGCCTATGTCCCCATGCTCCCATGCATGTACATACATACAGGGAAAAATAGTGCCACCTCTGCGGCGAATATGTTCTCCTGATACCAAACTGAAAATTCGACTTAAAAATTCAAAAATCCGGATTTTTGCGGTCCTCTCGCCTATGTCCCCATGCTCCAATGCATGTACATACGCATAGGGAAAAATAGTGCCACCTCTTCGGCGAATATGTTCTCCTGATACCCAAACTGAAATTTCGACTTGAAAATTCAAAAATCCGGATTTTTGCGCTCCTCTCGCCTATGTCCCCATGCTCCCATGCATGTACATACATACAGGGAAAAATAGTGCCACCTCTTCGGCGAATATGTTCTCCTGATACCCAAACTGAAATTTCGACTTAAAAATTCAAAAATCCGGATTTGTGCGCTCCTCTCGCCTATGTCCCCATGCTCCCATGCATGTACATACGCATAGGGAAAAATAGTGCCACCTCTTCGGCGAATATGTTCTCCTGATACCCAAACTGAAATTTCGACTTAAAAATTCAAAAATCCGGATTTTTGCGCTCCTCTCGCCTATGTCCCCATGCTCCCATGCATGTACATACATACAGGGAAAAATAGTGCCACCTCTTCGGCGAATATGTTCTCCTGATACCCAAACTGAAATTTCGACTTAAAAATTCAAAAATCCGGATTTGTGCGCTCCTCTCGCCTATGTCCCCATGCTCCAATGCATGTACATACGCATAGGGAAAAATAGTGCCACCTCTTCGGCGAATATGTTCTCCTGATACCCAAACTGAAATTTCGACTTGAAAATTCAAAAATCCGGATTTTTGCGCTCCTCTCGCCTATGTCCCCATGCTCCCATGCATGTACATACATACAGGGAAAAATAGTGCCACCTCTTCGGCGAATATGTTCTCCTGATACCAAACTGAAATTTCGACTTAACAATTCAAAAATCCGGATTTGTGCGCTCCTCTCGCCTATGTCCCCATGCTCCCATGCATGTACATACGCATAGGGAAAAATAGTGCCACCTCTTCGGCGAATATGTTCTCCTGATACCCAAACTGAAATTTCGACTTAAAAATTCAAAAATCCGGATTTTTGCGCTCCTCTCGCCTATGTCCCCATGCTCCCATGCATGTACATACATACAGGGAAAAATAGTGCCACCTCTTCGGCGAATATGTTCTCCTGATACCCAAACTGAAATTTCGACTTAAAAATTCAAAAATCTGGATTTTTGCGCTCCTCTCGCCTATGTCCCCATGCTCCCATGCATGTACATACATACAGGGAAAAATAGTGCCACCTCTTCGGCGAATATGTTCTCCTGATACCAAACTGAAATTTCGACTTAAAAATTCAAAAATCCGGATTTTTGCGCTCCTCTCGCCTATGTCCCCATGCTCCCATGCATGTACATACGCATAGGGAAAAATAGTGCCACCTCTTCGGCGAATATGTTCTCCTGATACCAAACTGAAAATTCGACTTAAAAATTCAAAAATCCGGATTTTTGCGCTCCTCTCGCCTATGTCCCCATGCTCCCATGCATGTACATACATACAGGGAAAAATAGTGCCACCTCTTCGGCGAATATGTTCTCCTGATACCCAAACTGAAATTTCGACTTAAAAATTCAAAAATCTGGATTTTTGCGCTCCTCTCGCCTATGTCCCCATGCTCCCGTGCATGTACATACGCATAGGGAAAAATAGTGCCACCTCTTCGGCGAATATGTTCTCCTGATACCCAAACTGAAATTTCGACTTAAAAATTCAAAAATCCGGATTTTTGCGCTCCTCTCGCCTATGTCCCCATGCTCCCATGCATGTACATACGCATAGGGAAAAATAGTGCCACCTCTTCGGCGAATATGTTCTCCTGATACCCAAACTGAAATTTCGACTTAAAAATTCAAAAATCCGGATTTTTGCGCTCCTCTCGCCTATGTCCCCATGCTCCCGTGCATGTACATACGCATAGGGAAAAATAGTGCCACCTCTTCGGCGAATATGTTCTCCTGATACCCAAACTGAAATTTCGACTTAAAAATTCAAAAATCCGGATTTTTGCGCTCCTCTCGCCTATGTCCCCATGCTCCCGTGCATGTACATACATACAGGGAAAAATAGTGCCACCTCTTCGGCGAATATGTTCTCCTGATACCCAAACTGAAATTTCGACTTAAAAATTCAAAAATCTGGATTTTTGCGCTCCTCTCGCCTATGTCCCCATGCTCCCGTGCATGTACATACGCATAGGGAAAAATAGTGCCACCTCTTCGGCGAATATGTTCTCCTGATACCCAAACTGAAATTTCGACTTAAAAATTCAAAAATCCGGATTTTTGCGCTCCTCTCGCCTATGTCCCCATGCTCCCATGCATGTACATACGCATAGGGAAAAATAGTGCCACCTCTTCGGCGAATATGTTCTCCTGATACCCAAACTGAAATTTCGACTTAAAAATTCAAAAATCCGGATTTTTGCGCTCCTCTCGCCTATGTCCCCATGCTCCCGTGCATGTACATACGCATAGGGAAAAATAGTGCCACCTCTTCGGCGAATATGTTCTCCTGATACCCAAACTGAAATTTCGACTTAAAAATTCAAAAATCCGGATTTTTGCGCTCCTCTCGCCTATGTCCCCATGCTCCCGTGCATGTACATACATACAGGGAAAAATAGTGCCACCTCTTCGGCGAATATGTTCTCCTGATACCCAAACTGAAATTTCGACTTAAAAATTCAAAAATCTGGATTTTTGCGCTCCTCTCGCCTATGTCCCCATGCTCCCGTGCATGTACATACATACAGGGAAAAATAGTGCCACCTCTTCGGCGAATATGTTCTCCTGATACCCAAACTGAAATTTCGACTTAAAAATTCAAAAATCTGGATTTTTGCGCTCCTCTCGCCTATGTCCCCATGCTCCCGTGCATGTACATACGCATAGGGAAAAATAGTGCCACCTCTTCGGCGAATATGTTCTCCTGATACCAAACTGAAAATTCGACTTAAAAATTCAAAAATCCGGATTTTTGCGCTCCTCTCGCCTATGTCCCCATGCTCCCATGCATGTACATACGCATAGGGAAAAATAGTGCCACCTCTTCGGCGAATATGTTCTCCTGATACCAAACTGAAAATTCGACTTAAAAATTCAAAAATCCGGATTTTTGCGCTCCTCTCGCCTATGTCCCCATGCTCCCATGCATGTACATACGCATAGGGAAAAATAGTGCCACCTCTTCGGCGAATATGTTCTCCTGATACCCAAACTGAAATTTCGACTTAAAAATTCAAAAATCCGGATTTTTGCGCTCCTCTCGCCTATGTCCCCATGCTCCCGTGCATGTACATACATACAGGGAAAAATAGTGCCACCTCTTCGGCGAATATGTTCTCCTGATACCCAAACTGAAATTTCGACTTAAAAATTCAAAAATCTGGATTTTTGCGCTCCTCTCGCCTATGTCCCCATGCTCCCGTGCATGTACATACATACAGGGAAAAATAGTGCCACCTCTTCGGCGAATATGTTCTCCTGATACCCAAACTGAAATTTCGACTTAAAAATTCAAAAATCTGGATTTTTGCGCTCCTCTCGCCTATGTCCCCATGCTCCCGTGCATGTACATACGCATAGGGAAAAATAGTGCCACCTCTTCGGCGAATATGTTCTCCTGATACCAAACTGAAAATTCGACTTAAAAATTCAAAAATCCGGATTTTTGCGCTCCTCTCGCCTATGTCCCCATGCTCCCATGCATGTACATACGCATAGGGAAAAATAGTGCCACCTCTTCGGCGAATATGTTCTCCTGATACCAAACTGAAAATTCGACTTAAAAATTCAAAAATCCGGATTTTTGCGCTCCTCTCGCCTATGTCCCCATGCTCCCATGCATGTACATACGCATAGGGAAAAATAGTGCCACCTCTTCGGCGAATATGTTCTCCTGATACCAAACTGAAAATTCGACTTAAAAATTCAAAAATCCGGATTTTTGCGCTCCTCTCGCCTATGTCCCCATGCTCCCGTGCATGTACATACGCATAGGGAAAAATAGTGCCACCTCTTCGGCGAATATGTTCTCCTGATACCAAACTGAAAATTCGACTTAAAAATTCAAAAATCCGGATTTTTGCGCTCCTCTCGCCTATGTCCCCATGCTCCCATGCATGTACATACGCATAGGGAAAAATAGTGCCACCTCTTCGGCGAATATGTTCTCCTGATACCAAACTGAAAATTCGACTTAAAAATTCAAAAATCCGGATTTTTGCGCTCCTCTCGCCTATGTCCCCATGCTCCCATGCATGTACATACATACAGGGAAAAATAGTGCCACCTCTTCGGCGAATATGTTCTCCTGATACCAAACTGAAATTCCGACCTTAGTTGAAAATACAGGATTCGGTGGAATATTCTTATGCCAGCGTGTTTCTTGCCATTCATATATATGTTACACACGTTTGACCATATAGGTATATCGAAGGGATGCGCTTATATCGGCCTTAAAATAAATTTCTGAATAGAAGGGTTGCGCTCCAGTAGATCATTAGGAGTGGTAAAAACCACGATGAGAACTCGGTAGATTCGGTGGGGCGTTGCGAATTTCTTCGGTCTCATCGTCAGATTGAAGCGAAACAATGCAGTTCGGAATCAATGATATGGAGTCGAATATTCAGATTATATATAATGGAATAATAAATCGGACAATGATCTCATAAGAGTAAGAAATGATTAGGTTTATTCATGAAAAATACGAATACACAAAAATAACCATGTTTCTGATCTTATCATAATCTTATAAAGGATTTACAATCAATTTGGTATTGTTTACTTATTCTATGAATATAATTGCACAACCACACCGCCAACGAACGGCTGTATTCTAAAATATTCTCATAGTTCTGGTAAAATAAAAGACCGAAGTACGATCCACGATGCCTCAGAAGCTCACCGCGGACGTAAAGCGCACTCCTTGCAATCAAATTGCTACGCAGGTAAACCCACATCCGTGAAGATCATCTTTGCGTCGAATGTGATTTCTCTTCATCTATTTTCAACAATAAATCATCACATGTATTAAAAAACCAATTTTAATGTTCAGTGTTGTACAAGATAACGAATTCTATTATCCAGGGAAAGATAAGATAATTTATTCACGAATTCGTTTAGATAAGATCAAAGATCATCTCTTATGACATTATCTCTATGTAAGCTAGGCTTGTCTTCATAATTATTCAGACGATGAAAAAGATACCGGTTACGAGGCAAAATTTTGATCATAGCCTGGAAGTTTTCTTCTCAGGAAACTGACGTTTATTGTTATATCAATCGCCGACTCAGTTATAACACATAAAAAGTCACGTATAATGGTATGCAAATCAAAGTGAACGGGGAAGAATCATCTCATTTTTACAGTTAACAAAAGGTGAATATAAAGATCAGATTCATCTACATAAAGGTTCAAGATGAATTTAACTAATATTAGCTCTACAAGGAAAAAGGTAAGGCTAATTCACGTGAGGCGATCATCTTAGATGAAATTATCGAGATAACGTACAACACTGATTATCTGTTAGCATGGAACATTTTTGTGAATGTACCTATATCAATATTATTTATTCTGGTGCCACCTTCCATCGTAGACTTTGAGACTCCACCGCATCGGATTGTGTATTCCCATGCGAATTGAGTCGGCTTGCAGCCGTTGGCTTGCAGCTGTGAACACAAACATAAAATTATCGTTAGTACCTCATTTTGTATAATCTCAAGCTCTAGGGTGAGCCGCGTGAAGGTGAAGATGTGGAAAGTAAATAGTCCGCACCGGTGTGGAGGTTTTAGAACCTGGGTGAAACCTCCGTTCGCTATATGCTCCCCGGGCACGAAACGAACAGGAAATTGCTAAACGTAACCACGCGGCCGTGGCATCGGAATACACTTGCCGTTTCATTTTTCCCGTGTTTCATGACGAACGTAAAAAGGGAATGCCAAACTCTACTGCTTCGAAAATATGTTCATTCATCATAAACGACATTATTTTTCATTGCATTATATCACACGATTCCGTAGGATTGGGTTGTTTTTTTTTTCGAAATCATCATGAATACACTTATCCACCAGATTTAGGTTATAACAATTTCTGATCATATTTCAGCCGTTATTCTCACTCTGAGCGACCTCTCGCGTTCTTCATGAGATAAAAAATCCGGGTATCAATTCTAATTTCCAAATCTCGGGGCAGGTTAATTTTACTACACCTAAGGGGACCCGAGATCATGATTGATAGTAGGCCTGGTCGGGATCGTACCTTCTTCACGATCTGGCATTTCATTGTTAGGCATTCTCACAGATTTTTTTTTCCACGTGTCACAGACTGCATTAAACGCTATGCTATGCTATATTCACGTGGGAGGACGTAGAAGGAGGCCTGAAGATTGACGATCCCGAAATATTTTAGGATGAAAATTTGAGATAAAAGTACGTTCCTCTTGAAAATTCATTCTCAGAGTTCTCCGAGGTCACTGCAATTATGGATCTATCTGAAAAATTTCGTAATCGAAACGCTGAAATAAAAATGGAAGCAACCCCCCCCCCCCCCCCCCCCCCCCCCCTCGACAACAGAAAATCGTTCACAATGTCTCTGCCATTTTCGATCCTTCATTGTAAATTTCGTGATTCCGAATATAGATTCCTCATCAGCGGCCTAAGTAGTCGCTTTGAAAATCAAATTGTTTGTGGAAATCACGTCCACGGATCAACGCCATATTTCTCCCACTATATTTTCAATTCTGAATTAGTTACTTTTGAGGAATTGAATTTCAATTATTCCCATATTGTCCTTATCGCTGTTATTTTATTACCGTATCAACGTGGTACCTACATTTGTAAATAATACTCTGATAATTGAGCGAGCGAATGCAAATTAAGATCTAGTTACCCTGGAATATCGATACACGTATAACTATAAAAATGAGTTCAATATGGGATATAACGGCAAATATCCCTGTATTTTATACTCATGCTCGCAACGCGTGCAGAATGAGGTAAACTTTTCGGAACGGGATACGTTCGGAAACGGTTTTCTAAAGTTGGTGCCAGCATTGCGGTCGGAGTTGGGGATAGTTTAAACGGTGAAAAAGTCAAGTCCGAAGCGCAAATGACCGAACTTCTATATCCTTCACACTTTTCGGGAGATCAGAGAAAATCAACAACTGAGAGGACCTTTCACTGTTCATGTTCTCTGATAAGTAGAAACATGATGAAATGAAATGAAACAAGATTCGCTGATGAAATAATAATAGTAGAATAATTGATGTTTTGCAAATTCAGTAGTATTGCACATACTGCAAATATTGAAGAATAAAAACGAGAAAAACAAAAAAACAAAAAAAATTCCAAACTTGTAATTTACGACCAAGCCCCACCTGCATTCGAAAATGCGCATGTCTAAATTTTCAACCGGCCGGTATGCGCGGGCGCTGATAAAACACGTGTATGTGTGCGTTGGTACGCGAGCAGCGTCGCGTCGCGTCGTTCGGTGTTCGGCGCTCGGCTCCAGCATCCCTCGAGGACCGCGCGCCCTGCGACGTCACATGCGCGTTAAGCGTACGCGAAATCCAGGGGTGGTTGGGGGTTGGGTGGTTGGTATGGGAGCAACAGAGAAGGGGGATTTTTGCTAAAAGAGTGACTGAGAGGGAGAGAAATCTCATCGGTAGAGAGCTCAGGCCTGCAGTCTGTGTCAGACACCGGAGCTAGAAAGATGCCGCCGGCTCCCGCGGGCCGCTTTGACCGCGAGTCGGAATCGCCCCGAAAGTTACGGGGCTTTTCGCGACGCCCCGTTATTGTGACTAAATGTTTAGCTAGCGCGACTATTCACGTTGTGATTATTTTTTATCTCATTTTTGTGCCCCCGGTCACTCCCGAGAAGATACCTATAGGTGAGTAAAACCACCCCCGCGGAGAAGTCCCACAAGACAAGGATAATACAAGGGATGAACTGTGCACAGTTTGCACTTTGCATAGAACGTGCACGGGAATGAGATTGAAGATCAACCCATCATCATTCTCATTGACGTTACGTATTCGTTTCATTTTCTCCCTGCAGCTGGTTCTGTGGCAGGTTTAATCACTCGGCCACGAAAGAAACGGGACAGTTTCTGCTCCTTTCCAATTTACATTATTCACCGCACAAGCGTACAAATCATTGCAAGTTTTGCCATCCTGTCTGGATTTTTGTCTAGGTATATCTGCCCTGCTGTTTCCATATGAGATTTTTGTATCGCAAAGAGAAAAAGTGCAGACAGGAAAACAGGAAGAGAGCAAATACAAATCACGGGAATAGATAGAGGGAGGAGTAGATAGTGAGCCGTTTGACTGACCCTCCAAAAACGATTCGTCGGGGTGGGCGCCGGGTGTCACGCGTTGACCGTCCTCCTGGACGTGCGGAGGAAATTCGCTTATACGAGATTCGAGTGGCTTTTCAAATTGCTTCGCACGACAGTCGCTCTGTCTTCCGATTGTGCACATGTCGGATCATCGGAGGTCAAGGTTGGCGTATAAAGTGACGAATTTTTTATTTTCCGATAATTCGAATTCAAATATCTTGGTCGATTCCTTCCAGAAAGCAGAAAAATTCAGAATACAATTGGAAAGGGAAAGGAGAACTTTCAATCAATTAAAGGAAATACAAAAAAGAAAACAAAAAAACACGAAACAAAATGGCGGACGCGTTCGACAAATTTTTCGAACAATGTTATAAACCGAGATTATAAAATTACGTATGCATTGTAACTATTCTTCTTCTTTTTATTTTTCTTCTCCTTCATTCTTCTCTCTAATATCTTAGTCGTGAAAATCTATGCAGGGTAATACATACATAGGTACAACATACATACATATTATTCACATTATACGCGGTATAAAATGAAACGGCGCGACTCTTGCGAAGCGAAATGGAGTGTGAAATATTAAACGTTGCCCGCGTCTCGAAGTTAACTTGTTACCTATATTTCACCGTGATATATAGGTACGTGTACAAGGGTGGAATCGGAGATAGAATTTTTACCGATTTATTTAACGCTTTTTATACCATCAGTACAATGAATTTCGTAATCTACATACACGGAGTATAACCGGGTATTAAACGACCCGGAAAATACATTCGCTTCGTCGATGTATTACAAAACCGGAAATATACGTTCGATCGATGAGGTAGGTACAGTCAGAAGACAATGAAGTTTCACTGAGCAATATTTTTGTACGTCAATTTTTAAAACTCGTACGACGAAGTGGATTGGGAATTGGAATTACTCGATGATTTGTTTTTATCAAAATCTCACGACAGATACTGTCATCGATATTTCTTAGCGCCTATTCCTGTGAGTAGGTCGGTTAATTATTGCTACTTCGACGATTAGAAACACCCTCCCTTCGAATACTTATTGCCCCATGAGTAAATGATTAATCAATTCAGTCATATGATCCTCCGGCGGTATTTGTTTGTTATTGTAAACTCGTTCATCGCGCGACATTCGCTGAGCGAAGACGACGGTCAAAGATCAAAAGATTTTCTTTGGTAAATCTAAGGAGCAAGAGGGTTGCGTTCCGTCTCCACTTTCCATAGCAAACGTAACACGATTCCACTTTGAAATTCAATTTCCTCAGGCCAGTTAACGACGTGTTATGTCAACAGAATATTTTCACATAATTCGAGAGTAAATTACGATTCTACATGAACGTATTTTCGAATGTTCAAGAGAAAGTTACAGCAAAACGTCTTTCATCGTTCTGTACGTCCGCAGCTGTATTGACAATCAGGATTTTGAAAAACGAAATAGAATTTCAACGCGAAAAGCAGCTTATAATTGTACTACCTGTTATTCACAAATAAATAAGAATAAAAAAAGAGATTGCCTCTCAAAAAAAAGCCCTGAGCTACACCATATGCAGCTCGAAACGCGTATCTTACTTTTTTTGTTTAATTTTCGAATATCTTTCAAATATTCACTAACACTAGGCGGGAATGATGATATTTGGTTAAAAGCCTCGCGCGGATTACCGTCATGAAACAGATTTCAGCGTGGCGAAGGCTGTGGAAAATGAGTTGAGAGCACGTTGCGAGTAGTAGAGTGAATGATGAATGCCTATAGAAATGTAGCTTCTCGTTCTTCGTTTCTTCAGCCCCGCTCTATCTGTCTCTGTCTCTTTCGTATATCCTCCGACGAGATCCTCCACAGTGTAGAATAAGGTAGAAAATGGGGGGATAGGGAGAATCTGGAACAAAAATAGAATAGAATAGGAGTAAAGAGAGGAAAAGAGGAAAATAGAAGAAAATAGTAAAAAAGAGAAGAGATCTTCGCCGGGGCCGTTTCAATCTCTGTCTCTACTATACGACTTTGCCAGAGAGAAAGCGTCGCGTTGTTTTTCCATAATAAAGCTAGATTTACATATTAAAGTTCAACGGCATATTGGTCATCGTTCAATACCGACGAAAACGTTTCCAAAAATTTGCCATGATTTCAAAAGTGATGAAAGCAACGGTATAATATTTTGGGTCAAGTTTTGTCACGTAGGTACCCAAACTATGTTTCGAGATACATAACCGTGGATTCATGCGGTAGAAATTATTGTCTTTTTTCATTTGCCGAGCATGGTTGCCGATAACGCGTTATCGCATCCTTGTGAATCTACGGTAGAACGTACACAAGTTGTGTTTTTCCTGCATCGACCTGACAAAATGAAAATGAAAAGTGAGAGTAAAATTTGAGACAACGGGAGAAAAGTATACCGCGTTCGATTAACATGCATCGAAAGTATTTCACTTCGGTTTCACTAGAGCATTGTGTTACGAACTCTAGCTGCTGCAAGTGGAGGTACATATAGGTATATGTATACATGGGAATGGAATATCAAACGGCGTTATTAGCGATCGTGTGATACTCGAAGCGCGGTTGTTGAACACTGTATAACATTGAACATTTCGAACGATACCTATTCCCGCCTATACGAACTAATAGAGAAAAAGAAAAGATAAAAAGAACTTGTACCTTGTAAAGAAATTTTATCGACCGTAGTTTGCGCTACAAGTGCAACTGCAGTGCAGTAGCAAGCTATGCCGGTTGTGGTGTGTTGAAAAACTTCGAACAGCTTTATATATGTATAAAACACTGCTTTTATTTTCTCGCACGTATCGAAAAGTTAAGAAGCGATAGAATAGATATCTCTGCGGAGGACGGAGCATGGACGCGAAAGAAATGAATCCGCAGAAAAACGAAAAAGAAAAAAGTACCGCTAGGCATATAATGGACACCAGTTTTCATTCAGGCGTTCTAGGCGTGTATATGCACATACATACATACCTACTTTGAAATGCTGAAAGTACAAAAATTAAGAAGAGGTCAACATGCCCGAGAGCATCCCGGTCAAGTTTGCCGCTCTAATTATCTAACGCTGCACTATATACTACGAAACTATATAGTATTAGCTATGTAGGTACTTGAATCACTATCGTAGTTTGTGCTATTCCATATTTTTGTTCGGCCACCGTTCACCTTGCAATTGCGGTGGTGCAGCGTGACCCCGGAAACGTTACTGTGCGTCGAAATGTTATTTTCATATGAAATTTCGATCGGTATTTGAATGTAGAATGAAACAGTGACGAACGTTCATGCGTTTTTATCAGAAGAGATATTCATGGATTTATTATATACCTGCTGTACATATTTGCGCATTTCGTTCTCATGACAAATGATAAAGTGCTGGACCTCGTTGTTAAATACATTGGATGTAACGCAGTGAACACATCCAAATACCAATTCATCATTATTCCGAAATCCGTAACAAATTTATTCCCCTATGTTGGATAAAGCGCGTGAATATATGAACGACGAAATTTGAAAAATTATTATCTCACATCTCGCTGTTCTAGAATAAAGCATCTCCCAAACGAAGTGCTCTAGTTTGGTTTGTTCTCCAGCATATGAAAAACAAAAAAATATATCAGTATGCGGAGAAAGAGGAGAAATTATTTTCATTTATAATTGCTCAATTTAAAAGCGTAAAAAACTCAAGCATCCTTCCCAGCTGCAGACCACCCACGGCGAAGGAGAGCATACGTTTTCACGCTTCTCTCATCCTACTCCTACTCGTCTCGGCAAACAACCCCCCGATGTATCGTTCTGGTGTAACGCAATGCTCGCAGAGTTGGTACTTTGAAAAACCGCGAGTGTCATTCGCCATTTTCGCACGTCTGGGAACATTTCCTTTTATTATTTTCTGGTTTGTGGTTGAGAGGCGGTTTTTGTCATCTCACCGTTAACACGTGAAATTCACATGCGTAGATACTTCCTGTATGTATAACCCGAATGTGAAAAAATGTTATTCGTAGTATAATTTCCCCTGCGCAGTGGCATTGATACAAATTGTTGTCTTCTACTCCTTCTGTTTCTTCTACTCTGCTTCTTCTTCTTTTTTCCGCGACTGAAGAGACACGAAACGAATCATTCCCACTTATAATGGACCGGCAACGGCGCGACGTGCGGTTATTGACACGGACTGTTACCACTCCGATCGAGGTTCCCGCTCTTTGGGAACCTTGGTTAACGTTTGACTGATTTTGTCTAAGGCCGGAGGTTCGCCCTTTGTAGTTTGTGGTACCCAAGACCACTCAGCACTGCCTGCCATTCAGCTAATACGATTAATGGCTGCGAGGTAGAAGGTACTCGAAGATGGTAATGGCGGAAAAGCAGACGTAGTACACGGCTGAGAGTTCGGGTCTTGTTACGTTATGACCAGAGAGCTAAGAGCCGGATAATGCAATCTGTTATCATGCAAAGCGCGATATCTAGTACCTAGAACTCATCGTCTCGGCTAATTGGGACCAATACAAAAGAGGAGTGAAAAATGAACCGCATCAAAATGTTAAAATCGGGTCTTACAGGATCTGTTCTGAAGTTCGGCTCGAATACTCGCCGCAGTTTTGTGTCCTTCTCGCTCCGCAGGGTCATCCGTGAGCCTCGGCTCTCTGCGACTGAAACTGCAGCTTCGAAAGCGAAATTCAGAACGCACGTACACACGTAGTATAGAAAATTGCGTATACAAGGTTATAATCTGGCTCTTGCGGTTGAACATAAATACAATATACGGAATATATATTATGCCTGTTGTTACCTACCGCTGCAGCTGAACGATTAATTTGTTATTCGCATAATCCATGCCAAAACCGCTTTGTGCTCTAGCTGCAGGGAATGGAGCTGCGGGTGGCGAATGAAAACGCGAAGGGTGGTATTGCGGCCTAGGTGTTTCTATAATTGATGCGCATCCCCTGAACCTAAACTACCACCTCTGCCTCGCCTCCCGCCCTCCCTGCCTCTGTACCTCCATAGCTTTCATCCGAATGACAAAACCCTTGGTGAAATGCCGCGCTGACAAATTCTGTTACATACGAGTACACGCAGAATGATATGTTTCGTTGTCAGTAATATGAGTGCTCAAACAGAATTCAAAACAGAAAACCGAGTGAGAGACAAAGGGTTACGCATCCCCGTGAGCGTATGAGGTAGCCACGTATGTGTTTGTAGAATTATAAAGTTTGAAAAATATTTTTCGAGTAAACATCGGCAGAGGAGATGATCGTTGGGCGAGGTATGTAAAGACGATCGTCGATAAAATGTGTACACATACCTATACCTTTGGGAAGTTGGTTAAATTTATGACACGTTTACATAACTTCACGTTGATGTCTGAGGCTAGGATAGGTATTCCAGAGAAGATTCTTCACCACCCCCAAACCACCGTTTTACCATCGGCGTATCATCCCATCAGCACAACTCCTGCCTCATAGCTGTAGGGTACCGCGTGTGTAACTATTAACCGCAGTAGCTTGGGTTCACCAGGGGTTCACCGTAGAACGCCTCTCGGTTTGTACACATCTACCTCCCCCGAACATCCCCCGCCCCCTCCTCTCGGGAACAAACACCTATTTAACACACATGTGAATGTGAACATGGTATACCGTTACCAGAGAGGACCTATATCGCGTCCTAATAGATCCTGCCTACCTTCGCATGTTCCAATATACCGTCGTGAAACCCCTTGGTACGAGGGGACAATAATCTACCGGGTGCTTTTCGTTTTTAATTAAATTATTTTAACCCCGAAAGAGGATAATGAGGGATAAAAGGGCCCTGAAGCAGGTGATGAATGATAGAAAAAGTGAAAAAATTGAATCAGAAGGTAAAAGGGAAAAAGAGGAACAAAGCACGACGAGAGACATTCATTTTCACGATTATGAGCACGCAGCGGCAGTCTGCATATGGTGATCGTGTTTTAGACACATTTTAATCCGAAAATTCTCCACGCTGAGAAATTCTTTCGCGTCTTATTATTCTGATCGTATGAGAGAAACAGAAGGACGTGATATCGTAGCATCTCTCAACTGAAGTTGGCGGGGGCTGAAAAGAGGGATGCAGGGAAGAGAAGAGAAGAGAAGAGAAGAGAAGAGAAGAGAAGAGAAGAGAAGGCGGAGGAGGAGGGGGAGGGGGAGGGACGAGCACAGCGGGATCAATGCTCGCCTCTCTGGGAGCGAGAAAACCCTCTGCTTCTCTATCCGCCATCAACCAGGACTACCGCATGAGCATGACGGCCATTTGGTGGCTTGTTATAGAAGCTATAGAGTGGTTATCAAAATGTCTGTGAAGGTGCGAAAAGATTTTCGAGGATATTTTATTGCATAAAATATGTTTTACCGAGAGCTTCTATACACTCGATTTCAGAAGAGATGAAAATTTTGTCAAAGAAAGCATAAAGACCCGTTTCACTCTTGTGCAGTGAAACATGTTCGACATCGCAATTCAATTATCCGTGTGATTGATGGATGAAACATTTCCAAGGTATGTCACTTCCGTTTGTCACAACGTTCTCGTATTTTTCTCAGCATACATCAGCGACCTAACTCACACCATCAGACAAACTTGTAACATTTCTTTATATCTTTCATTTGTGCGAGTTGGCCATAAACAAACACAGCTCGGTACTAGCAAAACTTTCAGTCGGCCGTTTGTCAATGAATTTGAATGATTAATGAAAGATAAATTGCAGTGACTGATGACGGTGAGAAATAACTTCAGACCTTACTAGGGAAATCAAAACAGAATTTACTAGCGAGCGATATTAGCCGGGAAATTTTGAATGAAAAATCACTGCGCCTAATTTCACTCGGGTATACTATAATCATACTTATATTCATTAAAAGAGCTATTACCGTAAACTTTGCGCTTGCTGGTTATTTCATTTAATACTTAGTAATTGGGTGGGAATCGTTACCACGGTAGTAGGTAGGATGGCTGGCTGGCTGGTTGGTTGGTTGGTTGGTAGAGGTATGTAGGTATATACTATATCCATCCGGAGAGGTTCCTAGTGTTTAAGGTTGCTTGAGGCGACGAAACTTTCTGACGATTAGCGCAAAGACATAACCGTGCGGGAGTTGAGAGGCAACCGTTTCCAGTCATGGATGAAGTAACTATCGCGTGCATTAGCTATCCCAGAATAATTAGCTGTTAAACGGCTTTCAGGTTATTATATATGCACAAGAAGAATACCACGTATGTAGGTATACGTCGGAGCTAAAAATCTCAACAAATAATAATGGGACGAAATCTCACCCAGCGATGCACACCAATATTAACAGACGATAATTTTTCAGCTTATTAAATTAAAAATATCTCGTGATACCGACGATGTTACCGAATTTCAATCAATTTACAATCTATTCATCTATTCAAAATGTTACCTACTCCGGTCGATCACCAATTTGCTGCTTCACGGTTCGTATGAAGTTAGAGATGATTGGTCGAATGATTCAAAGCAGAACGAATACTCTCGTAGTCGGACATCGGGACCATCGACCATCCCCTCAAATTGAGGCACATGCGAGTCCCGGATTAATAATAATAATAATAATAATAATAATAATGTGATAATTATTCCATGGACACTGGTCAGTCCACCAGGTACTTTGAAGCCTGTCAACGATAGTTGAGGTAGCTTCTTGTAAGGGATAGGGATCTGGACCGATGCAAAAATTTGAAACTCTTACAGAATCGAAGCTTACTGCATGACCTTGCCGATGACCTTGATAGAATGTCAGCCCCTAGTAGCCCACGAGGTGTGAACGTTGAAGGAATAGGGTCGAGTCGAGGGCCTCGTGCGGAGATGTTGTGGTTCCATTAAGTTTCACAAGCTCACCAAGTGGAATTCTGAAAGTCCCTTAACTCTCTCACTCTCCCCCTCTCTTTCTCTTGCTTTCTCTTCTCGTTGCTAACTCACAAACGAGAGCTTCTGACGTGGGAATTATCCGGAGGATATAACGCTGTTCGAAGCTCGCGGTGAAACGCGGTTCTGTGAAACCCTTGGCTTATATCGGACGACAAAGTTTGTTTGAAAACGAAGAAGTTCTCTATTCGTCGAGCTTCAGTTCCCGTACGTCGCGTCCTATCTATATTCATGGTGCGCGAGGTTGATGATGCGAGAGATTTTCATCACATCAAGAATGCTCCTGGTGTCACGGAATTGAGAAATCAACTCGTCTTCATCGCTCGTTCAAACAATTCGAAATTCTCTCGCGCATGTATGTATGTCCCTCTGGATCAGTAACTACTTCCCATTGACCTCATACCCTCTATCATACATTTTCCAACGTTTTGTTTCCATATTCTCAAAAAGTTCACTTCCCTTCGGTTAGTACGTGCCTCTGATTCGATATCCTTGGAACATTTCATCGGCAGCTACTATAGTGCCCATATTCTTCTTCTACGATTTAATTTGTTGATCAAACAACGCTGGTTGATGCCGACGGTAATAAAAGTCTCTGTTTAGTCTTTAGCACAGGATTAGAGGAGCCTCACCGGGACTTAGGGGGATGCTTAATCATTTTCCAGCCCTCATTCGTAGACGTCAAAGGAGCTTCTATAACGTTCTAGAGCCTCTAGAGTCTAGCGGGTCTTCAAGTTCGTGTTTATTTCTCCTAAATTTCATTCCGCAGAACAGTTTTTCTCTTCTTCTCTTCTCTCTCTCACTTCTCTCTTTTTTCTTGTTGTTTAGTTACAGTTTTGGGTTGTAAAGGTGAATTTTTATTTCCCGTCTGGTGGAAGTTACCTGGCCTACCAACTACAGGTAGAAAACCTCGCTGTTGAATAAATAACAATTACAAAGCGGAAGTTAATAACGCTCCGCTGTGCTGTACGCTACTATATGTATACAAACATAAACTGCAGAGCAAACCAGGACTAATGTTACCTGTACCTACTACGTCTGCTATACGCGCGGCTCGTATTTTTCCACATAATTTATCCGTTGTAATTTTGTTGTTTCCCCTTTTTTCTGTATTTTTTCCCTACAAAACTCTCATGGGCTTGAAACTGACGGATTTTTATTGGAAAATAATTATTACTGTGCGAACGAACATCTTTTGTGGCTTCGAGAGCGCTTATTAATTTTCGAGCGGGCTGTATTCTCATATCCGACATAATCCGACGGTTTCATTCGCTTTTTGCTCAACAAACTAATGCGTGGTAGTAGAAATATGAATAGCGATTGTGTCGCATGTCGAGTTTGAATCCGTTGAGGGCGTGACCACACATTGTCAATCCAAACTGTCAACGCAAGAGAGACTTGGCTTATTCTCGGGTCGATGCATGATAACTATTTACACCAGGACAAGCTTATACCGTCGACAAGTGATACTCGCAGCTACCGCCGCCGTTCGAAATTGCTCGCGTGGGAATACCTAGCATCCTGACGCGATCGCTTCGCACTTCTGTACCGAATTATGTAGAATACGAAATTCGAGTGACTTTCTCCGTGGCGTGAAAATCCGATGGAAAATTGTATTGGGATTTGGAATCGAGGAAAACAAACTCGCTCGAGCTGCTCAATTATATCTTTACATATTGAATGAAAAAAAAAAAGGAAAAAATGAAAATTTAACACACACAAAATTTGACTCCGGAAATCGTACGCTGGAGGAGGGTCTTCTTTCCTTGAGAGCTTTTGCCGATGATGAACCAGCCCGTTCTTTTGGATGTATACCCACCAAGCTACTCATCCTATTCATATTTATTCCATCGCCGGTTGGTTCTCTTGGCCTTTGAATCAGACGGACCGGCCGAAGCCGGGCGGTTGCCCAAGACGAACTAAGTTTCATTGAGAGAGTTGAACATTTATACTTCGTCAATGTTTTATAAGTTTGGGTCGAGGTTGAGCGTTTTAGGCTTTACTGGATTGCGAAATAGCTCTCTTAATGGCTTTGGGATTGAAATAAATATTGCAAGATTGTTATGGACCAGCGCCGCCCCGCGCGGCGCACTTGTGTTGGTATTTATGTTATCTACGTCCTTTACTGCAGTCCATCAATTCCTAAATCCCTACTCCACATTTTGCCAGGATCCCCGGCCCCATCACTTATACATACATGTATATATATAGATATATATTTTTTCTTTTTTATGGAGGGAATTTAATTCCTACCAACTCTCATTCGAAGATGGCTTTAGAAACGGTCCGTTCCGAGTACCTTTCGGCTTTACCTCTTTTTTCATCCCTCCATTTTCCTGCTGGAAGTTTTTCCTCCTTTATTTCATAATCGGAGAACTGCCATTATATGGGGATTGACTGCAGTCTCGACCTTTCACAAATCCTAGGGATCTACGATAACATTTTATTTATATGTGATCCTTCTTCTTGAGGGACTCTTCAGGGCGCCAATTATTATTATTGTTATTATCATCATCCTCGTCACTAATATTTGAACTGGTTTTCATATACCCGCGGAATCTGCAATTTTCTGAGTAATTATAGGGCTTCGTTTCGAAACTATTCACATATTCATTCGTTTCTGCAAGATTACTGCACGTATATGGGGCACTGATAGAACGAAATTCCGAAGGAATTGAATATGTGATAATCCATCAACATGTAGAAATCAACCCTATACCGTTAGCCAGCGTTGGAACAAATTCGCAATTACACTCGTCGCGTCGCGGTCGTTTCGATTCCGCAGGTGACTCGATATTTCAATGAGTTTCAGTTCTATTCAAATCCACGTGGTTTTCTTCCTTCTATGAATACAGAAAGGTAAAGGTGATGTACTTTTCCAGTCGCGGTCGTAAAATGTTCAGGAGTGTTTTCTGTTTTTTTTCCCCACACTTGAACATTTCATAATTTTCGAAGAAAATCTATAAAAAGCGAGAGCATAACACATCGGTATGAGGAAAGGTTGAAGTCTGAATCAACTGCAGCATTCGCAGCGCTGGTTTACTTTTTTGTTCTTTGTTTTTTCTTCCTTAGCTTTCATTCGCATTCTATAATCTGTTTGAATTTTCTCTTTTACTGTCTTTTTCTGTTATAGTTTCTGCCATTCAAGTAGATCCTGTACACCGTTCTGTGTACGGTATATTTCTGTTGGGTTTATTTCCCGTTGAATATTCACGATGTTTTATTTACGCAAACAAAATTCGTGAATATCCATCACCGTGGAGCAAGCCCTCCTACAGAGCAAACATCAAAATGTTCGACAGTGTCCATTACTTGCACGATATGTAGGTGGTAGGTTCTACTGTATAACGTTGTATAGGATCTAGGTATAGGTATAGCGAAAAGTCTCCCGCTCTAAAGCACACGACGGATCACCCCCTGTCAACAGTCGATCCCGTCCAAATGGTAATTCAATATTTTTCATATACTGCAGGAGTCCTCGCATACCATTCTATTTTCATCTTTCTATACCCACGGTGCCCATCATTTTCCGACGGAATACATATTTCTTTATTCTCTGAACCTAGTCGCAACTCGATCGGTAAATACAGATACCCACGCCTCCTTAATTTCGTCGGATGAAAGTAACGATTGGCATCAAATTCAAGTGATATAAATTCATCCTCGTTGATTTGCAATTCGATTAACTTCAGCAGGTATTGTTTGACTCCGAGGCTCCGAGATGATCGACTCGTGATTTTCATTGGATATGAGGATTGTAGGTATTGAATATAAGATTTTTTCAATTCTCCAGATTTACTTACTAACGAAACAGCGAAGAAAACAGGCGAAGCAGAGAAATCATACTCACACGTTTTGCATGGGAAATTAGATCAGTTTTTTGCCAACGTTTTATGGCTAACCTGATTTTCACGGTTCAAAATACAGGGGAAATACTTGCTCACGATGTGGATACACGCACACACGTAGACGCTCTCACCCTTCCTTCGGAGCTTTTTAGCCCACCATTGCGAGGGTTTCCCACGTGTTACAACTCTTTGGGCGGTTGGGTGCGTTGGCGACCGAGCAAGCGAGCGAGCGAGCGGCACAACGCATGACAAAACACATGAATAAAAATATCCCCCGCCCCCCTCCCTCAACGAGGACGCGGACGGGACCGGCCTGAAGACTTAGCTTATGCATGAACTCGTGAGATTTATGTCTAGCCTATTTTACTCCATGGAAAAGCGTTTCCGAATTCAAATTTATTTCGAATCAACCAACACGGGAGGAGTTTACTTACGAGTATCTTGACTGTTTCACTCTTTTCTTTTTCTCAACTTTCTGCTTTTCTCAATCATATATTTTCGAACACGGACATATGTGCCTATACTCTTTCTGCCGATAGAAAAATGAAAAAAAAAAAAAAAAAAAAAAAAAATATGGAAAAAACTTGGGATATTTCATCGTCCCATCGGCAACGGCAATTCGATTCCATAAACTTGTCACACAGAATGTAGGTACAGGGATTCGCGTGAATAACAAATTTAGTAACGATTTCATTTCTCCTCCCTTCTCCCACGGGATCGTGAAATCAATCGTGATGTATCTGGCAAGTGCTTTCTAAGATATGATATAGGGGTGGTTATCGTCGGACGTGATTAGACGCTGTACTGTACATACACAGGCATGTATCTTCATATAAATTTGGGGATTCGAGTATAGACCAGCGAAACACCTTGGCTAGGAGTCTCCTGACGTTTCTCGTCCCCGTACAGTTATTGAATGATAATTCCCGATCACTCCCAAAGGAGAATCCCGCCCGTGCCTATACTACGTCTACCGTTCCGCTCTGACCAAAACGCCCCTTGGCGCTAACGCAGCGTAATATAGCTCGGAGTGTGTCGGCATACGGACAATATACATGTATATATATGCATACATACCTGTCCTACGTTTAGATATCTAGCGATATATAGACGCGTAATATACCTATGTGCAAGACTGGGCTAAATGTGTACTACGCTACGTTTGCATGTATTACATACCTACGAGTAGGTACTACGTATGTACATACATACACTGCGATACATTCGCTGAGACGGGGGAGTAGAGTGGTTATCGGTTAGTTTATATTCTACGTAGGCGGACCCCAGCTGCAATGATTTATTGTCAGTTTGCAGTAAAGGGCTGACAATAAGTTACTTTCGGCCCTTCATAGATCCCTACGTGCGCGCCTGTATCCATACGTATCGATATACGGTGAACCAGAAAAATAGAATCTGAAACGGTGAGTTTAAAACGTGAATGAGATACGATCTCCGAACGCTCGCAGATCGAATCAGTGGTGAATTTTGTTCATTCAAAAATTCGAAGATTTTCATTCTTAGGAGAAATAATCTTTGGAAATTATGTAGGTACTGCCTACTACTACTGCAGACGTTCCAGTTCGATCGTCACAGGATTTCCCTATATTTCTCCACTTCTCTTCATATTTTTTCATTTTTTCTCTTAACTAAGTAGGTAGATATGTAATTGATTCTTTCCTCAGCGTTGAGGCGAATCGCGTGGTTACCTACCTACCAATATCCACTGCTGCGAATCGCGAAGGGATATAAAAATGGTATTTCTATTCATAGAACTGCATCAGGCTGCAGGATTTAACTTCCCGTTTTATCCCACGAGGCCGAGAGGCGGTACCGGGTCTTATATTATACAATATATACCTATATATATCATTGTGACAGACGAGATATTAAGAAATTACTTATCATTATAATATTGTAAATTCTGTAGGTAGGTAGGTCGTACAGGATGTAGTACATACCAACAGAAAATATCGTGACAGATATGATTTTATATTGATCTACTGATCATAAGTCTATATTAACTCTTTACACAATACAAATAAATCTCCACCTTTCCTGGAGGAGTGAATCATATATAAAACTCTACCGCGGTGTCGCTTTCAGGTATTCGCTTTGCTTTCGGTCATTTTCTTTCTCTTTTTTTTCTTGTTTTTCGTGCCAGCGTATATAGAGGGATGAAGTAAAAAGCTTTGGTCATCCCGTGTCGACCCGAGTAAGCGTTATAATTCTGGCGAACAAGTGTACAGGCGCCAAACCCGAAAGAGAGTGGCATCGAACTGTGTATAACTATATGTATACATATACGCGAACGGTATAAAGAACATGGAGAAAAAAAGAGAACAAAAAAAAAAAAGGAAAGAGGAAAAAGTAGAAAAGAGAAAGGTAGGACGAATAAGAGAGAAGAGAAAAGGAGAGAAAAAACCGAGGGTAAGAACACACCCCTAAGATTTCATTTCGAGGGAAATGCTGTGTAAATACTGGCAGGGAAAGTGTTTTTTTTTTTCATCCCAGTCTTGTGCAACGGCAGGTAGATATACATACATATACATATATATATATATATATATTTATACATATCTACCTACCAAGTAGGGCAAGGGCAAGGGCATGGGCCGGTGCTCCTCCGGTCGTCGAGAAAAAAGCAATTTTGGTAGCAAATTGTTGGTAAATACTCTGCCAAGGCCTCTAGACACGATAACTGTGACGGATACACAATGTATAGGTATGCATATTTATAAATATGGTATGCATGTATACATATCATATTGTATTATACGTTTGAGGTGGATGTATGTGCTGTTTGTTTTTTATTGATAGACCTTATCGGCTATGACATATATATATATACATATATACGAAGCATTGAAAAAGAAAAAGAAAAACAACCAACCCCTATTCGCCCGGAAAACCTCTGCTTCTGACAAAAAATATTGATAAATTGCTTCTGGAATTTGGGTGCGTGTACATTGAAAAAAATTGGACAGATAAAGAAAGAAGGAGAAAAGAAAGGAGGAGAAAAAAAACAATTGTCATGCATTTGAAAATAGCGGAAAACGCGTCGAGTTCTTTCCACTTCGATCACAAGTATGAGAATCAAAATCTAGTTATACCTGATATAAAATTTTCTTTCGCACCGTCGACTGTTCCGGAACCTGCAGCTATCTTAGCGCGTTGATAGAATCAAACCAAAATATAGGTAATATGAAAAATACAATCGTCGATCATCGGATTTTGAACGAAAACTTCGTGCTGTTTCGTCAAAATTTATATACTTTTGAATTCCATCATTCTCTGAGTTTCTTTCGTTTTTTAATCAATTGAATCCCAAATAACGCGATACTTTTATTTTTGAGACTGCTACCGTCACGCACAACGGACGGCGTTAACGCGATATGGTGAAATTATACATTTTGGGTATTTTCGGACTGAGATATTTTTTCGTACATAGGTACATGTGTGTATTTCGATTGTCAGCTATGCAAGCGAGCTGTCATTCTGTCGAAAAAATTTACATATACGCGTCATGACTGGAAAAATTTATGTTTTTAAATTCATGATTATTGTTGCCGTTATGTTTCTCTTTTCCTTTATTTTTCATTTTTTGTTTTTACTTTTTCAACGTCACGCAATTTTTTTTTCATTTTTCCTTTTACGCTTCGTACGCTCGCCGCATCGGATTTCCTATACACACGCATTCCTACTTTATACTATACCTTCCTATAGCTCATGCATATGAAATTGTGCTATAGAAAAATAACAGTTGGTACGATTTTTCTGTTTCACTTCGTACAAGAGCCCGTCACGTATCATGTAGAATTTTGACACACTATCATGATTATTTATAAGTATACACTGTACCCAGGTTGGTAGGTAATATACATCATGTTTGTCAAATAAACAGAAAAATGAAACTGAATAAAAATGGGAAAAAACAAGAATTTTTTCGATAGGAATGGCACACGCACTGGCAGAGGGAAAAGCAATTTCTTTTACAAAAATTAAACTCGACATACGCTCGCGCTTCGTTGAAGCTTCAAAAGAAAATATAAACCGTCCAAAATTGAGGGCGAAGCAGAAAGGTTGGAACAGCGAATAATAATAGTAATGACGATAATAATAATAATAATAATAATAATAAACACGAATAACCAAAGATTGAAGAAAAAAAACGAAAAATGAAAAATAAAGAATCACAGCCATGAGATTTTCATGGATATGTTGCAATACATATGTATATTACTTGCACAAAGAACCAAGGAAACAAAAATAAAGGAATGAAAACGAAATATATGAAAACAACGAATAGGTATGTTTCGTATACCTACCTATACAACCGAAAACAGGGCATTTCTGTCTCCTGGATGTTGGTGCTGCTGCTGCTTGCTGGCAGCCTGCACGATATTCCGTGTTCGCGGGAAGCTTACGCTGCCTGCTGGGTATAAGGAAAAGTTGCAAAAGTGGGGCAGCTCTCGGTACTAGAGCAATATAATTGCGTCTTCTCATTTCTTTGAAGTCTATTCATATGTATATTAATAAAAGAAGAAACTGCATGGCGACGAACAGCTGTTTCATGAATTATGAGAATTTGTTTAGAGCTCACATTTTTTCAATACGATTCCATTGCCCCGCGGTAGATGTACCATACATATATACATGTATATATACATATACATATATATACGCATATAGCTCACATTGGGCGCATCAGATCTTGAGATCTTTTCATTTCCACTTGTTCACAAAATTTTCAATATTTTTGTCGGAAAGTTGATTTTCTTTCATGTTTCTAATGATTTCGTTCGCGGAATCGAGAGGGGGTGAAGTTTGTCCGATTGTACGAAAAATTAGGAACTTTCGTCACGCAGCGGATTCAGTACTATATAGGTACCGCGTAGACCGAGAGGCAGAGCTTCCAGAGGTTTATAAGTCCTTCTCTCAACGACCGAAATACCTCCGTAGGGTGTCATTACGCTTTCTTACTACCCGCAGTAAAGTTCGATCGCGGCAGTCTGGTCAATCGGCAAAGAGGGAGCGAAGAAAACGAAAATTATCGATGAAATGATCGAGAAACGTTATAAGTAATGATTTTTTACCTCATGTCAAGCTTATCAGGCATCTATATATACGTATATAAATATATATATATATACACATATGTATGTGACTTATCGATCAAATTTAGTTTCGCATTATTTTTGTTCCCTTCACCAATTTCATTCATGAATATAGTATATAAAAGCGTGTACTGCATATTACATACAGAGTGAGTCAACTAAAACCCCGAGAATGGTACAAGCTGAGTTGATGAATTAGGCCCTACCCCTCAGCCAATCTGGCGAATGTTCAGTATTATACGTCACGGAGTACATCACCATCTCCGATAGCTCTGATACAATCAATTTCTCTGATCATACTGACTAGCCTAATCATTACTATAAAGTGAACATGACTCTCATATGCCAAGACAAACCTAATTGTTTACATTTCATGCTGCCGTTTTTCCTATGTTGGCATATCTTCATTATTGTTTCTTATCATCAGTGGTTACCTACGCGTAGACTTCGAATCTTACTTTGATATCAATACTCATGCCTCCTCGACGTATTTATGCTGAACATTCGCCAGATTGGCTGAGCGGTAAGGCCTACTTCATGAATTAAGCTCCTCCCATTCTCGGAGTTTCAGTTGACTCACCCTGTATATATATATATATAATACGCAGTAGATACATACACATACCGTTTCGCGTTGATTAAGCATTATTATTTTAATTACGAATCGGTATATATGTCCTTAGGGATTATTAATGTACGTTGTATTATCTAGTCGCTGGTGCATGTATGTATGTGCATATCTATAGGGTACGCGATAACGTAGTATATCTATCAATGCTCGTTATTTTCATGGGCTAATTAACAAAGGGATTAATCTAGGTAGGTATACCTATACCAGTCCATGGAACGTAACAATTTTGTAATGAAAATGACAAACGTGGTTAGTCAGTTAGTTGGTTAGTCAATTAGTCAATTAAGAACAAACGAACAGAGACAAAAGCAAAAACAGAAAAACAGAGAGACGGAGAAAACAAAATATCAAGAAAACAAATAAGTGTACTAATTACCGTTAAACAACTTTCCCCCGATTTTCTGAGTACACCGAAAGTCCCCAAGCCCTTTGGCTACCAATTAACTGTCACGCTCCCGCAATTATGTATGATAATCTTTACTCTGATACTGCAGGCGGTTGGTATCTACCTCTACCTCTACCTCTGCCTCTACCAACCAGCTTCCTCGATTAAGTATTGCTTCAAATAGCTGCGGGCTCTTTCCTTGATAGCGAACAAGTAGCGCGTGGTTTGGAACATCCTGTCAACATAATTCCCGCTCGTGAAAGTATAGCTAAAGGTATGAAAATTGGCAGAAAATGGAAGAAAGAGAGATAAAGAAGATACGAGAAGAGAAAAGCCCAAATATCGTGGCGTAATTCATAGCTCCGTCATTTATGAAAATGGTTTGTCCCTCGGAATCACCTCTCGCATTTTCAATTTCAAATTCAATTTGTTGGGAGGAATCATAATTTTCAGGTGTTCAGATTTCACCCGACGAAACACCGTATTCAATATAAAAACGCTCGATAAATGAAAACAGAGGTTTCCAAATCAATTTTCAAGATCTGTTATCAAAAACTATACTACGAAATTTTCACACTTTAGGAGAGAATCGGAACCAAATTGATCAGATTAATTGGAGAAAAAACAAAGTATGATTAAAAAAAACAAAATTGCTCGCCGAAAATCTTGAACGTAAAGACGAACATTAGAGGTAACATTTTTCTGTTTGCGAATCCTCTACTTTTCACGTCTAGAGTAAATTAGAGTAGAATAAAAGTGTTTTTGAGACACGAAGGATATTTTCACCCGGAAAAGTAGAAACTGTTTATTTTAAAATAAATTTCCCGCACTTTGTATACGTACTACGTCTAGGAGTTGGCTAATTTTCTAATTCCAACTTCTCCAATGACATAATTTCAAAGAATATGCTTGGTACGTGTTACTGCATACCGTGATGGCCGTAATGAAGCTCACCTTGGCAAGAAACGCAAGTAGGGGTCGGTACGAGGGTCCTTGGGCTTTGCCTCGAGTCTAAAACCAACTGAGGAAAGTCCCGGAGCGGATAGTCTCGTTCAAATACGTTCTTGGTCTTCCGCGTGACTTCCGTTGTAACTACCAGTCTTTTTTTCACCCCTCTGGCCCTTGTATATTCGAAATAGAATCTTGTTCAGAGTCTTGACTCGAAATCGTCGGGTTTTTTCTTCGAAAACCATTTGTTCTTCTTGTTGCTCGGGTTTGTATTTCATTTCATTCCATTTCCATTCGTCTCAATTATTTTTTCGTTTCATCAAATTTTCCTCTCATTTACTTTTCGCATTCTTACATAGAATTTCCGATATACTCGAAAAGCAGCACTATTATATCTTTATCTAATTGCAAACATTCATTTCTACTCTCTTCTCTTTTCTTCCAACCTTTCTCTCTCTCTCTCTCTCTCCCTCATTTTTTTGTCGGAACTCAGATACGCGGGCGGAAAAAGGATTACGGAAATCCTGACCATTCAGACAATCGCGGAAGGGGGTCCGTTACGATTTTTTTGTTTTCCTCTATCATTCATGCAAGATTACAAAAAAAAAATCATAGTATTTATCGCAAGATAAGCTGCAGCGTTTTATTAACGATCTTCCGTGTGAGCGAAAATAATCACTGATTTTTTTTTCGTCGTCTTTTTTCCTTTTCAGTACTTTTTTTCATTATATGTTTGTACTTATCCTAGGTATGCATGTGTGTATATATACATACATTCATGTGCCATCGTATAAAGGTTCCGAGCGATGGTCTGCGGTTTGGTTCATGATTAAACCGTCCGTCGCCTCGCGGGGGTCTCCTCCTCGACTTTTGCTCTAACCACTAAGTATAATATGCCAAGGGATTTAAACGCCTAGACACACGCAGGTTTGTTTAGCTTCAGTTTCGAGCCCAAGTTCAGGACGTGAGATGCCATCGCTCGATAGCATTAGCTGTACGACGTTCTACTTTCGCGCCGATATATTCATATGCTATATAAACGTACCTCCGCCTACGCACAGCTCGCGTAACTGTTGAGGTATAACAAACCAAAACGAGGACCTGGGCTCAAGCCCAAATCTGTACGTGAGTCTTGTGCACCTCGGTTAAGATCGATGGAAGTGCTAACTACTAATTCTGGAGTGATCCAGGTTAATTTCAGGTTTTCTTCTTCTTTTCTGTTCTCTCTTTTTTTCATAAACTTTGAGAAACCTATAACGATGAAACAAAAACAAATACAAGTTTTCGTTGTCGCAGCGTTTTCAAAAACTTGATCTTACAACTTCGAAATGCTCCGCATAAGAAAAATGTTGGAAAGTTCTTACGATTTTATAAGAGTAAAAATTGCAGTTTTTCGACGAAATATCGTTATATTAAAAAAGGCATGCAATGAAGTTGGCAAATGACTAAGTGTAGCGTGAAACAAGAAAAAAACCGTTGAACAAAATAATTAGACTTACCTCTAGAACGGATAGAAAAAAAAAAAAAAAAAAAAATTATGTCACTTTTGAGAATACGAGGCTGGATTTTAGCGATCGCCGCGCAAGCATCAAATTAGTTTACTTATTTTCTGCAAACCTGCGCTGCAGCGAGTGAGCGGGAACGCGGGGTCCGGAACTAAATCCTAAACCGCGTTCTGTTGGATTCTCCTGATTATTCAAATTCCTATCTCGATTACTGCAGTACCTACCGCCTACGCTAGTTTGCAATATGGAATTCCCTGAGTTCCTGAATCTGCAGCACCGTGTGTCGCCCATAGCAGCAGTCTAGATATCGGACTAGTTTTTGAATCTAATATTTGGCACGTGTCAAGTCGATTATCCACATGGAATAAAACCGAGAACTCGACTACGTACACGCAGCCAAGGCGAATGAATAGATTGGTTAATTCGTAAAATACATCAAATTCGTGAAGTATTTCACCCTATTTGTACGTAGCAAGTGATAGCTATATACGCCTGCGTATAGGTAGAATCAGGATCAAAGGGCAGCACTGATTATACGAATATTCAACGGTTATTTGAAACGTTGCAATCAGCATCAATGTCGCTGATAGGAATTACGTTTTAGCAAATTATATGGATAAAATAACACACGGATGCAAATTATCAAAGCCGAGAATAATTCGCTGTCCAAATTTTTAGTCCCATCTGAAAGTGGTGTTCGGATCTGAATTTACTGCGTGATTGTTGGTGTTCGAATCATGCGCGTTTGCTTTCCGTATTCGTCTATCGTAACGGATTCATCGTTTTTGTTGTTAATCGATCGATCGCGTATTCTCAGCAAGAAAAGGAAGAACAATGGGGTACAAAAATCGAGACTGTCGGCTCTTGCATGACGGAATTTCTCGAAGATTTACCATCGGGCTTTGCCCCGTGCGTGATACGAGGCGTCCGTAACTCGTAAGCCAGGTTTTTCCTGGGCTGAAGGGATTCCCGTGGGTGAAAGCGCGGCTAAGATGAATATTCCATGTTAAATCCGGCCTGAAATCAGGAAGAAAACTTCCCGCTTGGAGGGCGTTCGCTATTTTCCAAGAGATTTGAGATACCGGATTTATCATATGTTTCACACTTTTTCATTCACTTTCCTACATTTCTATACCTACACTATTGTAGCCTCCCACCAAACCTGCTTCACTCCTCTGCCGACTTCAAAAGTGAACAGGAAATGCAGAATGGTGAAGAAAAAAACGAACATTGAGAACTTACCAACGGAATGTTTAACATAAAAGCTACTTCGATAGCCATTACGCTAAACTCAGAGGTAACGAATTCGTTGAAGGTGAACAAGGAATATATGTACATATTCGTGTATGTATTTCGGTTACCACGTCAGCCTCCTACTTCCATTTCGCCAGATATATCCGTAATTAACGTCACGTCAGGTTGGCTTCTGGTAACAGAACGAATGGAACATGATTTTCCTCCATTATTTACAACGCGAGGCAACTGTCGGTGGAGAAGAGAGAGGTGGAGCAGAGTTTAGGGTATAAAATCTCTAATATTGCATTCACGGAGTTTGGTTATTTTCCACCTTCTCTATAGTATATTATATTTTCGAGTTTGGATGTCAATCTTAATTTCGATATTTTATTGACGCCCGGTCAGGCGAGCTGAGCCCACTGTTCATCGTCGCTTTAATTAAATACGAATTACGATTCACACTTAATCTCTCTGATCTCAACGCCGTTTCAATTGTTCTCTCTTTTAACCCCCTCAACGCATGCCTTTCTGACGCGCATCATTCAAGGGTCGCGGAGCGGAGCACCCTTCCTGTACAATAGACATTTTTGCGAAGCATCTGAGTATAAAAATTTATTCAATTATACGAGTAGGTACCGAGAAAAGAGAAAGGAAAAAAAAACCAGAAGAAATCAGGAAAATGAATAATACCTTACAATATTTACCCCACATACAGGGGATGCTATTATCCTCTTTCATTTTTACCTCAGCTTCTCGTCTTCTCCCTCGTTTCTTAATCCAGGACATCCGATATCTGACTCCAACGATCTCTTGATTTCATTTTCACAAATCATTTCCGACTTGAAATCAGACAGTCGCTCGTTGTTTTCGTTTTACGGTGAAGGGATCCGAATATGAAGCTCCTAATCAGATGGGAGATTTTTCCCGCAGCAAGATCGAACTATCATGTTTAATGAAACTTCCAGGCTACGTTTTATGCATTGGAGCGATATTTCGCCGATTCATCTTCCTATGCCTCCGCATTATGCTCATTAGACGACATGACTTAACAAATTTTTCGAATTTTCGGAAAACTCAATATAATTCTTGTCTCCTTGTCTGTTCCAGGTAAGGAAATGTCCACAACTTGTGAATGCCTGACAGTGTTACCAGTGAGTAGAACAAAGCACAGACTTATGCATTTGTCTCGAAAAATGGCGAGTGCGTGCTATCGTAACACAATTTTCATTTCCTTAGTTTAGATTTACCGTTTCAGGGAACGATTTTCACCCAGCGCTTTATGGCCCCGTCTCTTTTTCTCAGGTATAACCTAGTTTCGTTTGATCCAGGCTTCAGCCTCCGTGTGAAAATTTATTTTCACAACATGCCTATATAGGTATACACTTATATATATATATGTACTATGTATGTAAGATATGCGGAAGGTACGCGACTCCACTGTAAATAAATTTCAGTTCTGGCACTTCGCGTTTACTCGTAAGCAAACCACTTATTCATGAGTATTTGACTTATTCAAAAAGTATGTAGCAGGACTCGGGGGCGGGTTCCGAGCAGAAGCAGGACCCTACCCTCTTGCCCGAGATGCAAGAGGTTGATCATACCTGCCGCTTCGAGTATAATATGAATACAGTCTAACCATCCGGTGCCATGCATTTTAAATTTTTTCGACCAACAACCGAACCGTTCACTTCCAGCATCAGCGTTGCTCGTACCTACTGCTGCAGTTATACCTACTACTACCCCTCCTTCGAACGCAATTTAATTCCCTCTCTGTAAGGCCGTAATGCACAATTTCAAGCAAGAGCTTCGCGCATGAGGATTATTTTCTTCCTCTTCTCAATTTCTCTGTTCGTACTCCGTGATATTCCAATGGAACGTTTCGCCGTTCGCCATACGACTTTCTCACAGTATAATACTCGTCAGTCACTTGATGCATTTTCCGTATAAAGAGGAGAAGCGTTTCTCCTTTCGAAGACTTCAAGACGCTCTATTCACATAGGTTTTCCCTATCGGGATACCGAGCCAAGTTTAGGATGCATGTTGTGATTAAAAATGGCAATTTGTCCTTTTTCCGCCACCGTTAAAATTTGCCAGCTCAGATGACTCGATTTTTACATCGAAATCAGCGTATTCAGCATCCTGAATTATTAATTTCAGAATACACAATTCGGTGATAATTCCGACCGAGTGCTTCAGAAATTAGAAACGGATGGACCTCAACATAAGGGCGACTCGTTTCGAAAAGATTAAATGCCTTCTGGCGTGATAAATCAGAATTCTAGTTACTAGCTTTCGGAATCCACAGTATGTGGTAAGATCTTAATTTTTCTACGAGCTCCTCACAAAAGAGGAAAGAAATATTCCAGTGAAATTGAAAGCCAAACATTCGGCCACAAAGCTTGAGAGGAGTCAATGCTCGCGCTGAAACTGTCCATGATGATTCGAACCAGTTTCATGCCGAAAGCTGTCAAGAGTAACGAGTGAGTTTAAAAACCACTTCCCATTTATAAACTGCACACATACCCTGCAGTACCCGGTTTGCTAGACAAATGCCAACCCCCTGGATAGTCGGAGCAGACAGAGCAGTCGTAGCAATTTGCAGTTAAATTCCCGTGCTCGAAATTTATTACCAGAATAAAAATCACGCCCATTATACTTGTCACCGAATGCAGGGATGTTCTCCGTGCGCGGAACGTTCAAATTAAAAAATAAAAAGGCAGAGGTTGAGGTTGAGGTTGAAAGAGAAATGGGGAGAGGAGAATAGAAGAAACCTTGAGAGAGGGAAGGAGGGAAAAAAGCTTGAGGTTTTCCCTTCACTTTTCTCCTCTTTCCATCTCTTCAGCTTCTGTAGTTTCAAACTTGAGAATCATCTCTGTATGGTCACTTTGACATCGCGACGCGTCAAAGTTATGAAAAAAAAAGTTTGAAAACCGATGTGAATGGGGGTTTAAAAGGTACTCAAATACGCGGGATGAAACGATCATGATCGGAAGAAAGACTATACTTGGAAAATAATATCAACCCGTTTACACAAAATAGTGAGGGTTCAATGTACCATTGCTATCCATAGATAACGGCGTTGACGTTCATTTTGTGAAGATTATTATTCCAGTATATGTATTAGGAAATCACTGGAACTCCTAGATTCTGTAGGAAATCCACCGCAGAAAGGTTCGGTGAGTCTGCGAGTTGCCTGGTTCTGTAGAAACTTATACCTCGCCACTTCTTTAATCGATGTTAAATTTCCAAGCGACGCCCGATGAATGATTCCAGCTAATGGCAAGAGCCGCTCTGCTAGTGCTGCTGGTGTTCCGAAGGGAATATGGTATGAAATAGTCGTTATACTTATACCTATTAAATTTGCACCCTTCTGTACACCTAGGATCTAGGTCACTGAGACCTAAAACACGGCACAAACATTTTCGTTGTACAAAAACGCCGCCAAGTGCCAGGTTATATCTCACCCGGCAAAAAATTCAAATAAATAGACCATTAGGGAATAATAGAACGCTGGTTATGGAATCATTGAAAAAGCAAAAATCGTTGGACACGGCTGTTGCCTTCTTAATAGCTGAACTCACTCAACTGATATCGTGGAGGGTAGAAAATGCCTGCAAGGACGAAGAAGAAGAAGAAGGATGTGTTTCTGCATCAGCTTTGACCCTGAATAACGAAGAAACTACCAGATTGATTTCAATGAAATTCGAACGGCGAAGTCAATAGTGCCGAGTTTCGTTACTGTGTGAAATTCATTAGAAAAATATCGACGCATTCACGAGATGAAGCACATAGTTTACGGGTACGAGTAATTGGTCCGAGAAAACGATTAGTGGCTGGTACTCGCCGGCCTACGGAACTTAGCGGGGAATCTCGATTTTGGCGGGCATTTCGACCTAGCGTGAATAAAACTTGGCGACCTTTAGCCCGGCCTCTGAATTCGGAACTTTGCTGCTGCTGCAGCAGCAGTAGAAAACCAGCAGAATCCAGAAAGGTTACTTTCGCACGAGTGAAGCATGCATGCTTCGAATTCGGTGCGCTGGAATAAATTCCAGAAACCAAGGATAGTACACAAATTCCTCTGATCTCTGGACATTCGTTTTTACCGATGGACTGTTAACTATCCAGTGAGCAAGATACTTCATACTAAAATACTGCGCAAGACGTTCGTTTGTCTATTTCTGTAGAATTTTTATTACGCTTTTAGTAGCAGAAATGCCGATGGCTCTATGCTTTGGCGAAGCTTGAATAAAATGTGAAATCTTAGCTGTCGCAGTTAGAGGGAAATGACTTTTCAAATCCGCGTGGGTAAAAAATGTGCATCTGCACTTGGAGCGGCGCACTGTGCAAGGGGATTACGAAGCAACAATGAAAGTCTAGTTGAATTTATGACCGCCGTATTACATAGACTACAATGCGTTCTATGTTCTGGATGCGATGGGAGGGATGCTGTTTTTTTATATATTTTATCTTTCTCTTATTTTTCAAGTGGAAGCTCCCCTCTCACAGGGCGAATTCACTCCTCAGTAAAACGTCAAATGCCGAGAAAAAGATTCTGCAATCCTGCGAAAGATTGGAACCTGTACCCCCGCAAAGGAATACCTGGCTTTACGGTACGCACTTCGATTGATTTCAACTTCTGTTTTTATATTCAACCGATTCCGCGGACTCTTTAAAATTTAAACAAATTTCATATCTCAGAGGTGACTTAATTTCTGGTCCATTTGGAACTTCAATCCCCCTTTCCTCTTCTCTAATTCGCATCTATTCGGCCAATGTCTGCATCCGTTGCAGTACTAACGTCAATTTGACGAAAAACGATGTGAATCGTAGAGGATGAGAAATTTGGATGAGACTTGTCGAAGATTGTTCAAAGGAACGCAAAATTATCGAGAAACATTGCCACACTGAATGTTATCAACGACGATAACAACAATAATGATATTATAATAATTGGCAAAACGTATGTAAAGTAAATAATTTCATTCGCGTTCTTCCCTAACACAAGTTCCATACCAATCTTCTGTCGGGTCAATTTCCCCGCAATGTTTTACCGCATGGGTTCGGATAGAACGTGGGTACGCATCATTCACCAGAAGGAAATAGAGAGGAAAAAACCGGTGGAATAGATGAAAAAGAAGGGAAACAGAGGAGAACATAAAAAACAAAAAAAAAACAATCACGTATTTCTAGCCACCAACTGTTTCAAACTATTTCCATCTCTTTGCGTAAAACATCGAGTCTGTCACTACTCCTAAATAATAGACCATTTTTATTTGTACTGTATTCTTTTTTTGCCGAGTACAGCGTACCCGCATAGGCTGTGCCTCTGCCTGTGTGGCTGAAATTATTTAACTTCTTTTTTTTTCTTTTTCTTTGGCGCGTCGACGACCCCTTGAAAACCCCGGCTCTACTATCGTCAACGAAATATGAAAACTTTCAATATTTACTCCCGCAGGGCCTGGTGAACCACCCTGTGAAAAGTTTGTTGGACCAGCCAGAACTAATTTCATCTGACTTTATTTCGACCCTTATAGTATAAAGCGTTGTTTGCTTTGGCAGGAAGTTTGAGTGTTACTTTCTCGCTGGCGAATGTTTGTCTTCATCTACTTACTCTACTCTACTCTACTCTATCTCTCTCTTTCTCTCTCTCTCTCTCGTTCTCTTCCTTTTTTCATTTTCATTGTGTACCTCGTCTGCTGTTTCTTCTTCCTTTCTTTATTTTCTTTTATAATATTTATCTTGTAATGATTATAAAGCGCAATTAGAATGCTCGTTTGGAAGAGTATTTTGCCAAAAAACGCCGAGCCCGACAAGGAGGCTGATAATCTCGTTGAATTATTCTCTAGATTCGAAAGAAATGGAAGACCTTTCCTCCCGTGCATGAGGTTGGTAGACGAAAATCGAAGGATAGAAGCAAAACGAGAATCTACACCCGGAGAAATCACCCGGGGTTCAAATAAATTGCAATAATGCTTACCTATCGGTCGTTATATGCAGGTACTTTATCGATGCCATGTTCGTGTATGCATGTATGTACATAATACCGGGAGCCCGGAGCTGGGGAACATTGAGATATCCAACGACCTGGACGTGAATACACTCGAACCACTTTGCACATTGATGTCCGTAATGCAGGTACCGAACGACCACCGATACAAACACCTGGAGTGCACTCCATTGCCTCCGTCACTCGCACCTTATCACTATCCGGCTCCTCTTCAGTCTTCATCGTCTGATGTGATGGCAGAGTGAACCGACCAGTAAATAAATCGTTCAAGAGGCTTCTTTCAACTTCGATAACCACGAAACTGAAAACAGAACGAAAAAAAAATGTTCAGTTGTAAATCGCAGTCTCGATCACTGTGCCAACAGTATAACTAAAATTCAGAATCTTTCACCTTTAAAAGTCAAAATAATTGGCGAGTGCGCAAACGGAACAAAAAACAAAAACGAAAACTGGTGATCTATGTGTCAATCGAGATAGATCGAGGATACGCGCTTTCCATGATTTTATTATCTATTAGTCTGGCAGATTTCAGCCCCTGGATATTTTTCACGATTTTATATATTATATGTGTATAAACTGCGGAGCCTGACTAAATTGGCGACCGTTGTCTCTGAATGACGAGATTCAACCCTAAGTTTCCTAGCCGGTAAGAGAGTCGGAAAAATTATGAACAATCTGCCAGAGAACGGATGTCGAAGAGGGGTCGTGTACCTCAAGAACTAAGAAGGGTGAAGGCTGCAATGGGAGGGCGGTGAGAAGAACCCAAGACTTAACACGCGCCAACGATAATATCTAGATTCTAGGAGATATGACACTTGTCGTTGACTACGTACCCTCACATAAAAGAGAAAAATTAAACGATTTCACTCATCGTATCTCTCCAGCAGTTTATTTAGGGGTTGAAACGATCTAATCAGAAGCAAGGAGAATTCTTGAAAGAATTCCTCGGTTTTCACGGAGCTGAAATTTCTCAAGTCTCATGAGAGAATGGGTAAGAGAAATGCCAGGCGTTCGGCGTCATTAAATGTGTTTTGGGGGTGTTGAACTAGCAACGGACTCTTCTACCCGACAGTCGAGCTGGCGGAAGCCACTCGGGGAAGCTTATTTAAAACAGAGACAATGGAGAATCGCGCATTGTCCAGGTGGGGGTAGTTAAAACTTGTCTCATAATTACGCTCATTTACTGCTCCCCTTTTTACTCCCCCAGGTGGGTAGGTAGGTAGGTAAGTAGGTGGATAGGAAGTGTCTCCCGGAGGATTTCCTCCCACCTCCTAGACTCCGGGTCCGAACTCTGGAGTGGTTATACGGACCACTGGGTCAGGCTTTAGTCGTAGGACTTTATCACCGGAAATTAAGAGTCGGAAATCTTACCTATACTTAATACTGTGATTATTTTGAACTATTGAAAAAAAATTGTGAGCAGTCATGCGATAGAACACCTTCTCCCTTTCGCGTCTACGATCGAGCAGAAGGAAAATAAAGAAATATCGCTGAAAATAACCAAGTCTTCGAAAAAATGAGATTTCTATTTGTTAAGGAACTGCCCAGACCGAATAACACATGTCTTGGTCAATTTTCAGGAGCTGTGGGTCTTTCTACGTATTTTTCTCTCTTTTCTCGTACGAGTCTCATGGTTTTGATGATTGAATGTAGGTAGGCACATACATATGCATGGCATTTGTATGTATACAATCGGCAACCATCTATATAACGAGTGTTTTCGCAAATCTACGAGAAGAAAGAAAAACAAATGGTACAGCGTGACGTTGGCAGGCAAAAAACACCCCTATAATTTCCTCGCTCCATTAACTTTGTCAAAGCTCGGTCCTCCGTTTTTCTACCTAACCCCATCCACCGTACTCTCGTACTCCCATCAACGTCACTGGATCCAGCCACGAGTCGTGGTCGACCAATGTCTGCACTTTATTAGCACCACTTATACGTGGCAATTAATAAACGACCGCGCAAGTGCAACACCCGCCCCAGAAACTAAGGGAACTGAGGGAACTAAGAAAACTGAGTGGAGAAACTCTAGCGCTGTGAAATAAAACAAAGACCTCTGATGGGGTAAAGTGCGATAAGCATACAATTCCCAGCGGCATTATAAAGGCAGAAACACATCGTGGTTAAGGAGGCAATGGATGCATAATATCCACGATATACCGAGCGATAAAAACCGACGTATTAATATCACCGAATATTTCATTTCTCACGTAAACTTACTATTTTTGAAAATTAAGATTCATTCAGCCGCTAGGAGACGGGGCGATGTAGCGGGAGTATACTCTCACAAACTTACAAAAACACCAGAGACACAGATTTTCCTGCATTTTTTCGCTCAACAAGCAGAATATGTCTCGAAGAAAAATTTACGAGAGGCATTCCGATGGGAAATCAGTGATTGAAATTAAACTCGCGGTAGGTTTTCGGTGCCGAAAAAAGGGGTTCAAATAAAAAGTATATAGTATAGGTAGGATATAGTATACGTATACTTGCGGCGCGGTAATACCTAACCGGAATCGAATACTGAGAAGTTTATCGTTGTGGAGAGCTAGCTGGTAACGTTTTACAAGGTTTTACAGGGGACCGTAGCTTTGCCCAGGGATGGCAGCGAAGGATTCTCGCCTCTCTGGGGTTTCGGGTTTGGGGTTGGTCGGGAGCGGCGATGACCAGGTTAGCTATAGTATAGTAACCACTTCCGTTATCAACGGGTTTACGTGTCGTAAGTTAAACGACCGATTCCAGAGGAACCAACGCCAACGCCATTGGCTCGCTTTGCTTCGGTAGCCTGCACCGCCCCTGCACGAGGGAGAGAGAGAGCCAGGGAGAAATTTCCTCGGCGATAAGGAAAATAAAAATGTAACGTGCGGTGAAGTTGGCGACAGACTCGTGTGCGAGGGTGATTTTTTCATTTTTAATTGCACCGCTATACAGCGTAGTTGAACTAACCTTAATCTTTCTCTAAAAGCAGTTCATTTGGTTTAATGTTCAGTGTTGAATCAACGACCCTGCGCCTCGTCAAGTTATTTATATCAGAGATTTATATCTTGCCTTTTGGACAATTAGTTATCGAACCGATTCCCTTGATCGTGGCTATTTTCACTAATTTTCAGGCAATCCACCGCGAATACAGTCATAATATACAATTGTACTGTAATCATTAAGATTTTCAATTTCTTGAGATACCTAAAACGAAATACTGATCGATCTCTTTCTTTCCGTGTATCACTCTAGCTCAAGATCTTTCCTAATTGTATGCAAAAGTTTTCTTGTGCTTTTAGTGAAATGATCATACGTTCCCTTAAGTGAGGTATCATTAAAGTAGATCTAGCTTTTCATCACTTTGTCAGACCTTTCGAGAAAAATATTAAATGGAGAGTGCTCTGCACCCAGCGTTAATAATTTAGAATACCCGGTTTACTCGACTCCCGGTACCGCCTGCCTGTTGCCTTCGAAGATGTAACTTGGTTGTTAAAATTCCGAACAACCGTAATTCTGGTATTACCGCTTACCTACTACTACTACTACTGCGACTACTACTACTACTGCTAGGTGAGCATAGCGGTAGTATACAAAGTCGGAAAGGCAGTGGCGCATGGAGTCTGTTGTGAACTAAGCTTGAAATCGCCTTAGCTCCGAAAGGCATTATCCCGTTATACGTACGAGCGTAGGTACGTAGGTACCAGGGCACTAATACGCTTGTTCTTGGAGGAGAAGGCGTTTTATGGGGACGAGGTGGAGAATATGAGGGGAGTTTTTGGGGGGAGGTGTGGTTCGCGGTGAGTGGAGAGGAGGTTCGCGGGGGACTGGAAGGGAGAGTGAATTCAACCAGTTTCCAAGGAAGCAGGTTTTCGGTGAGAGGAGTGACGGGATCGGGCACGGCGTAAAACTTGTGGATCTCGCGGAGGACGTTTTTGTCGGGTGAGAGTGGAGCTTTTTCGGAAACTGTTCACCCCTTCGTTGTCGGTCCATGATAACCGACGGTATTCAACGGGAGCCGCCGCTGCAGGGAACAGAGCATCAAGACCGGACACGAGTCGGCGAACTTGGAGATGTTACAAAGATTTTTATTCAATTCACGTCTTCGTATTTATACCGAAAATATGCCCGCCTACGCCGATTGGAGGTGGGACAAGTCAGGAGGTCTTACGATCTTTGAAGGAAAATCGTGCTCCCCTGACTCGGCGTGCCGGCCGCAGGGAAAAAACCCGCTGAACGGGACGAGTAGGCTCGATGTGAGCCCGCCAGCCTTCGGCTATCTTCAGAAGTAGCGGTACCCCGGGCAAAGGGATGTAGGTGTATTTAATTTACTTGATTGGGCGTCCGCATAATCTCTCTCTAGCATACTCTGCTCCGTGTATCTGGTACCTCGGAGTAGCGGTTTCTCACCTCCTTCGGAGGCTCAACCCCATCTCATGCCAGTGCCAGTTTCGTTCAGGTCTAATCCCTGTAGGTGGAGAGAGGAGCGTGGAGAAACGGAGAACTTAATCTTTTGCTCTGCGGTAATATAAATGTGAAGGAAGAAGGTAAGGTAAGAGGTTCGTGCGTTGAGCGCCTCCGTTCTCCTACGGCCTAATACATCCTCCATCTCATCTAAATCAACCCCAAAGCCTATCCATCCCGAGTGTATAGGTACCTACCTGATACTATACACACCCTACACGAATAACTTTGAAGCGCCGGGGTACGCCACGCCACGCCACGCCGCGGCAAGGCAACCTGGCACACCCTCATCGTTGCCATGAAATCCCAGGCTGGGTGGCCCCGCAGGCAATGTGGCGGGGGTCGGAAAATTGGCCCATCTATTTCGACGCTGGGCTTCGGTCCTATAGGGTGTTCAGATCGCTGAATAAATGCATGTATTTTAAAACCGCTGTCGACCTCCTACCCGCGGCGGAGAGGGCTGGTTACAACCAGATCGGAGATTCGCGGTCTTGCCAAGTCTGTTGAGAAAGTGGGAGAGAGGAGATAGATATTTTTAACGCGGAGTACCACGTCGTTGCATTCGCAATACTGCGAAATCCGTCATCCGCAAAAGTCTACTTATGTTTAGATTGAAAATCGTTTGATCTTAGACACGTGAAGAATGTGCGATAGACTCCCAAAACGCAGGAAAGTTTACATTCGGATGTTACTGTGAGAAATCGAGTACCACAACTGCTTTCTGCGGCCATCTCACGATCGGAGTTGTGTACAACAGAATAGCGTTATAGTATCGGGTCAAAAATTTAGTATTTTCTACCAATCTCCTTTCACGTGATAACAAATTTTTTAGATTTTAATTAAAATGTACTACATTGTACACAGAATGAAAGTATCTTACTTAAACGCCGAATAAATATTCTTTTAATAGCCGTTTGTTCCGCGGTGGAGTTCTTATCTTGATTACGCCCGGCCGAAACTTGGACTGTAAAAATAAAAATAACGCGAGAGTAACAAAATAAAACGGGTCCGACTCCTGGATACCCTTTTAATTGAGCTTCATCAAGCTTATACAGTAGTATAAACCGGGCTTTTCTTTTTAAAGCCAAACATTTATGTAGGTATATTATCTATATCTGATCGGTAATGCGATTAAAAGTTTACCTCCTGATCGACTGACTAATGATAATTGATTGTTTGTCAGGGCGTCACGACGTATCTAATTGTCAGTAAAAGGCGTGGATGGCGGCTCCGCGGCCGCGGCTACCCCGATCAGTGATGGCACATGGTCTTCGAACCGTGTAGCAAGTAGCTACAGACCTTTCCCAATGGCAACTAATTCTCCTTTGGGAACGTTCAATTTATCTCGCCGGATCTTTTGTACGTCGCTTTCCTCTTCCCCATTTTCTTATTCGTCCTCTCCTTCTGTTCGGGTCTGTTCTAGCATTTAGCTTTATCGGTGCGAAGAAAGAGGAGAGGGAAAAGAAAAGAATGGAAGAAAAGCCGAGGCCGAGGCGAGCTCGACCACGAAACGCCGGACCATTAGAGACTGATATATTATCAGTGAGAAAGCATAATCGACCAGTGGCCGGCTGACTCGCTAGATGGTGGTGGTGGTGGTGGTTCTTCCTAATCCTTTCTCGCTCTCCTTGGTTCACTGGGCTTTTACTCTTCATGCACGGTCCGGGCGTTGGTTGAGTTGAGCCAAGTAGGAATTCAACTTTACCATTCTCTCAGGTCTCGGCGGGTTGCTTTGCGTGTGATGTAGGTGGTAAAAGGGGGAGTGGGGGGGGGGGGGGGGGGGCAAGAGCGAGGACCTGCACGACCTGGTTGTAATCGAACGATTGCTTTTGCTTCTGCTTCTGGTTCTGCAGAGGGTGTCTTTGTGTAAGTGGTAGTACCGGCGTATAGAAAGGTATAGCGGAGAGGGTAGCTAACCCCCATGACGGAGCTCTGGAGCACTTTGAGATTGAAACATCAGACGTAGAGGAAATGGACCAATAGGTACCATCGACGTCTGCCAGCAGGGTGAAGAGTAAATTTTTAAGGGTTTGTTCGCGTCGAAAGTGGCCGACGTTTTACTGTCGACTTTTATATACTGTATTTCAAGTGCGAGAGAAAGTACAGAAAGGAGGAAAGTAAGAATAAGAGTCTGTTCATAGATTTCCTTGGCACTGAAATAAATTTCAGCTCGTCATGAACAGTTTTAGCTTACGATCGGTCCGGAGACACTGTAACGTATTCGAAATTCAAATTCATTGGCGTTGGGCGCCAATTTGTCTCCGTATTTATGAGAGCTGTTACGAATATTTACGAGAGGGTGGATAGTCTGAGCATGTTTGGAGTTCGCAGCACATACCTACATTCCTGGTATAGATGTATTTTGTACTTTGTATTCTGCAGTAGCTACCTGCAGCGTATGGTCCACGGGTGTCCTACCCTACTCAATGACACTCTACGCCAGCCAATAACGGTACACTTATGTACAGAGTACTCCTCGGCCACGGTCCTCTCCGTTACCGAGTTAAATGTAAGGGCAGCTCCGAGTATCCCGACTGGCGAGAGCTAGGAGGATTTTCGCAATTCCGCTACGGGCACAATTTCATCGTCCCCAATAAGGAGAGAAAAGAAACCGTAGGAATCCCGTACCCCGTGAGAAGAGTAGCTCATAACATTAGGGAAGAAGAAGAGGAAGGAGAAAAAGGAGGAACAAAAATTGTTTCATAAGACAAAATTTGAGAGGGAATTAATCAAAAGGAAATTCCGCTGCGTAGCATACAGTGCTGGTTTATAGACTTATGGATAGTGCAGCTGGAGCGAGGATGTACGTACTGCCGTGGACGAGCATAATCCATATTCAAAGCGACCGATAAATTGCGTAGATGTTCGAAACGGTCTATGCCTGTAATTGAATGATGGCCGGTGAATGATATTAATGCATGGAAATCTCGGCGTTACACATCGCGGGCGGTACCAGCTAGCCTACCTATACCTTCCAACCTATCCGTGGATAACGTACTACGACGTACGCATACATACGTACCATCACGTGACATCACGCGAGCGTATTGCTTCGGTTCGTCATTTGATCTCAAGGGTTAACGCGAGCAAAGATCTGGACATAGATTTGCTCGTTGAAGTCACATCGCTGATAATATCGCAGCTATACCTTCATATTGGATACAGACGAGGCCAATAACAGTTGTAATTCACTCTCGAATTTCCTAATGAGGATGGGCCATTTTTGAATAAAATCTTTTTCCATTTCTCAACTCAAATTCCTCGATGGAAAAAAGAAGCGAAGCGATGTGATACCCTATCGTACTGCAACTTCAAGAGAATTCAAAAAGCGATGTTCCAGATCTACGACTCAGTGGAGGTGACAGGGGATTCAGTGAGCGGAAAGCAGAAGATGCGAGCGTATCTATTTTTCGGTGGAGGTGGGGGTTGTTCTCTCTCTTTCGATTGCATTTCTTGTTTTTTCATTTTCCACTTTTCATTTTGATTTTCGTGTGATCGTCGTTGTACACCACATGACCGAATAGGAAGCATCTCTTTTTCCCTTGTAGATACGTGCCCTCCATGAACTCAGATCCTCGGAACCTCCAGACGTTTTCTTCTCTTTGTTTTTGCCCCGCGTTTGTCGCCCGAGCGACTCCGAGATCCCTTGCTACTACTGCTGCAGCAGCGGAGCGCTTCCATCGGCAAATCGTGCTCCCTGTTTGCAGACATCAGCAAACACTATACCGCACAACGCGAAACGTGTCTACGGATATAACCTTTATCCCGGAGGTTATCTCACAACCCAGTTTACCCCCTTGAGCTTGCGAAATAGTTATAGCGAAAATTCAATATGGCCGAAAAGCACGCACTCCACAAGGTTCCTCCAGCGATTCAAAAATCATTATTTTTTTCATCTCTCCTCTTCTTGTTCTCCTCGAGAACATTATTGTGACTCAGGACGGAAAAAAGAAGTTATTTCACATTCATTCTTCAATTTGAAAACGTAGTTCTAGCCTCAATGAGTTTGAAAAAGGTATAATCACGACGATTGACCGATGAAAAGTAAATCGTGGATTGATTGGAAAGAATTTGCAATCGGACGAAAAATATCGAGGGTTAATTGCATTTGGATAGTCGATTTCATCCGAGGAATTTATCAATGATTTATTCGTGCAGGTATGCATTACACATTCCTATATGCGCAAAGCGAATTCCATTAATTACAATTCAATTAGGATACGAAACGGGATTTAACCGGCATACGAAACCGCGGTATAATTCTACTCACTGATCTTAGAGAGGTAAATACCTCGTTGCTTTGATGTTTCCTCAAAGTGCAATTGCACCGAAAGCTCGCGGGTGTCGTCTTTTATCCCTGTTGCTAAAAGATCCAACTACCTCGCGTAGTATTTGCGGAAATTGAAACCCAAACGACGCAAACTTAATTATGAAGACTCGAAGATATGGATATAATTCTGAATTATTTGAATAGAAAAATTGAAAACATGTGCAACTTTTAGTATATAAACATTTCTGTACCCTTAATTTCACCCCTCAAGTCTCCCAGCGCGAGCTTAGTGAATATATGTGGATTCGTACGGGAGTTCGGTATCTCGATGTTAGTATCTACTCCCATTTGTAAGTGTTTAGTGTAATGGGACATCACACGCGTAAGTTAAACGGAATAGGAATATCATGTATGATATCAAACCAATAAACCTCCTCATTCTCGATCAATTCCATAAAACAACGGTAGGTATAAATTTATTATAGAAGCAATAACTCGGTTGTGAGTCTTACTCAACGCATCCCATATATACGAGGATGGAATTGAAGGAAATTTATTCAAATAATAGCGTTGAAGGTTCTCAAGTAGCTCTGAAGAGAAAAGTAAAGCTTTTTCATGCTTGTAGGTGCACTACTGAAGAAGAAACTCGTTAACGTCTTTCAGATCTTCTTCTCCTCGTGAAAAGCGGGATCGAAATTTTGGGAACGGGAATTTATACCTAACAAAATATATAAGCCATTTTGAAAAAGCTTGGTATTTCTCTAGAAAATTGTTAGACGCGAGAATGTATTTAATTTGATACCCCCAGAGTCAGCAGTGCCTCAGCTACCTACCAACCTACCAACCTATCTACCCTTCAACCTTATTCTCTTCACTATATACGGAATCAAATTACCCCGGAGCTAATAGTGTAATTGACAGTTTAAAACCGTCGCTGAACCTGAAAGGGTGCACAGGAGGCGGGTGAAGATTCCCGGTGGGAACGAAAGCAATTGGATGAAACTTCGCGCTACTCTTGGAACGGGGACGATTAGCGAATCGTCTTGATTTCTCCGACGGATCTCTCGTTCTATACACCCGCCTAGCCTTAGGTTATACCTTGGTATTACCTACTACACCGATCCAGAGGAAACAGAACTATTTTGTGAAAATAGACGCTTACGTACACAATTTTAGTATACTATATACTGAGTTGTGAATGATGCGACTAATTCTATTCCGCCCGGTTTCAGGATCTTTGGACTAATCAAATCTCACGTTAATCTTTCAAATAACGATTCATGGGGAAATATCATTTACGAAAAGGTGGGGGCGAAGATTTCGGAAGACCAAGGAATAGATGGACCGAGATTCCGAAAGACAAATTACCGAAAGTGTAACATGTAGGAAGACGATAATAACGCAAGGCTGTCCAGTAGAAACAACAAATTCAGAACACGGAAACATTCGAACAAATATACACCAAAAATTATTCCTCAGAATGGGCGAGACTACGAGCGGGGAAATATCCGATTGGTGAAATTATCGAACGCCCGAAAAGTCCTGTGTTCACAATTCCGATTTGTGATTATTACGGAAGTTAATGAATCCGAATTCATTGAATCGAAAGACCAAAAACTCGAAAGGTCAGAATTCCGAAGTCTATTGGAATGGAAGGCCCAGAAAGCGAAGACTCAGGAGATATTAGAAAAGCACTGATTGTTTCGGAGTGAAAAAATAATCGATCACGTATCATTTTTTCGGTATTTCGGCCCTACAGAATTCTGGTCGATCGACATGTGTGCTTATCGGAGTTTTACCCTTTCTGAACCGTCATTTTCGATCTTGTTTTCGTCGGTTCATTGGCTGATAGGAGCGTTAGCCGCTCTGAATTTTCAATTTGACAAATAATACCATTAAAATTATAATTTTCCAAATTTTGTCAATCTACGCTTCGTTCGTTCGGAAAGTAAGCTATCGGAAAATACATTTTCCTGTAGAAGCGCGTTCGGGTGAATAGCCTTTCGATGAAACAGCTGTCCGATCTAGTGATACTTTAAAAATGAGAATTCCACTCTCTTGATCTTTCGCTACTCCAAAATTCGTGTCTTTGAAATTCGGCATTTCGACCCCTATACCCCTACGAAATATGTCCTCAGCTGCGATTCTAACGCGTATATATGCACACATAAGGAGATTGTCGGGATTGAATTAATAATAAGAGGAATGAAAAACTGCCGCAACGTCCGCGTTGCGTCGACTCGATATTTCTCGAATTTCAAAAATATATTCCGGAGTCTCGAACCCATTCTTTTCTTTCCTCTCCTCTCCTCCACTCTCCTCTAATGCAAGCAAGTTTTCCGCCTCCTCGGCATGGATCCAGGTCGGCTGCTTGCCTGGCTGCTCGGCACTAGCTCCCGCTAATATTTGAACACAATTAATCCGGATTTAGGAGCCCACTTTACCGTTTGCATGGTGCATGCTACTTTATTAAAGAGGTAGTCGTGGCGCGCCGGTACCGCTACCGCCAGTTTACTAGCTCAGGATTTACTCCTCGTTCGGTAGCTTCACGCACGCATAAATATACATTATCATTGAATAAATAACGCAAAACAGGTACACGAATGTCGTTCGGCGGCAGTTGAGTCGATCAAGCAATAGCGGCCGGCCACAGCTATCTCATCATCAATCAGGAGACTCTCTCAATCTTTTCGGAAGAAGCTTCTAGACTGATTATATTTCAAGACTGTAATAATTTTCTGAAAAAATTATTACCCAGTTGAACAGTGATCGGAGCTAGAGATAGTTATCCGTGTACCTGTATAACCAAATATCAAATTTGTTTTCTCTCTTCTCCGGTTTAAACGTTCGTCGATATTTTTTCTCCAAAATTCTCAAAGCTGTGCTATTCAATTCTTGGCGCCATTGCTGTTCGTACAATCGGAAAGCCCTAATTTGCCTTTTTTTCTCACGACGAGACGAATTGGTTTCTAATTTTCATCAACCAATCCCAATTCCAGGCTCTCGTTTTTTCCTGATTGAGGTAAATGGATTCAAAAATACGTCTAATTGGGGATTACAAATTCATCGAATCTGCATTTGACGTGAAAAATTTCAAGGCAGTTCGACGGGGTGGGGACAGGGCGAAGTATAGGACGGCATAAAGGCATTGTACAGAGAGATAAAATGATGCAAAATATTGGTACAGTGGCAAGGTACGATTAAATATACGTTCGCACAGTCGCGGATATTTTGCATGGATTTACATAACGGATAAAATAGCTCCTGGTATTCCATTCCATTCCATTCCATTCCATTCCATTCCATTCCATTCCATTCCATTCTATTCTATTCTATATATTCTATTGTTGAAATGGTCCTACGCTATATATTTTCGCCCGCCGCACACGTTATTCACATTCAAATATTTCCAGTAATATTGTTTTAGCTGGACATATTGCTTCAACTAGACTATCGTTGGACAACTAGAGGAATATCGTTCCTGTATAGGTATATAAATAGGTAAATTCTAATTAAACTTTATATTCTTTCCACATAATGAAAATCCCGTATATGATGAGGTAGCGAAGCCTGTTTTCGTTGTGTTAATTAAATTGCAGTAAAAACCAAAGCGGATTTTTCATCCGGGAATGTAGGTTTGCTACACATATTTACTACGTGTAATGTGCATACATACTGTACCTATACATATGTACACCGACTCGGTAGCGCTTTTTTTGTTTTCTTTTACTCATTCTTCTTTTTTCTTTTACTTCAATTTGGCAGTTTCACTTCAAAGCTCACCCCCATACGGTCGACCAAGCAGCGTATACGGTATAATTGAGCTACATTTCAAATCCGCGTTCCAACTTACAGTTAGATCTGCTGTGCTAGGTATGATGTGAAAAATTATTACCAACGAATGAAGAAGGATTTTTGCTCAAAGCAGTAGTGTACATACATCTAACTATGTATATATATACTATATATATATATACCATATTGGTACATATAATATTTTAACATGGAAAGCGCATCCATGAGCCGATGGATAGACGATCATAAATTCAAGGGAGGAATTTTAAAGCGAGAATAATAATAATTGAAGGATAATCTCCTATAATAACCATAACCATTATCTCTAAAGCGGATATTCGCATTTCTCTCTTTGTCTCGACGTCTCTGGCGACTTTTTCCGTTTCCGGTACTCCCCCCCTCGCCCGCGACTCATTCCATTTCCTTCTTTTCTACTTCTCATCAGTGGATATAGTATATAGAGGTTAAAACACAGCTCGATTACCATTTTTTGTCATTTCTTCTCCCTGGTTTTCAATTGGATCTGTAGGTCTCTTCGCCTCTTCCCTCCTTTCCTCTTTTCCTCTTTTTGTCAATAAGCTCACGGTTTTCTACGCTGCATATTCGAACTTCGAATAAATAATCAAATCTAATAAGTCGAATCTTGCCGACGCGATGCGATATGGGATGCGGCTGCCTCACGACGCTTTCGCCAAGGATATATCGATCGAAGTCTCGGAGAATAGGTATAGTAGCAAACGAAAGAAAGAAAGAAAGAAAGAAAGAAAGGAAGAAAGAAAAGAGGAAAAAAGCCCGGAGGCACCGAAAAGCAAGGGCGCGCATGGCAATCAGTGAGGTTTTTCGCGAGGTTTCTACTCGGCAATTCTTTAACTCTCTTTTTCTTTCCCCTATATTCCGTCCGTCCGTTTCTCCCGCGTTCCTTTCATTCTACCTTACTACTCCCTATCTTATTCCCCATTCCAACCCCCGAGTCTCAGCATTGCCTGGCTAAACTCTCGACCATCTAAGCTCAGCCCCTTGTCCCATCGCTATCTGATGGTCCGTGTTAAATCGGCCATTACGCAATTGCTGCGGTATATCTCTTGCCCACCGCCGCCACCCCCAGCCCCCGCGGCCCCGCGGCGTTAAGGTATCACAGAGTGTTCCGCGTTCGCACTGATTTTCATTTCATCTTTTTCTCTTTCGAATTTCAATTCACCGCGTACATACGTATTGATCATTCTGATGTTTGCTACGTAGAAAATCGAAAAGCGTAAAAAACAAAGGTAGGCAACGGGAAAACCGCTTCTTCTAGAAAAATATTCTGGCTTCGGCCAGGCTCGCGATTCGACGTCGATATTGTTTTGGACCGAATCATACTTCCGATGCATAATTTATTATATGACGACGATGAATATTATCGTTATAATCCTGCAGATATTGAAGCTACGTACGCGGTATTATGTAATAACTGAATTTCACATGCCCAGCCGCAGTGTATGTTCTCTCGTAACCTCGATCCAATAATCGTACGATTGGGGGGTGAATATTAGATTTTCTAATTGACCAAATGAAAAAAGGAAAAAATCAGAAAAAACGAAAAAGTGGAAAGAAACGAGCACAATAAAAAAATTGATAAAAATTTTATACCGGAACTAAAGGGTTGATATTTTACCCCGTGTGCAAATTTTATCCACCTATGTTGGTAACTATGCATACCTATATCGATACTACGCTCACACACAGGTATACGAATATCGGGACGGGAATAATATGTGGATATAGTCGAGTATCGTAGGTATTATCCGGTACAAATATGTTTGTCGGATGTATACGCGATGTCGTATATAGATATGTTTCAGCTGTATCATATTATACGATCATGGAGATTTTATAATCTCGATTGTATGTCTGTGCAATATAGTAGATGTATAATGGATACGCGGATACATCACGTAATACAGGATGTTCGAGGACGGGGAGACACGGAAGAATCGCGTACGATACAAACAGCGATTTAATATGTCGACGTATGCATGTATGTACATATACCTATATATGTGCTACTTATTGGTATGCTTATTGTTAGCCAATGGAAGGGAAGGAAATGACGAGTTTGCAAATAGATTGCGTATATAAGTGGACTTATGTTACATACGGCGCGGCGATATTATCGAGGTATATCCGTTGAGAGGATCGCAGTGTAATTAGGCTGGAGCTTACAACGTCGTTAACGCAACAAAATCACACAGAAAATATGTATTCTCGAAAGGTAAAACTTCGAAAAAAAATATCCATCCATGGGTCGCCATCTGGGGAATTTACGATGAAATCTGGTTACAAACTTTAGCCTCCTGCTCCTCCTTCTCCCAATCGGAAAGTATTTTCCGAATGATTCTTATATCAATTTGAGAGAAGCTTGTGGTTAGGTAGTAATTGTTAGATTTATTTTGCACGTTATCGGAGCCGACACGCCCGCGCCCCCGCGCAGTTTTCGCGGGTCTCATAAATATCAGCAATGAAACGTTGTTTTTTCTCCCGCCTCCCCTGCAAGGAGACAAACTACCCTTCTTTGGTTCTTCGGCAAAACACACACACACACACGCATATGCGCATGGGCAAATACAAAAAACGAAAAAGCGTGAAATAAACCGCGGCATTTATCATCCTCGGAAGTTCTCGCTTATGATTAAGACGAACTAGTTAACGCGAGAGGCTACCTCACTCAGGTATAACACTCGAAAGTACAGACTACTACAGACTATACTAAGCTATGGACCAGGACCTGGGTACAGGGGAAATTTCAGGCAGGTTGGATCTATAGATATAGTGAAGCTCACTTCGCTAGGTAATATCACAAAAACGGACAAAGTATGTATACGTGTGTGTGTGTACACTATAAACTACTCTGCTACGGTATAATTACACAACAAGAAGCAAACTGCAGCTCGGGTCTGAGATATACTATACCGAACTTAATATTACCGCATTATTTAAAATTAACTTGCCTCCAATTTGCGCCAGACTATAACAATATAAATAGTAATGAAAGCTGGATGCTTTTATGATATGTATACATGGTAAATGATTCTCATGGTATCAGAATCTGAACACAATTTTCGGCAATTTCATATAATATTACAGCCGATACCTATCTTCTGGGACATCGACGACGAGTCAATTTATAAGAGCATCGATTAGTCTTCATCCGGAATTGTGAAAGAAAATTAAAGAATAGGACTATACAACAGAATAAAAATGAGCAAGAAAAAACAAATTGGAACGCGGGAGGAAAAATGGCTACGAAGGCTTTCAGGCTCTTCAGCGCGGACGTACTCGTTTATTATATAGCTCTATCTATATACTGTACTCGTTCCTATGTGTAGTTGTCATATGTATAGCTGCAGTAGATTTTCACGTAATTGTTGCATTTAGACGAGAAGCGTTGGGTTCGCGGCGAAGATTTTTAAGGCCGCGTATTTAATAGGCGTGAATTTTTACGCCGAGGGTGCTGTTTTCAAAAACACTGCACCGTTTCCTAATTCAATCGGTTACCGCAAACGGGGGAAACGGCACATACCGTTACACGGCTTTTAGGTATAATAAACGAAATTAATTGAGAAACGATAAGATATGAATTTATTACGCATTCTACGGAACCTGCCAGGCTTACGTAAACAGTCTTCCACTAATAATACGCGTATTCCAGAAGCAATGATGTTTCATTAAAATCATAACGAAGCACGAAACGTCGATTTTCATTTCTTGTACACCGGATGTACGCGGAATTTAGAGAAGAAGAAATTAAACTGGAAGTACATACCTGCTATAGAATCACAAACCGAATCGCAAAACTGTGTGGATATGTATGTATATACATATGTATACGTGGCAAAATTAATGTCTCCCACAACATACGATTGTTTCGCGTGCCGAATTTCGAACGGATGGGGGAATATACGTGCTTATAGATCGGAGCCCCTGCAGCACATTCACGTTCACGTTTTCCCCTTAGAATTTCCGTAATTGCATTTTATCAGAACTATCGCCCGCGCCGCGCTCCTCGGCACTTATATAACAAACTAGTATGCACGTGAACATGTACGCTAGGTTATAGATATAAGCTAGGTGTACGTACGTTAACTCGTCTTTCCTCCTGGGGCGGCTATCTTCTGCATATCCAATATCCTAGATCCTGGGACCTAGAGTCCTAGACACTCAACCGTATTATATACTCAAAGGCGAGTGTACCAGACGCGAGGCGAGGAGAGGCAATGCGACGGTCGAGGTCATTTCGCCAAATAATCGAGCCAACGCGGTTAAGCCACCGCTAAGCGAAGCAGATCCTTCTACCCCTTTTATCCCCGTGGCTTGCAGACCCCTCTCCGGAGCTTTGGCTCTTCCGTTATTCTCGAATTCTGCTCATCGTCTCCGTGAAATACGGAACAGAGACGAGCTCAACGCTGGAAGACTGAAACGCTCGCAAATAAGGGATGACTATTATTTCTACGTGACTTTCAAAACGAATGAGGATGTCTTTTCATCCTGTCAGTTCAGTCTCTTGGGTCACTCCTTACGTATACCTACACTTCGCATCGAAACTCATCCAATACGGTTTCACACCGCGTGGTTCCATTCTGTCTGAGTTATTATTATTGTTTTTTCTGTTTTCGTCCAGCCCGGAAAAATTCAATAAATTAGTATTCAGTTTTACTGCAAACTTCATATTTAGACCTGTAAATCGCGAAGTATAAATTATAAAGAGGGAATTTTTGTTCTGCCTCTTTCATCATTGAGAATATTAGACGACTCCTGCTTGTGAGGTTAGGAAATTATCCAATTGTACGTTTCTGAATTGACGAATTCACGTAGAGTAGATATAATTTATACCCTTCAGGATAGAAGCTATATTTAGTTTAGGGGATAGCTCGACGAAGGATAATAAATTGGTGATATAAAAATTTTGCCGATTTCGTCGGAACTCGATCTCCCGTTCGGAGTCGACGTTTCCAAATGTAAGGTACGTGACTTATTGGTCGTTATTACTGACAAAATTGAACTCACGATCCCCGAACCTGACTCGCTTGTTGAAGGGTTTTGAGGACTCTCGAAACTCCAGGAATCTGATTTCAAGAAATTTCTCTATCTGGGGGTTCGAAACAATAACGCCACGAGGCCAGAGGCGACGAAAACTCTTTGTTATTAAGTTTGCCCCAGAAATATTCTATACTTTCACTCTCTCGGGTTCATTTTTCCTCGCGTAATTAAGGGGATCAGTAATTTACAAAGAAAAACGTTCCAATTATTCGTTTATAAGCGTTGAAGGACTGGATCTTGGATATTATACGTACAATACTTCACCCCTCTCATCTATTCTCGACATTTTTCTCCCGCTCATATTATTCCGGTTACTTTCATTCCCTGAAAGAATATCCTAGATAAAACCTCGGAGCATCCGAGACAAAGGCATACCTAATGCTCGAGGCTACGTCGTATGTAGTACGTATAGGCAACGTAGACGACGCGAGCGACGCGACGTAGCTGTAAGAGAAGAAGAGGCTATATTGGATCCGAAAGTCCGCACTATAGCCAGAGACCGAGAGAAGAGTGGCAAAAAACTGCTTCATATTTTTCATTCTTTCTTCCTCCCTCTCCCGCTTCCCCTTCTTCTTCCTCTTCGTCTACTCTCCTGGCCGGAGCGAAGCTTCCAACACAAAAATCTACCTCCCGTGGGCGTTTTCGTCAGGATGCTCCGCATTCTCCAAAATCTTTTGCTACCCTCCCCCTTCTGGAGTCCAGCAGTATAATCTTAGCATAGCTCTTTCGAATCAATCACAGATTTTTTCAACAATTGCTTCAATTAACCCGATTCTCTTTTTTAATTCTCCATCCAATTTTCTGCCATGCGAAGATCAGCTGCTGCTCTCTTTTGCGGTGAAATTGAATTTTTTAATCCAGAAATGAGTAAAAAATAACAAATATCTTCTCACTCTTATCCGCGACGTAAATTAACCCGAGTCTAAAGCGGGTTAAAAATTGTTCTTTTTACCGCTTTCCCTCCTTCCCTTCTATTTTCGATACTATACTTCAATTCCTACGGTACACCTATACTGAAATAACGCGGAGCCGGATACGTATATGGAACTTTACATGGGGTAAAATAATTAATTAGATGCCTAGGTTCGTAGGCACTTTGATAGAGGGCATAGATATATGTGTAGATAGATAGATGAATAGATAGATAGATAGATCGGAGCTTGAGCACCTCAAACCCAGACTTCAAAGTGGGTGCAAAATTTGATCAGCTTCTCGTCGTGCACCATCTAAAAATATAATCAAACTCGAGGAGATGGTGCACGGGGGGAGGGCTGGCCGGGGGATGGGGGATGGGCAGAGGCTACAGGCAGGGTGTTGCACGGTAGGTTGACTTCTATTTTTGCCTTCAGGGTCTATGAGCCCCTTTCATCTTTCCGCACGCCCCCTGCCCTGACACGGCACTCTCTTCTTTACCCACCGCTGTCTTCTTCGAGACTAGATATTATATATATAAGTATATATAGCATCCGCGCATTCTACCCCGGCTGCGACTGGGACTGGGACCGGCGTAAATTGGGACATAAAAGATGACGCAGAGGGTTGATAACGCGGGGAGGAACGATAAGAACTTTTCTTTCTATTTTATTTTATCTTATTTCCGTATTTTTTCTTTCCTCGTTTTGTCCCCCTTCTTATTTTTACTCGTATTCCGTATTTTCACCCCCCCCCCCCCCCTCCCCCTCCGTCCCCGTGTGCAAGCACGACGTGATGAGGAAACTTTTATTTTACAAATAGAGCTTTTCTCCTCCGGGAGAGCGATACATATCACTCTGAGGATCCCACGTAAGGGTAGTTTTAGGTCTTCATATGATTTGGGGGAGAAGCGGTTCATATTCACCTCCAGCCCCGGAACTCTGGGTTCGAAATACGGAAATGAAAGCTCTCACGAACCTCCTACACCACCAAATCTCACGAAATTAAAATAAATTTTCGGGTTATGACTATAATTTCGGTTCGTCGTATTTTTCAACAGAAAAAATATCATCCCTTCTTTTTCTTTCTCGTGCGTACTTTTCAGTTTTTTACCTTTCCTTCATACGAATGATTCTTGAAATTCTCAAAATGGGTTGTTCCCTCATTCCGCGAGGGTGCAGAATTAGATACTGCGGAATGAAATCGTAGAAGTGAACATACAAGATATTGTGAACGCACCGAAGTATCACCGTGTAGGAAGTCTACCCCGCTCTGGATTTTCTTATTGCTTTCGGTACTTACTTACCTGTCCGTTAGCGTATAGCATCCACGGGCAAGGATTTAGAGGCGGACTTGGTCCGTCGGACGGCTTTACACGGCTCTTCCTTATTTCTGCAATACTTTTCAATATCGTTGGCGAAGAAGCTCGGGCTTGAGCTTTCGAGACTTGCGGTGTAAGACGGTGTGTGAATCCGGAGAAGGAGACGAAGAAGAAGGAGAACGTGGTACGTGGTGGGATGATTTTTGACTCAATCTCACATATTCTTAAGGGGTTACACACCGTTCTATATACCTTTACGATATCTGCAGTTCAAATGAATTTCAAAGTTCAACATTATTCCGGCAATTTCACTATATACGTATCCTACGATTCGATATGCAGTCTGCTGCATATTTTCCGAACAACCGATCATTCCGAAAGTCACGTGACGCCCGCCGTGGCCGGAATGCAGTACGAACAAAATTAAAAAAACAGAAAATAGTTGATTTTGAGCGACTATGCAGTATATCTTTTTTTCGTGATAAGTGACAGGTGGCTTTGTTTATCGACGACGAATTTGCAGCTCCGCGGACGTTAGCAAGGCCAAGGGATAAACTCGAAGTCCACTTAAACTTGGACTACGGGGCCAAGAGTTTCGGCTTAGTTGGCCCGACGAAACGGACTTGCAAATTAAGGGTCGAATTGAGATTCAAATGGTCTCTTACGACCAATTCACCGCGGCAATGCTACCTACGAAACTAGGTAGGTGGATAGTTATTGTCTGACGCTGAGTGACCATCTTATCCGGGGCTGTACGTAACCGCCACAAAACCACAGTCTTAGACACCACAATGGTCGAATGATATCCGGTAATCCTACTCTGCTATATAATAATGGATGCTCTTGCCCCCCCCCCCCCCCCCCCCCCTCTAAGATCCAACATCGTCCGACTCTCTCATCCCTTACTTCGCGCCAATTACAAAGCCAATCTTCCATGGTATAAGATCCTCCGTTACAGCTCTCCTGCCTCGTAGCTCCTCGTTGGTTGTGGTCCGCGTTTAAAGCGGATGTTGTGGTTATTCGCCACATTCTTATTGTCCCTTCTTTTTCTCTTATAATGGAGAAACGTCTGTTGGACAATCAACAGGCGAAAGTGGTGATGGTAATGGTCTCATTGGATATTGAACGGACTTGTAACTAGGATATTTAGATCGGGAAATTCGCCAGTGGACAGTTGTAAATTGAATTGATGCATGGCACAAGGACTCGAATTGAATTGAGCCCGTTTATCGGAGGTTGGAGAAAACTCCGATAATTCTCATTGCATTTGATAAGTTTTTCACGAACAACTGTTCTCCTCGACACGCGTAATTCGCTTAGCACTGATGAAGATTAGTATACAAAATTCGAAAACGACGTGATAATAGCCGAGCGCGAATTGTCCGAAGTTGTATTAGGTATCATGTCTCCGCGACATTTAGGTGCTTATCGAAGGGAATAAGACCCTTCCGCAGGGTATGGAAATTCCGAATAGGATGGGGTGTAGGTCGTTGAGCTCCTAAAACAAGAGTCGACAGTTGGAATCCTCCTGAGACCCATTAGAAAGTCGTTGGTTGGCTCGTTCCTATCTCTCGTATATATCTTTTCGATGTAAATCGGAAAGCGTCGTTAACGACAGCCTATAGTGAAACTTTTCACTCGGCGAGAACCACGCTTGCTGTCTAAACTCTCCTGAACTCTTAAGGAAATGGCACCTCCATATACATACATACTTCTCTCTCGACTTTCAGCGCCACCCGAGCACGGTAGATGTGGCTGGGAATACATACGTAAGCGACCGACCGCGACGCGACGCGACGGCACATCATTCTAGAGAGAACCTAGAAGAGCCAAACCACCGTGGAACGAACGCCCACCGTTAAGATTTCGATACATTGAAAGGCGAGGTGATATCGCGAGAGCTCTGGGACGTAGCTGCAGGTCCAGAGGTTTCCCGATCGAAAAATTTATGGGTTTGTTAGAATGGGGTACCGGGGTATGGGATATGGGATATGGACTATCTTCCTGGAAGTAATATCGACCCTCTACTTTTCTCGCGAACCTGGAGATACGGCGATAATCCTGCAGGGTGCTACGCCGGTTCGGTAGAGTCTGAGGTATTTTTCACTCCCTCCTATACTTAGTTTGTTGTTTCTTTTTCTCCCCTGCCTGTGGTGAAAATTCCAAAGAGCTTGTAAATTTCGCTGGGGATTATTATAACCTTGGCTCGTGGTGCGGATGAATGTTCTATACTTGCTCGAAGAGCTTCGACCGGTTGAACGCCTCCTGCGGTTCAACTAGAAGCTTGCCGACAAACGACAAACGACGAACGGCAAACTTGGCGAGGAACGTTTCCCTCTGTGTCTAGTTCTAGACACTGGAATTTCGACTAGTTCTCCAGGCACCGAGGAGTATATTGGCAATAGCGAAAGTGGATACCTACCCTCTGGGGAACGGAGAACACTGGTGCACACACAACACCGAATAGGCATTGAAAGCGTAGCGAAATTTCCTTCGGTGAAGGTGTTTGTGCTGCTTTGCTTCTTGGGATTCTAAAAGCAAGGGGGTAGCGGGGGACTAAGGAAGGCAAGACGACTAAACTCAATTACAAAAGTTACAGCCACCACCCGACCCCCAACCCCCAACCCCCGACCCCCAACCTACCATCCGAGTCTTTTTTCGCTTTACTTTTATTGCGATGAGCTTCGCACCGCCGCGCTTAGTAGCGTGTCGTCGGAGTCGAGACATTTTAATATGCAAGAAGCGAACGGTGGACAATATGAGAGAGAAATGGATAGGAAGATGGAAAGAGGGTAAGTAAACCTCGCAGGGGACGGGGTGAGGCAAGGCGCGGGAGAAATGGCGGGAGTTTGTCATGTCCGGTGTGGAGATGACAGTTCCGTTTGTCTTGAACTTTGTTGTCTTTACGGTGGAGAGGGGGAGGTGGATAGGTAGGTAGGTAGGTACAAGCGACAAGAGGGTGAAGATCAAGACGTGACGAAACTGCTGCACAGTATCCATTCCTTGGGTAATGAGATTCACCAGGGCGTTTCCACCCTCAAGAGTCAATATTCTTGTACAGCTATACCCCCGTAGCAAAAAGAGAGAGAGATAGAGAGAGAGAGAAAGATTTCACTTTTTTCGCAAGAAAATAGGCTCGAAGGAAAATAAAATCGACGTTCGACAGACGATAGTCGATTCGAAAGTTCTGAAAACAATCATTTCTCAAGGCTTCTTCGTCGCAAGAGGGTTTCCGAACATCCATTCGCTCCGGATTGTATTATCTAGCGCTATTGTAGAAGTAGAATTATTTCTGTGACCTAAATTCATCATCACACCATCAAACTGCGGGCAAGTTGTCTAGCGAAAAACAAAACCTGAAGTTTCTACATCTTTCCTACAACCTGCGCCTCTTCTCTCCTCTTCGGCTTTTGCTTTGGCAAAACTTCCTCATCTTCATCCTCATCCTCACTTCGAAACTCTGGATTTAAGATTAACTGGGGAATCTCTTGAAAGCACCGCTATCTAGAGGCGGATATCGCTTAAGCAGACTCCGGGGCGAATAGAGAAAGGTGAGAGGTTGTGGTGAGAGGAAGGGTTTAATTGGTAGTGCACTCGCGTTGCGTCGACATCGGTGACCCAATTGTGGCGGTTAATTGCCGCGCATATGAGGCAGCTGAGAGTGTTGCTCCATTCTGCATAGGAATTTTTCAAGTTAATCAGGTTTATTTTCTTTCACCGTAGGACAGGCGGCATACAGCCTCATGTTGAAATCGGAAAGGTGTCATTTCCATGGGAGTGTTACGCATTTCCACAATTTTTTTTCCCTCGTTTCTTCTTCTTCTTCTTCTATAAAGATGCCCGACGTCTCTCACGAGGATTAAAAAACTCGACATCCTACCTGGACGCACAGTGCAAGAGACTCTACTCTTCGTTCAAATTCCAAGTCACGAAGAAGCTGTCCATTCGGTGTTATGGGGCTTTAGACAAGGATTCTACGCAGGCACGTCGGCGTGATTTGCAACCACTAAATTGACCGAATATGATTAACCGCTCAGTCCCACGAGAGAACCTTGTATTTGGTGGTCAGCCGTGGTATCGGCTCATCAATTGGATTGGTTTACACCTAGTAATCCCCTCGATCTCTATGTCGAAGCAAAGATCGTATTCGCTTTACTTCTCAGTTATTGATCGACTAGCAGTGGCCTAAGTAATACGGACGCCGCAAATTTATCGGAATTGGATCTTGATTTATTAGTTTTACTCGGTTCGATTGTCTGCTTTAGCCAGAGCAAAAATAAATTCAATGCGGTATGCAAAACTTCCAATGAATAATACGAGTATTCGACATCGTTGATAACTTGCAGAGTATCGATGTGCTGATAGAATAAAATTTTCTTTCTTTTTCTCCATTCGAATTCTATTTCCAACTTATTTTTCAAATCTGCAGAAATTTCAGGTTGATAAATCCCAGGTAGTGTATATCATTCATTCTGTAAATCCCAGGTGTATATCATTCATTCTGTCGCCAAAAATTATGCATTCTGTGACGTGTTTTTTATTTTCCGCCAAGTGTAGCCTGTAGCACATTCAGAGAGAAAAAGCAAGGGCGAGAGAAGATGCCCGGGAGTTAGGATCCAAGTATTTTGTCACATTCCCAATATCCCTAAGAGAAACGTGTTTAATCGAGTGCAAGTTCCAATTTGGATTCCTGCGATTAACGACGCCATGTGACATCAATTCGAGTCATGTATTCAATGACGCGGATCCTAATCATATCTTTTTCACGAAGGGTTCTCAAGTTCCAGCCCCATTTCATCTTTCCCATTCTTCAGCTTCCGCGGCTTACTGCAACCTCGTTTCCCGGAGTCGTAGATACATCCGATTTCCCGATCCATCGCTAAGACGACGATGATATACATGCACAATTTTTCAAATTGCAACTCTAATACAATCGTAAAACGAACTGACAGAAATTTTTACTCCCTATGAAAAATGATCTCAATCAATAAGTGCTCACGGTTGGCATTTCTCTTTGATCTGAGGGTAAATCGGGCAAAAAATAGGGGAACGCCGGAAGCCGGTATTTATCAAATATTGTTATAAAAGCTGATCCGGTATTTAGGAACTTTTAGAAGTCTTCCAGCCATCGCAATTTTATCCCTCTATATATATTATTGGCGAGGCTCTTTGGGGCGAGGGGATGCGGAACGGCCTGCAGAATCAGCTGGGTGGTACCACCCCCGGCATTTTGCTTCGCTCTATGGATTCAATGTGCAGTCGAGCTGAACAGCTAATTCGGAACGTGCGGCGACTGGGAATGTTATACAAGACGGCCCCCCCCCCTGTACCCTGACGGGACCTTTCCTGAGTCTCATGGGCCGTTACTCAGCGTTGATCTTCGCTTTCCCAACCCCCGTTGCGTCGTCGGCCTAGGTTTTCGATGATGCTCGACCTCCTAGTTACTTACTATTCAATAAACGTTTCAACGAACAGAAGCGCCGTTGAGGGAACAGGACCATTGTAACGTGACGTATGCACGTTGTTTCCAAATAGAAGAAGAAAATAATGTGAAAGGTAGAAAAGCACTTCACGAATATAACAAGATACAAAATATATATACTGATAGCATGGATCAGATTCTACTATGCAAGGGAAAAGTTTTGTCAAGCTTTTCCGTAATTTTCGATGAAAATAAATTTGTTCAACCGCGTTTCTTATTTATTTTTCTTCTTGTTTTAACTTCGATTCCCTATCTGAGACTTCGTCTGATCTAATTGGTTCCCGGTAAACGTTTCCGGGAGCTTTATTATAAACTTGGAGCTAAGTTGGGCCGGCTAACCTAATTCCTAATTCGGTAGAAGGGCTCAGTTCGTCAACTTAAAGGTCAGGGTAAACCCGGCAGTGAGGCAAAGGCTGGGAATTGAGTGATAAGCCAAAGCCTCTTCAATCCTCTACCCAACAAGAGATGCTGTTGCACGTAAAGAGAAATTCTCCGGGAAACAACTAACAGATAAAATTGACAAATCATCCGACGAAGAATATGAGAGAAGAGATAAACAAAAAAAACTTTTGAACGAAGTGTAAAAAAGAGAGACTGAATTGAACAAGACAACCCCAAAGAAAAAAAAACCCCCAAGTAAAAAGATATCTGAAGCACAGATGTCGATGCAGGAAACTTTATATATTTATTCAACTTTCCGGATACGATGAGGATGCGATGACGCGCTGTGAAAAACTTTTCAGTTCGAGTAAGGATATCATGGCTATAAATACTAATCATTTTACATTTGACGGATCGAATAGCCATTTTTTCACGGGCAGTGTTTCGGAACAAATCTCGATATTTGTCAAGTTTTTCTTGTTACGTATATCCGTACGTATTATATCCGTCGATAAAATCGTAGTACGTCTGAAGTTATGAGAATACCTCGTCTCCGGCTCCCGGTGATGATATACGTGGTAATAATTTCCTTTTTCTCCCCTTTGTCAAAGAGAATATCAACCCACACCAATATTTCCTGGATCAAAGCAAGCTTAACGGTTAAGTTGCGATCGCTCGTCCCCCAGTTGCAATTCGCGCCATTACTATAGGTATATATTCCTCTTTTCTATCGAACCGCAGTGGTAGATATTCTGTGATACCAAGAGACTTTCTACCCCGTAAGGAAAAAAGCGCGTTCATTCGTGAAAATGTTCAATATTCAATATTCACTAAACGCAGACAATATAGGTAATCGATCGGTAAAAGTAGCGAATAGCGAAAGTAAGTATTGATAAACAGCAGATAGGAGCTAGAGTGAAAATACAAGGTAGAACTCACGTTTCATTCGAGGAGCGATTAATTCGAGAGAATCCCATCAAATAGCGATCCGATTCACGAGTTAAGAGGCAAGAGTTAAAAGTAAATTGATCCTTTAATTGTGTCGATTGAATTCCCCCGGCAATATCGATACGTATACTGTGGGTATACATTCGTTATGCCGAGGCTATTGTACGAGTATACCCATTTTATTCATCCCTTGTTCTTCTCCTTTTTCGTACCTCATTTCTTGGGAAAGTCGAAACGCACACGAACACATTAGCCGTATCTAACATAGTGGAGATAATAGTGAGCAAGAAAGAGGATTGGAAACGATGTTGGAGAGGATAGAGAGTGAGTAGAGACGAGGAAGAAGAAGAAGAAGCAGAAGGAGAAGAAGACGATTAAAGTAGAGGATGGGAAAATGAGAAAAGGGGAAAAGGGGAAAACGTAGCCCCCGGTGGTTTGTTGCTGATCGGCCTCGATCAAGCGGCAAATTCGATCGATGATAGACCAAGGAAAAGTCGAGAGTGTAGAAGACCCTGGGAGAAGACCGAGGGGTTATCGAGTGAGGGGGGCTTTAACGGAGATGGTCGGACTTTCGTGGAAGTAGGAGATGACGACGAAATCGAATTAAAGAAATGAGGCGAGAGAGACAAATGTAAATGCGATTAGGATTGGCTTGTATCCTGAAATCGAAAGAACTACCCCTATAATACTACGCTATACCGAAAGTCGTTGCCACTGTTTTATTTCATCGTATACATACATATATTCTGCCGGAGAAATTCGATAGACAACCGAATTTTCTTTCAAGAAAGAAGACCGCATCCACACACTACAAGTATTCTCCCCCGAGAGTGAAATTAACAAAAAAAGAAGATAAGTGGAAAAAGCTTGAGAAGAAGAATCAAGACGACGTCTAGATACATATTGATTTATCAATGATTGATGAAAAAGAAGGGTAATTTATCAGGGGTGGATAAAAAAAGAGAGTAGGAGAAAAAAAACCTCTAGAAAATACAAAAAAGTGCAAGTGATTAATGTGAAGAACGGAACGGAATGGAACGGAATGGAACGAAGGAACGACGAACGACCGGCTCACAATATTTTTCGGTGTAGGTAATTCCTAAAACTATACTCATCATTTCTCCTGTCTCATACAATGATCGGAGTATCTGAAGTAAAAGAGATTGGGCGGCTGAATTCAAGCTGAAACTATGATACTGGGTAAGAAAAGGGTTTCTTGCCTGGTGATGAATCCAGACTATGTGTTGTTATATGGCGTAACTTGGTGTATGGTGACGGGGGAAACAATGCTTCAACTCCGAAGTAAATAAGTAAGTAAGTAAACCGCCTTCTGCAAGCTGTAACTGCTGCTGTTACAATCTGCCAACGTTAGGGAAGAGCCAACTTCTCCCTGGGCTGGTTGTTACCTCATTCCAGCAGCCTATAGTCTTCTCCTAATCCCAGGGATTATCTGACAGCTTGGATTTAATTCTATCCTTTTTTCTTGTTCCACGTTTTCCTTCGATTCTTTCTCCATCTTCTACATACTAACGAGACGAGGGTATATCGTTGTCCAACGGACGCATATCCCTCAGACCTGAAATTTTAGTAAGAAATTTTCATAAGTAATGAAACGGAAACGAAACCAGAACCAGAAAGTGAAATGAAATATGTAAATAAATAAAATAATGGTTAGCGAAAGATGCCACGAGATTCTCTGTCCTACTGCGAATTCGGTTGATCATTATTCTCATCTAAAAATGGCTCTGGTACTTTGTGCCCGAGAGTCCGGTAGCGGGAGAAAGTAATTTTCTCGTGACTTGATATCGCGACACGGCGCAATCAAATCAATTTCAAAATTGTAAACGGGAGTTTCCCGTGGCAAGTTCGGATCTATTGACAAAGATTATTCGGATTTCCAGTTGCCCTGGGACGATGTTTCCGTAATTCTTCCCTGAATTCAAACGGATTTGAATCAAATGTGAAATACAGTTATGCATTAGGCACTGCAGTAAGGAAATTTGTATCACAAGCTTCATCTGCATTGAGTGTGATAAATTCGCGCTCCGCTAGTAAGAGACTCTTTGAAGGAACGGGGAGCACGTACAATACCGGTATATACACACAGCGCAAGAAGTAACAAAGTAACAAAGCGTGGTAGACGCGGGGGGGTGAAAGCGGGGTGACCGCCGAAAGCGGAGCAGGAAGAGACCAGCGGCTTGAATTTCGCTTTGAATTTAGATTAAAAGCAGTCGCGAAAAACAGTACTTAATGTTGGGCGCCAGGTTTACGCCGAGCCGAGGCAGAGCGAGCCTTTCACCCTGCAGTCGAGACGGCGCGAGAGATCGCCAAGAGGCCGCGTCGTCCGCGTCGTCCGCGTCGGGTGGTCTTGTTACTTCTCTAACAACCGACAAACCTAACCCAACCTACTTCTACCTTGCCGAAAACTTATCCCTAGAAAAGCACGTCGCAGTGCGGCCAGTTGTAACCGGACAATACCATTTCTGGGTTACCTTAAATACGAGTATACCTAGTTGCTCCTTCGTCGGCACGGTAACTACCCCGTAGAAACAACCCCGTCGTCTTTTACAATGTCTTTTTACAACCGGCCAGCGGATACGACGACGACGCGACAACTACGTGTAGGGGCGTACCGGTATACTGCATAAGCTGCGAAGACTCCTCCACCCGACAATTTTCCGTATCTCAATGTGGACGTGGAGCGGAGGGAAGACAATCGGGCAGTTTCAAATAACGAGATAAAAGGAAGAGGAATGGATATTTTTTCGTAAATTTCACCGTCAAATTGCGTGTGTAAGCGGGAAAAACTTTTCAACGATTCTGACGAAGAAAAATTCCACTGTGCATTTGTAGTTTCTAGCAGCTCTCTTCGCCGTTGAATATTTGAAATTCACGGCTGCGCGGAGCCGTGCAGTATAATACGTTTCCCACTATTGCTTCTCCCTTTTTGTTCTTTTTGCCTCCTTTCTTTTTCGTTGGAGAGTTGGTTTCGTCACACGAGTTGTCGCAAACGTGTGCCGAGATGTCCGTATTGTTGGCTGTGATTGGAATCGTACTTCAACCCTTAGGGCATTTTCAAAATTCTACGATTCGCACCGCGTGATGTGGTGGGATGATTTGAGGAAATTGTGCGTTTCGCCTCTGGCTGTGAGATTGCGCGCGATACTCCTGCCTCGATTTTCCACGGTATTTACCGGTCTTATTTCACGAGTCATTTGCTGATCTCGATTACATCCATTCCTTTATTCCTTTATTTATCCGTTTAATTATACCCCACGGTGATCAGAATTTGAAACGTGTATAATTGTAAACCGTTTGGTATTTTCTTCTGCGAGGGAAGTTCGTATCGGAAATGATAACCTGGCTTTCAAAATCGTTCGGAGAGTTTTTTCGGGCTACTCGAACGGCGCGACGATAAATTCATTCATATTTCTCCTAACTGCGTGCAAGCGTTAAATGAAGCAATCGGAGCACCTCCGGCACGTTTTTGCCCTCTAAAAATACGGAAAACGAAAGGGGTGACTGATTATTTACAACGGCCTTCCGACAGCCGGCTTTTATCCGACTTACCAACTTGTTTCCTGCAGGTAGGTATAAGGTACTACTTCTTCGCCGCAAAGTCCTCTGGGAGTTAAAAGGTAGAAATTGAACGCCCCGCGTCACGCTATGCTACGTGCTACTGCGTATGTCCGGGGCGCATGTCTTTGGAGGGAATCTCTGTGCGCGATGACAATAATAATAATAATAATAATGAGAATAATAAGTTTCTTCCAAGCTTAAGAAAACTATTTTCCACCCAGACGCCGCTCTCTTCAATTTCTTCCACTCGCTTTTACTCTCCTTCCTTCCTATACATCGCCATCCACATTTTGCAATATTCTTTACTACTATTTTCTCTTCATAAACTTTGTGTATAAAACCCCACAGATTTACAGAACGCCACGGAGTTTTTTTCTCTCTCCCTCCCTCTCACTCACTCGCCGGGCGGATGTTACACATGTTTTTACAGGACCATCGCGCTGCTTTCTCTTCATTTCTTTCGCTCTCTGTTTATTGTCCGATTTCTCTTGACTCCATCGACCAAGATTATTTTCAATATTTCTATACCATGAAATCTGAATGAACTGTATTTCCAAAAGTGGATATTTACGTTGGCGATAATCCGTCAGCGGTGATCAAATTATTGTGCGTGAATTTCTCTCACAATGGTTCTGACAATTTGATCATCCTGTCCGTTGCCAGTCCGTTTCTTTCATTTCACTCTATCTTCTTCTCCGACTTCCAGCCGGATTGCGTGTAAGAGAAGAACGGAGCTGGTAAGCAAGGAATGAAGTGAGCCAGTGTGTTTGAAAACTGAAACTTCGACTTGGCCAGCATTGAGAAGAAGAACCTGTTATCAAAACTTGTAAATGAATTGGCTGGAGCTTGTAATCTTGTTGCTGCTTAGCAAGTTTTCTAATTGAAATAGTTTTGGTTGTAAAATCGAGTTGTTTTATGCGGATTCGTTGTCCCGTTGCTTTAACGCTTGTCTAAACCCTCATGACGGGGGATACCGGCGAAGACCCAGCGAGATGATGCGTCTCGTTGTTTTCCATTGTTTATTTTTGTTTATTGTTTGAACCTCCGCATACACATATTTTTTCCTTTCATTATGGAACCGGCGCGGCGGCGCAAGACACTTTCAAGCAGGGATTTCAACCACCGTTGTACGTTTTATGTACGAATACGTATGTGTACGTAGGTACGTGGATACAAGGCACAGAAATACGTCGAAGAAATCTTTCCAGGCGACAACATGCTGACAATAAATAGAGCTTTGCTTTACTCGTTATGTGTGCAGTGTTACGGTGTACAGAGCACAGAACGCGAAGCATGGAATATGGAGAATAGCACATGTGACTCATTTAACGCTGCAAACTTCTCTGTCCTCTCCATTTTTTCACCTCTTATTTCTCCATACCAAGCGTCGTTGTTTTTGTGTTACGATCATGTTAACGTTCCATTCGTACGATTTCCTGGAGCATTTTTATTATCTCCTTCTCGTTTCACTACGTTTGCTCAGTATTCTACCACCAGGACGATGTTTTCCATGCGGATTTAAAGACTTCAAGGTGGTTCGGAATCTTGTTTGAGGATGAATATCAGCCGTTTTATCAGCGTCGTTTATTTTCCGATCAAACAAAATGTCAGCGTGGTATGTACATCGAAGATCCGAGCTCAGGGATAAGAGCTCTGAGTTTTGGATGGTTTCATTAAGCAAAAATCACAGCGCGTAGAGTGCAGGATGATGTGGATCCGTCACGGAGAGTTCCAAGCAATAACAATAATTGTCGGAATTCAACAGCGGAGCGCGTTTGCATGTTGTGGAATGTGCAAGATATACAACAAGAACGGAAGCATCACTCAGTAATTCCCGCGTTGTAGTTATTGCAGACATCGCATCGTGGACCTGAACATACATTATATCGTAGAATTGCATATTCCGTAGACCACATGTGTATGTACCTTCCGAAAGTGGAATATATTTTTCATTTCGCACATCGATTCTACCTTCCGAACAATCTAAAGACTCACCGAGTGCTTTAGAAGCTCGATAATTATGATACATCGCTTCCTCGCTACGTGCAGGGTTCAAAATTGTTTTCCTTTTCGGCTTTTCTTTTTCAGTTTCCTGTCTTCTGATCTCTGTACTCTGTAAAATCTGCTTCGTGAAATTCGAGGTGTTTTGTAAATAAGCGATTCACTCAATTCTCGCAGAACTTTGCTGAGCGCGTAAAGTTTAGTGCAGGTTGAGCTGGACCGTGATGATAATGCGATTTGTGAAAACTCGGACGAAGCGTAACGTTTTGGGGTTGGTTTTACCGCCCCTCTGTTTGGGACGAGGAAGGGGTTGTCTGCACCGTGATATACTATATCGGAGTGCTCGTGCGTGACCTTGCGAATGTAATCGCGTAGACCCGGAATACCTACGCGTCAAAATAGGGTGGCGCGTGAAAGAGCTTTATCCTGCGAAGCTTGCGAGAGCCGGTATTGCGTGCGTCGGCGTCGTAACTTGGCATCGCATTTACGAGCAGAGTTCCAAGGCTCAGCTCCCACGGGAAAAACCCGCGGTCATAACCCCGCCTTTACTTATTGTGACCCAAGCGTCTACCACCGGGGAAAAATGAGGGACAAAAGTGACGCCGAAGTCCTGAGTCCAAGAGGGTTACATCAGAATGTCTCTTTCTCGGTTACACGGATAAAGGAGAAACAGGAAATTGTAATATGGATCGCTTTTTGTTTATCGGTCATAACTTCCATGTTTCTCGAGCGATTTTCACCTCCGACCTCTCATTCTATGGCGAATTTATCCGGTTTCAAAAATTCCGAATACGCGAGATCTAAGAAAAATTAAAAAACCGGTGAACCAATTTGAAGGAACTCTTCATTATCCGAATAGCGAAAAATCATGATGGGATTTTGTTCGAATGTTAGAAAAACGGGTGAAACTTGCGAATCATTTCTCTCGTCACAGATAACTTCGAGCCACCGGATACATGGGCGTTAATGAATGCTCGTTACGATTTATTTGACGTACAATTGAGGAATCGCGGACATAGAAACCGAATAGTTCGGGCACATTGCCGAAGGTCGAAGAGCGAGTTCTGTTGGAATTTGTTTTTTCGCATCAACTTGGAGAAACTTGTTGACTAGGAAGTAATACGATAATTATGTAAGTAAGATAACTTCACGTTCGGGGTGCGAATAGGTATCGAAAGCAACAGGGTATTGATAGTGATCGATGGTCTCTATTGTCTGATTGCACTTTGACAAATGAGATTAGATTTCACTCCACGAACGTGAATACAGAGGCCATGTATAGTGTCTTTAGTCCTACAGGTGAAAAATCCGTGTTTTCTACAACCGATTGAGAGGAGCTTCCTGCTCTCATATCCAGGCGTGCTATAAAAATATAAGGACAGAAAGCTGCCATCTCATTGTTAGGAGGAGTCACAGATATACATCCGAGGCCCCAGAAAGGACAAGAAAAAGCTTTTCACTCTCGTTTTATCACTGTCTCAAGGAAAAAATGAAGATAAATAAATAGAAAAAAATTGTTACCTTCCGGAAGAATGTGTTACGTATGTATATCCGCGTGCGGAGTATATACCTAGCTACCCGCCTACCAACACGAAATTTCAATACGCACGTGCATTTCAGGTGACATAAATTTCAACTTTTCATGAACCACGCGCGATTCATATGTTTTCAACATTTCTGATACAAAAAAGTTAGAGTCAAGTTTATCGCGAACCTTTCCGGGAGTGGGACGAAGATTCGGGAAGAAATCTTCGACCCTCACGTACGTCGAGCTGCTTAGTTATACCGAAGGAGTTTAGAGGTCGGTTCATTATTCTTGATTTTTTCCTCGCCTCTTTTCCATTTTTATCAGCTTCGGTTCCCTCCCCGACATTTCCCGTCCGGGAAACTTTGGTCACGCGAAAATCCGCGAACGCGTAAATTCATCCCGTATCCCGCTGAATAATGAAAAACAAAAACCAGGCTCCCTATTTCTCACGGTGCGATAATTCGATCCTTGTTACTACCGGACACGACGTTAAAATTAAGTGGTATTTGTATCTAATACTGGCCACGATCGTCTCTGTCTGATTTCCTATACTTTCGCCGTGTACGGTACGGATATTCGGGAAGATATACTAACTTCGTACAAGATTTTTTTCGTCTTTTTTCCACGGCCGATCTTTGCCGACAAGTTATCAGGCCTTCATCATCGTCCAGCTCCGCGGATATTTCGGAATTATCGTTTCCTCACGCAAAAGCATACGTTGGCGGTTAGGCGATGATTCGGGTAATTCAAGGGGTACAACCGAGATAATTTGGCAAATCCTATTTTCAAACTGTTATATATAGTTTCGGTAGGCTTCACTGGGTGTTCCGCCATTTGCGAACAACCGAGTCACCCCGCGCGCTGGTATTACGGGTAGTAATCTCGGTTTTATGATTAATAACGAAAAATCCTACGGGCGCTTAGGGAAGGGAGAGAAGGGAGAGGGCGGGTCGGTTTGAGGGTAGTGGTTGTCGGGTTTTCGGCCCTTCTCGCACGAACACGGGGATTCGCGAGGTCCGACCAACCGTTTCTGACAGCCGCGCGCCCATTCCTTGGATTAATTTATTAGGGCCGACCACCGGCACGGTCTGTCGCAAACCGCCGCGTGTGACCCGCACCAGAATCCACCGTCGCGGTGCTAACTCTTCTAATGAGCGCCAATGTTAGTACGGGGGTGAAATAACAAAAGTTTTTTAATTGAAAGCGACCCAGTTAATGTATGCGCGCTTTATGCAGACGACAGATTTCACCTTGGAGAGAACCATTGTCACGACCGTTTACTCAATAAACGAAGAGAAAGAAATTCAAGAATCTGAACTACAGAACGATGGATTTCGAGTAATAATTGAGATACAGTATATAACTTCTCGACAAGATAGAGATTCGGGGCTTTCTATTATTATTATTAGCGAAGTAGCAAACAAAAACAGATGTGTGTACACGGGTAGAGTTTTGAACTCCAGAGAAGGAGAAACAGAAATTTTCCATGTTTCTTGCGTCTAGAATCCGAGTTGGTCCGATTCAGCCACAGGTCTGAGATTGTCGGCTTGATTCTGTAGTCCAAGTTCGCGGTTCATGTAAACCGATTTTTCAATCCGCTCGGGCATGTAATAGTCCGAACTACCCCTCGGCGAGGATGGGACAAATAGGGGTGATGGACGCTGTTATAACGCAGGCGTGAATGGATGTCGTATGAATTAACTCCCCGGGCATAGAAATCCGGGTGGTTTTGCCCTCCCCGCGCCCCCGTTTGGTAAAGTCGGACATAAAATATCGGGTAATTGTTACCCGCGAGCAATAAAATACTTCCGTGTCGTTCTCGACTAGCCCGAGCCGATTCGGCTCTCTGTATACGAACTCCGACAACCAATCAGAGGGCTGCACATTTTGGGTGGTCGTCATTTTACGTCATTCCAGCCATTCGGCGGCTTCTGTTACCCCGGGTAGGTAGGTAGGTATAGTATTCCCAGTTCAGCCAGTTTCAGTCTGCTATATGCCGTAACTCACCACTGGGGAATGTCGTCGACTTCCCCAGTCGTAACTCACGCTGCTACCTACGTCCGGTTCGGTTCCCTGTCGATAAATTCGATATTGTTTCAACTTTCGTCTCGGGGTCTCAGTCGTACCCAGTGCAACCAAGTACTGCGTCCATCTTGCCATTTCTTTGCGAACGATTAATCACATGGCCACCTGTACTATATAGGCATAGTATTTCTTTGAAATATTCGATCCGGTGACCAAATTTCACTCTTCCCGAAAGTAGGTACATACATTCTCGCAAAGTTTGGTGAAATTTCCGAAATAATTACGATTCACTTTACTGGCTTGGATTCGAATCACAGACTCTGCAGGTTCGTAGTATTTTCGCACATTTGTGAAAATGGGAACAGGCGTTGAACGAAGAAGCGTATATCGCCTGAGCATAAGTATACGGAGAAAGACATCGAGACGGGGAAGATTGCTGAGATTTTGTAAAAGACATGATAAATATATACAAGCATGCAGTTTCAGGTCGTAAATATTTTATGTTCCTCAGAGTTCGCGAAATGTTGCCGGAAACGTTCGACCCCATAAGAGCCGGCCAATCGCTGGTTTGAGAGCCGAAGTTATACGGCGGGGAGAAAAAAGAGGGGTTGTGTGAAGTGCTCGAGGTTTAAAGATTCGGTAGAAAAAGATCGTGAGCCATTTAAACAGGCGCACCGCACCGCACCGTACCTCACGGTCTGTCTACCGCCACCTCCTTGAGACTTTTATTTCGGCTGTGAAAACGATCTATTTTTACCGCTCAGATCAACTTCCCCGTTTTACGAACCAGAAAAAAACGAGGAAACGTCACCCTGCACAGTGGGACTGGATTAAGAATAAGAAGCCATCGCCCGTGGTCGTCGTCAAATCGTGCCTGCAGCCAAAAGACGACAGGTTTTTGTATCTCACGGCCGCGCGCCGCCTTATACCGGCAATAATAAAAAACCTCTCCATGTTACGAATCACGCAAATCCTCGGATCCCTTCGCGAATAGAATTCAAATTTACGCGTCAGAAACGAATCTATTCTTTGCCAACGAGAAAATCGGGCAAAGCTCCTGCCCGCGTATTTCGTCGACAAAAAAACGGCGCTTCTTTTACACCGATAGAACGATTTCGGCTGTTCACAGCTCACGCTGAATTTCGTGCTTTGATAGCGGTAGGTACGGACAGTATCAGAGAAAGAAAATGTATTCACTTCGAATGATAATTTCCAGTGAAAATTGTCAAACAAGATTTACTAAAGTATAAACTATGATGCAATTACACAACGAGCTAAGCCGACTACACAACAGAGACAGTTGCGGTGACATTCGCGCGGTTTAGGGTCGGCCTAGGGTAACGAACGACGGTAAAACCGACTGGGAAGAACCGCAACCGTATAGGGGAATCCCCGATTCTCAACAATACGAAATATCTACCCCTAGTGTCCCGCATATGTCGCGGATGTCCGCAAACCTTCCCTGACCTCCCCTCCTCCTGCTTCCTAACCTCTGGTCACCGTTGGTAAAACTTTTACTTGCTGTGTTCCCGACGTCACTGGCACGTGCTGCTACAATAGACACCGATGTTTACTTGCGGGCAAAGAATTCATTCCGGTTTCACGATTCGTTTTCATGTCGAAACGGTTCTCTGTGGTCTGTGATTTATTCGAAGGCCTCGACGCTTCAAACAATCGTCTATCGGACTCGAAGAATTCAATGATTTCACAGATTCCGCAGATTTTGTTCGGACTTCAGAGATTGTACATAACATATCGCCAAAGACTTTGAAAGGTTTGACGGATTTTTACAAGATTTCACAGGATTTCATAACACTTTGTGACACCGCGCATGATTTTACGGGACTACGCGAGAACTCGTGGCGTCACACCCACCGTAAACTTCATAAATTATATTCAATTAATTTCAGACTTCATTTAAGATTCGACGTTATTTCGTAAGTCGTAATCCGATTTTCCGGGCTTTGCGGGCACTCTATAGGTCGAATTTGACTCGAAACTTAATAAAATATCGCAGGACTTTATCAGACCTCACGAAATTTCATGAGATCTCAACGGGATATCATGAGACTTCATCTAATTCCGCGGGATTTTCCCAAATTCAAGGGAGGACTTTGCAGATTTCATTCAAGCTTCCGAATCGACACATTCTGAAAAATCTCATTAATTTCCACGCGGCTTTATCAGGCTTCTCCGTGGACTTTGACTAATTTTGAAATGAGCTTTCATAGATTTATAGGTCATCACGGAACACCGGACTCCCCACGAGTGATGAGTTCCCAGAATTCATAGACGTCATTGAGTACTTTCCCAGTGTTTCGCGCAATACCATACTCTCTCCCTCCGTAATATCCTCGGGAGTGTGAGTAGGGGTGGCTCCCGCAGCTGGAAGGGTATGAGAAAAACGGAAATACGAAATGCGGCGGGGGCACGCTTTTCGACGGGTTTATCTCCCGGACTGAATCTCGTCCCCTAAGATACACCCCAGGAGGTATTAATCACGGGAAGAAAGGTCATGTGTCATAGCTAGTAGGTAGTGAAGCGTCTGTAACCAACGACCTGGCCACTGGGTTGTCTGTCCTTTCGCTATCTCGAGGCAACATTCATCACATCCGTACCACCGACTATCCACCCCGCTACGACCACTACGACCACTGACTGTCGGTTGTAACGTGTCTATATGAGACGACAGGAAGTCTCTAATAGAGTCAAATGCTCAATGGTCGGTAGTGACAGTCATATATGAAAGCCAGTAGATTTTCCCGTAGGTCTTGACGGATCTCTCCGGCGACAAAGGGGAAAAAACACAACATATATATCATATTATACCGTAAAAACTTCGTCTTGAGCTCCACGAGGGATTCGCGTTAATGTCTTTTATTGCAAACTTTCCCCTCATATACTAGCGGCGCAATTTTACGACCGTGTGCGGATGTTGATAATTCCGGATAATGCAACGTGGCACGAATCTTCGGGTTATCTTTCTCCCTGGATTTGCTATAGATCTCACTTTTTCTTCAGCATATCACTATGCGAACGAAGAGTCTGATCAACTTCCGCGCGGTTGAGTCGAAAGCAACAGGTTTTGCAAAGTGATAAATAGAACGAAATAAATTTAAGTAAATGAGCGAATGAGTATATTTACGAGTTTCAACTCAAATATTTACCAGCACTAGGTACATACTCGCAGATCGTGGCCATATACTCGTTCCTTACTGTTCGTTCGTCTTCGCTCCGTTCGCCGTCTTCTATTCCTCATCATACGCTCATATGCAATTTGACTTGCAGTCCAGTAGACTGCCGGGCGACTAGACAACGCAAAGACCCAGAGATCGTATCTCTTCCATCATATATTTTACAACTTCATAACTCATCCTCGGACCATCTTCGTATCAAGCGCACAGTAAGGTAGAGCTTGCCGCGAGATCCTGTAAGGGATTCACCTTCCCTTCCTGCACCCGAGTAAAACGGACGTACGTTCTAAATTCCTTTTTTTCACACGATGCAGCGATGTGGTAGCCCGTCGCTCCCCCTCCTCGCGGCGAATGCAGTCTCCTATCTCTCAGTTACTCGGCACTTTCTCCCCCAACATTTCATTCAACGCAGAAGCAGAATGAGGTTTTTCTTCTACCTCCTTTTCCCATGAAACACTGGTTTCTTTTTCGCCCCTATTCTCCCGGGCTAATATAAACAGAATCAAAGCAATACGTACAAAAAGCTTTGATGCATATCCGGACCTGTTTCATCCAAGGCTGAGCCAATACCTGAACTTTTTTATCTTATTCCATATTTTTGTTATCATTATCATGTTTTTCTTCCTTTGTTACCGTGAGCTTTACGGCCGATGAAGCGCACGCGAGTCACCGTGCCCACCAACCTAGCCCTTAGCTCTACAACGCGTCGTATAACCTACCCAAAGTATTCACTGATGCGAGATGCGAGGCTGACGTTCCAGGCCCCGGGATATCCGCCGAGGTCGAGGAGGAGGAGGCACACACTGTTTACCACGCATTACTTGAGTTACTGCGCTACTACCCGCCGTTCCCCGCATCCCTGGGGCCGAGGGAAGGCGAGGCAAGGTACACATAAATATAGGTATATAAACACAGAGGGTTGCTGCTCGACGTCCTGCACATCCTGGGGGAGCGCGAAACAGTTGATGGCGGAAAAACAATTACGAAGCTGTAAAAGAGGGCGGCGAGAACCGAGGTAGTAGGGGAAAAAGAAGGGTCATGGGAGGGCGCGCGAGATATGGGAACGGGGTTTGGGGGATGGTAAAAGCATCGTAGATAATGGCTTGGGTACCAGGTAAGTGTAACCCCGATATCGCACAGTCCTTCTGGAGTCTGAGGGAGCCAGTACCTGGGGTCAAGGAACGTCTTTTACGAGGAATCATCTGTTTAGTCGTCACTGTAGTTGAAGAATATTTTCAGTGGAATGGATACGCGGGGGTGCGCTCACTCGTTTACTGGCTCATAAGTCGTCGGCATTTGTTAGTGAAATTTTTAACACCGTAAAGCTTTGTAAGGAGGAGGAAACCTGCGTCATCGAGTGATATCAGTTTGGATGTGAGGAGAATTCTAGAAGCGGCAGGCAAGCGGCAGTAATGACTTTTGCGATAGTCTGCGGCTGCGGGTGTCTTGAATCGTCGGGCTTTGCCACTGCAGAAAGACAAAAACTACTACTTTCGGAGTTTGACCTATCCCCCGCGCATCTCAGATTCTCAGCGGGATTCTAACCGCTGAACAGAGTTGGCGAACACTTTTGAACCGTGAGAAGAGAAAAAAAAAAAAAACAATAAAAACAAACTCGAGTTTTAACTCGAAAATTCAACTCCGCCGAAACTTTGGCTCAAAAAGCTGACTCTACTGTACGCGCTTTCATACAAGAATTCAGAGAAACACTGAATAAAAGATTCTCTTATTTCTCCAGATCACCAACTTCGCGTGACCATTCTTTCTTCTCCTTTTTCTTTTTCATGGACAAAAGAAGTTTTTTGATCGTAACTTAATGGCATAGCGCTTCTTTCGGGGGAAAAAATCAAACAAGGAAAACAAAAATTTTCTCTAAATTCACTAAGGGTGGTAATTTATAATCAATAATTTTTTCATTGAAAACTGCGATGCGTACGGATGGGACAGAATGACGTGCGGCTACTCCGGAGGCCATCTATTTCCTCCCTGAACCTAGAAACCGAATCATTCCTAAACTCTCTAGCTCCCATGCTCCACGAAACACCAGTTTTTGCCGCTATATACCGTTTAATTCAATATCATAACTCCCGAGATTTATATATGGTAGGTAGCTGGTAGGTATAAGGGGAAATTGCGTTCGCAACAGCTGCTAGCCAAGGGCGTGTAAACGTGTGAGTATAAATGTATGTACCAAAATGTACGTATATATAGGTATGTATGTACGCACGTTATCGCTATCGCATACTGCAGCAATAGCAACGGAGCTCTTACTTACGAACGGCTCCCAGTTCCCTGCACACAGAGGCGTGTTAATAAAGCGATGCCTGACGAGGGGTGGGTGGTGCGGGTGGCGTGCCTTGGCGCGCGAGGCTCATTTCGGTCACCGCTAAGGATCGGAGGGTGAGCGAGAATGGGGATGAGGGTGAAGGCGAGAGTCAGGGTGAGGCGTACTCATCTCCGAGTCAGCCAACTGTTTCCAAGCCCAGAGGCAACCGACGTCGTTTTCACTGACGTATCGCTCAATTCGTTTATAAAACTTTTCCACTTGCCATGATCGTCACACGCAACCCTCATCCCCAGGGGTATTCAGTTATTAAGTCATCATCCGTACACACCTTATTGCGAAATCGTTCCTCTCCCCTCCCTTCTGCTTCGCCATTTTTTCTCGTGTTAAAAAGAAGCAATCTATCCTCGTCGCGGTGATTGCGAAAAATTCCGACGAATATTGAGCTTTGAATCGTAGACGGAATCAAATCCCACCCTGCCCGCAGTTCGATCCGCTTCGTTCATCGTCTCTTCGATTGAAAACGTTGCCTAGAATCGTGCGTCTCGTTGTTTTACCTCAAGGTAAAAACTGGCGAATGGATCAAGGGCGTGCGTCGTATCCCTCGTCGCCTCAACAGGCAATATCGAGGTCAAGTTTTTGTACGAAGAGAACCAACTGCCAGAATATATATTCCCGAGATCGTTCTTGTGTGTGGGAAACAATGGATTAACGTGTTATTCACTATCGTTATCATTGATTTGTGTCGATTTACCGTTATCGTTCGGAAAAATGGCTACAGCGGTGAGGCGGGGACGAGAGAGAGTTAACGGCTCACGAATTCTCGATTTCATATGATTGCAGTAAAACTACGCAATTTGCAACGACTCCCAAAAGTCGTGGCAGAGCTCCAGCCCTCTTCCATGCAGACGTCATAAATTCCGTAATAAATTTAAGGACGGGTCATCTAGCAGCTGGTCTACTTCCCCGATTCGAAATTCCGAGCCAGCCCGTACGCCGACTACCGGAAATAAATACCATTTTTTAAATTTATTCATTCTTTTTTCAACAGTAGTACCTATTGATTTCACGATTTGGTGGCTTAGGCTTCCCCAGCAGTTGCTTTGAACGTAAATTCATGTACTGCATAACTTCAGTTCTTTTCCTTCGGTGTACGGAAGAAGAGAGAAGAATAAATAAAAGAATGGCTGAAACACGAAAGAGAAAATGGAAGGTCCCCGAGCGCGGGGGTAAAGGGGTTGGACAGGGTGCGGATAATCCCAATAGGTAGTAATATTTCTATTCGTTTGTGGGTCCACGCAGTTCTCAGGTCGAGGCTTCCGCGCCAACGTAGCTTTATTCAGGTTATCTTTCATCTTTTATCTTCTATCTTTCATCTTTTATCAGCCATCTCTTCATGCCCCATTCTCGTTTCTGTTTTCAGCCCGAGATAGGACTAACATAATTTTCTGAGATAGCCACCCGACTCATCCCCTAATACATAGTCTTTCCTCTTTCCTTTTCTCCTTTTCTCGTTTTCTCCTTTTCTCCTTTTCTCCTCTTCTCCTTTTCTCCTTTTCTCCTTTTCTCCATTTTTCTTTGTATCTGCTTCGTATCTCGACTTACCGCTGACTGAGGCTGAAATGGCGTAAAGTCAGGTGTGCACGATTCCAAGTTATTGTTATCGTGTGTTGAGGTACAACGCGTGGCTGAAAGTTGCGAAAGCTTTTATCTATATTCTAAGCTCAATTTTAAAAGCATCGGCGACGCTGGTCCAAAAGAATATAAAATAGAATGGAATAGAATAAATGGACGAAATAGAATGGACAGTGAATAGACATTTCGCTCGAATATATGTTACGTGTGTACTTTACGAGTAGGTAAACTGAACGAATTTGCCAAATTTTATCGCTCCTATCTCCATGAGCGCGCAATGGCGCTATTTTGGTAAGGATATTCGTAACCGTAAAAAGCTTGCTCAACCGATTTTAGGAAAAATGAATGAATAAATAGAAATCGTTGCTGAGAAAGCTCGGGATAAAATTCTCAAGAGAATGGAACCTCGCGGGGTATTTGAAAATTTCAATCTAAACCGGAGCTAGCAGTCGAGTATTGAATCCGCAATTTTATATTTTCTACTGGCGATTTCTATCGCAGAAATAGATGACACCTCCGGCGGATACCAATCTACTTATTCGAAAGAGTTGAATATTTCAAATCCTGGTTCTCCCGTATCGCCTTGTTCATCGTGCTACTCGCACTGATACCTGACCCCGTGCAAGTATCCGTACTGAACCCCGAGATCCAAGCCGTAGAATTTTATTACAAGATCGAAGAGCCTGTGCTCTCACTCTTCATACAGAAAAAGCGATACGCGTAGCAAAATTTTGTATTCACGACGAGAACGTATTTTTTTTAAATATAGATATCACGGGTAAGAGGTGTAATGATCAGATTAATAAGAATCATTGTTGTTCATGTAACTACGTAGTTCGCTTATATTTCCAGTACCAATTGGGAATCGCACAAGTGATTTGAGAATCATTGAGCAGGGGAAATGAACGAGCACATCGTTAGTCGATGAGCGATACCGTGAATTTATATGTAGCAGGTAGTATTACGCAGTGATGATTCGACCTCTTGGTTCGTTAATTGGTCGTGGTTTTACTTCCACCATTTCGTCGATTTGTCCATCCATCGTCCATCGTTCGTCGTTCGGTGTTCTATTTCATTTTTTGTTTTCATTCCTTTTTCCTTTTCCATGGCTTTCCCACTCTCATTTTATCCCCGCATAGGCACCGCACGATCACCCCCCTTTTCCTTCTACCTCAACGACACGGTGGCAGGGTGGCAGGGTGTGGAGGAGAATGTGGAAGCGAAGAAGAAAGAGGGGAGTGAGTGAGAGTAACGCGAAGCTCTTCTCCGGGCTGCGGGGTAAAAACCGACGGCGAAGTTGTGGGCAAGTCGCGGGGTTCCACCGACATGGAAAAGCCATTTTTATATAAAGACTCAGGCTCCGGGATGGTCCCCACATAGAAATCCATGCTGAGCCCGCATTGCCTCCATCTCAAACATATAGCCATATAACTATATTTCCCCCGCTGCATCCCTGTCGCACGAATCCACATACAAGACTTATACGCGTGTATTTCAAGCGTATAAGATACACGTGTATGGTCGCGTAGCTGATCTCAAAACGCGAAAGAATTGAGACAGTATTTCAGAGTCATTTTTGTTCTTCCACTTTCGAAGGGAATTTTCATTTCCGAAAAGCTTCGCATTTCATTTGTAGACATAATTTTTCCGCCTGTTTCACTTTTACTTCAGTTTTTTTTTCCCCCCTTCCGTATTATATGTAGTATTGAGATGAACAATTATACTTCTGTATTGCGAGTATGTACCTATGTGCAAGCAGGTTGGAAACTGGAGGGTTGCGAAAATGTACAGAGGTATATTGCGGCCTGGAGCCTGGAGGAGAGAAATTTATGAAATGGATCAATGCGTGCCTATGCGTCGAACGTGAGCTTTCAGCTTGATATACCAACCTAGCTAAGGATGGATATAGTAGGGTTGAAGGGTTAGGGTGTTGGAATTGGAATGGGGTGGTTTGTGTGTGAAATGGAATGGAATGGAATGGGATGGGATGGGACGGGACGGGATGGGATGGGATGGGATGGGGGCGTGTAACACCGATAACCATACCAATCGGTAATCACCGGCCAAATTGGTTTTCGGTAATTAACGATACGCGATCTATATACCTAGGTGCAGCAGTGGGTTATACCCTGAATCGTTCTCTCCCTACACTCCCTGCAAAATTCGCATATGATATTGAACCGCGAAAAAATTATCTAACAAATATTACACGTCGATAAATCGATAGACTCGTTCCACTAACTCGCGATAATTAGCGTCGGCGCTTCTCGGTTTTTTTCCCGATGATACGGGAATACTGCCCAAGGAGCATTTGTGCAACCCAAACAACCTACGGTCATAACTTATGTTGGCAGATCAATTCATTTCTTCGCTAGAAGATTTTCGACGGATTTTCGACGGAAAAGCAGAGCTCGGAACATGGTCACAGAATTTGGCTTCTGTTCCTCTCGGTTTTATTCGTAATTTCGAAATTCATGAACATTTTTTGTTTGTTTAGAGGAAAAACCAACACGCTGCGTATGTGCGATCGATTTGTTCGTTAAGCTGATTCGATGAAGGTTTATCTTATCAACGATTACAGAGTTGACTGTTACAAAAAAAAAAAAAAAAAAAGAAAAGAGAAATATCTCAAATCCGAGGAATGGTTGACCTGAATCATTGCGATAGCTACTTCTATTTGGATTGCATTCAAGTGTTACAAAATCCTCATTGATAAAGGCTCGCAAATCCTAACGTTTATTTAATACGATCATGTTTTTTCAATGGATTAGTGAACCGTTTTGTAGTGAAACTGGGTGTTTGAAAAAAGAAGGGAAATAACTCATCTCGGGATACCGCGGGATTAAAAGAAACAAAACGGAGGAAAAAGTAAAATAAATAGCCCGGTATAAATGTGACCTGAAATTAATGTGGGTCAAGAGGAACTGCAGAACGATCACATCTCAAGATTGATGGAGATAATCCTGAATCGATTAGCCAGACTAATTATCGTACTAATCCTTAGAAGACAGATCTGCTGGTCACTCTGTGTTCGCCCCCGAACGCGAACGTTAAGTGAGAGGCGAGCTGGAAGCTTAAGTTGGTGTTTGTAATCCTATTACCTCAAGATCAATGATCAATGAAATGAATGGTGAAAAAGCTCCAATGATTACGCCTAGACAATCGAGAAAAGAAGAACAAAACAGGAAGAAAAGGAGAACCGGAAAAGAAGGAACAGGGGGAAAAACCAGACGCAGATCCAGTGGTGGTTTATTTTTTCCGAGAGCTTGATTGGATCCTGGCATTTGCCTTCAGACCACCGTTTCTTCAGATCGAAAATATTCGACGAAATGAGTTTGAAGCATTTCGCACATTCTGCACAAAGTCACGCGGTGGCTAAGGTCGACGAAATATAATTTTTTCCACGAAAAATATTTCCCGTATTATCCCGGATTCTTCGTGAGATAGTTCAAGCGTTTCGCCAGTTGTTCCGGACTCTCGATATCCGCGATATTTGGGTAAGAATTGGGAGGTGCGAATTCGGAATAATTTACAGCTCCGTAAACGATCGGCACAACATCGTATGACATAATTTCGTACAATTTTTCCGTCACATAATCTTGGCGCAACGAATTCTCGAAGGCGATGTAAAAGTAGTAACGATACTCCGGCATCTCGTAGCATTTCGTATTATTCCCAGATGCACAGAAAAGATTACCGCGTTTACCGTATACGTCAATATCGATGTATTTTTCAAGTTCGTTTACGCAACGGTCCCGATGCTCGATGGTATCACAGTGAGACACAAACCATGCAGCAGTTTTCCTTCGCTACCTGCCAGTTAAAAATCGGCTCATAACTTGGGGAAATAATACTTCGTGAGATCAATTAGAAAGTTGACTGATTAATTAGAAAAATTGTGGTGAGTTTAATAAGTAAATGCGATATTTTAATTTAAATTACACAAAGTAGCTAAGGGCGTTTGATCGCGATGCTCTTTTTACAGCTAATTAATGAACCGATGTTCATCGTCAAATATAATTAACCACTTTGGAGCCCCGAGGCACGATCGTGCCCTCCCCTCTCTACGTCAAAACTGCAATAGATTTCAGATTGAAACGATTTGTGATAAACAACGAAACAGAACTCAAAGAACAAAACAGGGAAATGCTCAAAAACTGATTGTGAGTTTGATTATTCCATCGTTCGTCGATACTCTGATAATCACCTTCGAACCTGCCATTGTTTTCTTCGGAATTTGGATTTTTGTGGATAACCGTATCTCCGGCTTCATCCTCAGTCCTGGCCCAGAGCTGATACTCAACTTAGTTAGTCTCGAAATTAATAAAATATCCATGAGCCCGAGGAATATCTGAATCTCGCAGCTATAGGCCATTGTCCAGTTGTAAAATGTTTCTGGCAGATTTGAAAAGTTCAATTCACGAGTTGCGGGTGACTCGATGTTGACGGATAGGTATTTCTGAGTTGATGATCTGGCCAATGGAAGGTCAGAGGAATTGGTTTCCATTCCGTGGAACAACGGAGCATCGAATTGTTGAATTTTCATGAGATTACGATCGTGAGTAACCTGGCAGGTTGATATTTCGCAGCGACTGAATAAACTGTTTTCCCCGAAACAGAAGGTCCTGCTGTCGAACATCCCAGTCCAGTGTGAGATGGTCTTTACTTTCATTTCCTTTGTAGGTTTAGAGTTGGAATATCGGGAAGGATTCAGAGATACACCAACTTCAAAGAAAAGTACACAGGGAACTAGGATCAGCGCAACGAGCGAATTTGATGCGAAAATTTTCAGCAGCGTTTTCAAAGAGATGTAAAAAACTGGCAATATCTTTTCGTAGAGGACAGACATGGCTGAGGCGCGAGTATGAATATAACTAAATTTAGTTTTGAAAAACTTCAGATCACAGCACTGTGTATGTAGTACATATATCGTACATATGTTTGCATTAGAATAGGTGCTAATCGCGGAAAGTTACGTTTCGGGGTCAAACCGCTCTATGCATTTCGGTCGTTTGAAAATTCAGAGACTTATGTATGTGTACCGTGATTAACGCTTTGTGAAGACGCCAGCGAAAAGTGCCGAAAAGTTTGATGATTACAGAAAGCGATATAAATTTCGTGTTTTTTTTTCTTCAGATTTGATTCAACGCAATCAAGCACGAAACGCGTCACGCAGATAGATAGAAGCGTCCTTAATGTGATAATTTTCTTTTTCTTTCTCCTTTCCTTCCATGTTTTAGAAATATAAAACGAAATTTGATATGCTTCGCTCTTTGTACCTTGTCTCCTGGACGCGAATAAAGAATTTTAATATAAAACGAGTGCGTACCTGCCCTAGATGTACAGTACGGATTTTAAATTAACTCGAGTCTCACCCGCAGTCCGTAGTTCCTTCCTTATACCGAGTTTTTCACCCATTCCCATTCCCATTCCCATTCCTATTCCGATTCCCATTCCCATTACATTCTCTTCTTTAAGGAAGTCATTAGACTATTCTCTGTAATGACCCGCGGATGCAGTTAGTTATTCTGAATAATTATAACCTATTTTATGCATATATAGGTACATACGTACATATCCCTTCTTCACTTTTGTTTTTCGCCAAAATGCGTCACGAGAAAGAGCAAAGTGAAGTATAATGATTATATAATTGATAATAATTTTCGATTCTTTGAGCAATTATATGTTCCTCTCCCGCCCAAGTCAATTAGCAGATCGAACTAACAGCACTGCGGAGCTCCAAAGCAGCGGAGTTAACTTAACACTTAACGCTCTCCACGTACGCTCTCGTATTATATATTAGTTAATTATCGAACACAGCCTAGGTTATCACTCCCTAGCTTGTAAATTAACGGTCCCCATCTACCTATCCTACCAACACTCTCGGAAGCAAACACCGAGCTTCAACATAACAAACAAGACTTAGCAAACATGTCTATCGCGTTACGATGCTACTACGATGCATTGTGTTGTGTCGTGTGGCGTAATTCCACGGAGCAGATTGTCGGTGCAGTCTGACGTGAAAAAAGTTAGCTACCAATTCTACAATCCTGAATTTCGGCATTTTTTCAATTTCATTAACCAATCTATTGGAATTTGGATAACTGGAGACGCGCGGGGGAAATGATCTTTTTCACAAGTGGATACCAGCTGAATAGAGTGAGGTAAAAATTTGATTTCAGGTTCTCATAAGTCCATGAGTTCGTGCGAAGTATACCAAATTTTGAATTTTCACCGATAAGAGGAGGTCGCGGCGGTCGGGTCTGAAGTTAAATATTCGTTGTTGTTTGTGTTTGCTCGGTACGGCGTGCTTCCATTTGCGCGGGGTAACACGCTTTGTCCTTTTCAATCCACGCAGAAATTTAGATTGACGGTCTTTATACTGAAAAATCAACATTTTTTCTTCCCAATTCGGACGAATTTTGTTTGTTGGGACATTGCAGTGTTACAGATTTCCACCCCGGACAGTCCGATTCAATTCTCTGACCGTCATACCAACAAAATTTTGTTCGCCATGGTTTCGTGGTCCTGAATAATTGCATACACCCGAAAAAAAGGCAAAAGAGATGAATTTTTACACGCAGAACCAGAACCTATGCTCATACAAAATACGAACTTCAGCATGCTAGATTTGTTACGGATGTAAAATTAGCTCAACGAGAATCATCACTTCGTTTGCTACAGAATTATTTTCAACAAACGCGTGGCATCCAGGTATTCTGGGATACCTGAGTAAATTGCGTCTGCAGGGGTTTCATGGTACCCGTTGATTATGATAGACGTTTCTGAAGGCAAATTACAGCTCGAAAGTTTGTTGCCATGCAATTTATTGCCATATAGTGATAATCGACGTCTAGTTATTCGGTCCTATAACAAGAGCCCCAGTTTTCCCGATTACGACATTTGTTCTTACAGTCACGACCCCTTGACTATGCCACGTAACAAACGCTAATTATTAGTTTCAAGCATCGACTCAAAATTAGTCGAGCCTGCGTTGTCTTCGATAATTGAGAAATGATGAGTTACGATACTACGAGAGAATGGAACAGGAAAGTAAAACAGGGCGAAAAAAATTGTAGAGGAGACGAAGAAGACTAATGTAATGAAATAAGCGACTAACATGAGAAGAAGCTTCACTGATCTGGGAAAAACAAAGGGACGAGGGAAAGGAATTCAATCTTTTGAGCGTGGCTCTTGTTTTACAATGGATCCGTACCTTCCATCGTTCAAAGTATTCGAAAGATTAGAAGCACTTGGAATATAAAATTCGGCTTTGTTCTTGTTGCGAGGGATAGAGGAATCTTCGTTTTTTGCTGTCCCAACGTTGTGTGGGTACCTACAACAGTGTGTATAACTCAATACTTGAAAAGTCGTGAGCTCGTTGATCGTGACGCACTTGCGCTATAGCCTCTATAAATATTTGGTCGAATACTTTTTTTTTATTTCGTTGGAGGAGGGGGCGAGAAACTTTTCGACCCCCTTTATTCGAGATTGAAATGGCGAAAAGACGTCCTGAGAATAATCGACGGCAACGCTTTCTTTCGGGCCAAAGCGGGGCGCGAGGTTCATTCGAAAACCCCCGCAATTCCCTTCCCGCCACCTAGCAGCAGCCCTCACAAATTATTGAACCACCCTTCCGCGCCTTTCATTCCCCACCGTCTTTCTATCCGACATCGTATTCGCCTCGCCTTGCCGCGACTTCGAGACCTTCCTGCTTGCTCGCCAAGGAGCTGTGGAAAAAGCAGAGGTCGCTGGCTCTGCAGACTCTCTGTGGGCTTTGGGGTTGGTATTAACATAAAGTAGATTCAATATCTGCGGTAAGAACTTAATTCAACCCCTCGGAATATTTTAAGGGGATGAAATATTAAATTACTTTAGCTACCAGAGACGCTGTCGGTTCTCAGAGAAAATGCGGAGATCACGATCACGGATTTGAATGGACTTATTCCATCGGGTCAGTCACTGCTGAAATCTTCTATGTATTGCCTACACCGTCATTCCATAATCAATAAATGCATTTCCCTCCTTTTCCAATACGAATTTGCCTGAGAGAAGCGTGAAGAAAGTTGTTTCACCTCAGTTTCTACGGTGGAAGATTCTCTGAATAGAATTTGAACCATAATTCAAGATTGTTAGCATTTTTCTACAGAACTTTTTCATCTCTGAAACTATCAGGAGGGTATGCAAGAGAATGTTAAATCGTTGTGAGTTCGATTTGGCAAATCGGCCGGAGCCTAGCTCGCTCTATTGGCATTGAGAAAGAATTTCTAGCCTCGACTTGAAAAGTGAATTTCTATCAGTTGCGTACAGCTCCAGGGCGACGGATGAAACGTTGGAAGTAGAATAATATCATGGATGACGTATATGAATATTGACGTGTTGGGCAATATACATTTTTCTTGTCTCATCATTCTCGTTTCCGTTTGTTTTCTAACCGTCGAAGGATAAGTAAATTTCAAATATTAAAGTGTCCATGCATACCTATACGGATACATAAATTTCCTCTTATTCTTTTCCTTCCGCTTTTACCGTACATCCGATTCTTGTTCACTGTGGTAGGTGGTAGCGTTAGGCAAGCTGCGTCAAAGAAACGAACAAGTAGATAATTGAATGCTGAGGCTGACAGCCGACAGCCGACAGACACGTTTTTCAACACCGAGGAGATTATTTCCCGCCTTTTTTTCATACGCTCACGCCTCGTCCACACACCGCGGCTCGCGGTAGCATAGGATGACTTTTATTATTTTCTTTCACCATTATTTCATCACGTATACCAGCCAACCTTTGGGGATTCCTTTTGATGTATTTATTGCCAAAGCTGCAGGCCGACTCGCGTCGCGGAACTCCGTGGTGACCGTTTTTCTCAGTTTTTCAATTTTCTTTCTATATTTCTACGCCCTGCTAGACGTCGTTATGAAATAAACGTTCCGCGACTTGGCATTGCGGGGTGCCGAAAGAAGAGAAGGGAGTCTCTCATGGAAGAGAACAAAGAAGCAAAGTCAAAAAATGAAACAAAATGTTTCACTATTCAATGCATCGAATGATATCGCGTCTACCGTTCGCTTCGACGAACCTTCAAGGATTTTCGGAATGAGCTCTTTCTTCGACGATTATTGAGCTTTCGGAGGCTGACGATGAGTTGGCTGTCAATTTATGTCCGACGATTACACCTTGATCGCGACCGACGTTGGATAGAGTATGTTTCGAGGAGACGAACGAACGTGAGATTTTTTCTCTCTGACAAATTACCAGGCACGCGATGATGATCCACCTCGAACGGGCAGTCAGGCATCTTATTGCCCCTTTTAATTACACGAAAGTCTGACGTCGGTAGATCTATCTGTACCTAACTATACCTGTATATATTAAAGTTAATTATCGCGGAACCTTTCGAAACTAATGCTCCTCTGTCAAAGTACAGAGTGTCGAAGTCAGCTGTTACCACCGACCGTTTCTTCACGTTTCTTCGACGGAGGAGGAAGTCTAATATAATTACGTGATGTACATTATGATTACTTGACCACCTCGCGATCGATCTACGAAACTCTGTAGTGCGATTTTTTTTGTTCCTGTTTTCTTTTTTCCTCTCTTTTCTGACCGCAGGAATTCCGCGAGAAGATTTGATTTTGTCGTCAATGAGAGGTACGAGCGTCAGATAGGTTCCGTATATTTGACACGGACTTAGCTCTGCCAATTATGGTATACGGTAGGCCACGCGGCATTTAGTAAGGAGTTGAGCAGCCAGTTATCAGCCAATGTAAACGTGAACTGGAAGGACTATTCACGACAAGCCTGGTCCCATCCCTCGTACGAGAGACTAGAGAAGTGAGGACTTATTGGAGGATTGGTTCGAGACTTCGAGAGCGGTTGCTCTCCTAAGCTCGACTGGAAGCAAGGCTTAACCGACGCTCTTCTCCGCGTACCTAATACCTAGATACTACACACAAAGAAACTTCACGAGGTTCTCAAGAATGGTACGAAGAACACTGCATGCTCGCGATGGCTCTTCACGAAATAAAACTAAGTATAGAATTGTTATCCTTGAGCGGTTAAACATATTCCACCCGCTCTCTTCAAAATGAGCAGAGCGATGAAAAACGAAAATCAGAAGAGAGAGAGAAGATAGCATGAACGCGATGTGATAGGCGTAACAAGTATTCATTCAGAGCGACCAAACAAAAGAAAAAAAAGTTGAGTTACAGTTCAAAAAACGGTTTTTTTCTCCCGCGCCGTAGCCAAGACAACCGCGAGCTACGATATTCTCCTTTGTTTTTGTTTTCCAGTTCAAAAAGCTCCCTTAACTTCGGTCACGTGCTCCACCGTCAACCACCTGTCTTTGTGCTCAAGTTATATGCTTGGAAATTGTACAATCGTTGACAGGTGGGGCGCCGTCGCACGTGTATTGATTGGCGGACGGGAACCCCGACTACCGCCGCGACGCCCGCCACGACGCCAGCCACGACGCCAGCCAGGCACAGGCACAGACACAGACGCAGACACACGCGCATCCACATCCGCATGTTTGCAAGCTCGCGGTTCACGCTTTCAGTATACCTACCTATCTCCATTTCTCCCTATTTCACCGCAACGCATACGCGCATTCGCGTTAATTTCTCTCCCTTCTTCCACCTCCTACTCATCCTCTTTCTCAATTTTTCTCAGTCGCTCAGCTATTGCCATGCCTCGCTATCCCTGAGCTTGCTTTTGGTCAATTACAACCGACCGCGACGAGGAATAGAAGGGATCCCCGTCCAGGCTCATACATGTGATTAACCCTTTTGATCCTCGCAGCTGGTTGCCTGCACATTTGTTTCATGGGGAATAATGAGAAAATTATAGTAGCCAGAGGCTGGCCTTAGATTATTAGCTCTTTGTTCTTTATCATTCGCGTGGCGATATAGATCCGTGTGTATATATTACGTGCTGCTAATTTTACTTCCAATTAACAGTCATGCGTTTCGCGATCTCCTTCTTCTCGTATATCGCGACATTCGCCATTTTTCTTTTTTCTCTCGAACGACGTTCTTTTCAAGAATATTTCGTACAACATAAGATAATTTTCTCACCGTCTTCAGTTTCCTCAAAGGCCGCTCAGGCTCGAAAGTAATCAGAAATTCAATATCTGTTTCACTTATTCGTGACTGTCGTAATTTTCCTTATTTTTATCGAAAGAATAACCGAAGTGCACTTCCGATCGGAGGAGAAAAAAAACTACCATCCCAATCTAATCTCGTACTTCAGTTTGACCAGCTCCAGGTCATCGACGATCAGTTAATCAGATAATAGAAAGATTTTCAGCTGATGATATTACTCACATGGGAAAAAAATAAATCGCTTTGAAAAAAACGCGATAATAAGTACGTGCATCCGGCGTATCATCCGACAATCGATATTCTCAGATAAAACAGATTACAAAGTCGTTTCGATGGCGAGAGAGATCCCATTCTGCAGTTAACGCAAGTATAAATATGATTTCATTGGCTATTTAATCAACTATTTAATCGCTGATTATAACCCGCTTCGATCCACTTGTTAAGAGTTTTTTTGTATTCATTCTAAAATCAAATTAATTTCATTCTTTGTTTGGAGTAAATCTCAATTGTCGATTGAGATAATTGTTATCGTATGACGTAAAAGAATTATATCCAGCACCATCGGTGGAATAGAGCTACCCGATGATCATTCTGAGTGATATAAAAATACATCTGACGGAAAGGGAAGTCCGCTTTTAATCTAGCGACTGGTCGTTCGCGGTTACAGAAATACCTGATTCAATAAAATAACTTGAAAAGTGTCACACCTATATCAAATAAGAGAATTTCACATTTCTTAAGAAGGTTCGGTCGTTCAAGTCACTACTTTTGTCATTTTGAACAATCATTTACTCACCGACTATGAGAACTGGCCTCAGAATTCTGAAACAAAAAATGAAAAAATTACGAACCAATGCTCACGTATGAATGTTTTATTGTACACCGCGTGAACATTAAAAATCTATTACAATCGATCGATTTCATACTAAGTTGGCTTCTTTCGTTCAGAAAACTATTCCCTACAATTTCACTGTGACATAATTTTGAGTTTCTCATTTTTTAGTTGCTATCGAGTCGAATATTGCGATTTCTTACGCGAAATCGGCACCGATGGATCTTATAAAATTCAATATTCAATGATAGAACATTACGAAAAAATTAGGTCAGATTGAAATTGCGGGGAAGATTTGTCTGAACGAGAGAAAGCCAACTTAAGATGAAATCGGCTGATTCCAATAACTTTTGAATGTTTTCAAAGTCATTCGTATCTGTGAACATTGATATCTGTGCATTTGTTAATAATTTGCAAATTTTTGTCTTCAGAAATTTCGAGGCCAGTTCTGGTAGTTGGCGAGTGAATAATTGTTATAAATATTCAATGTACGATTATAATCGCCTGATGACATTAATTACAAAAGTAGTGATTTCAACGACTGAACACCGCCTTAGGTCAACCACATATATTAAAAATGATAATAATTCTCTCTCCACCTCCCCCTTGTCCTCATTCTCATCCCCATCCCGGTCGTCCACAGCGAATAGGAACACGCGTAGGGTAGTCGGACAGTGAGCAAAACCCTCGATAAATCATGATTACATTTTTTGTTATTTTTACTGAGATTTTTCTAGTTTATTCGCTCTCTTGCTCTCCCTCGTTCTTCCCTCGCGTTACGCGGTGACCGTAGGAGTAATTCTGGGCCGAGCTCAAGGTTCAAATAAAAAAACGTGACACCGCCGCGCGGGTGGGTCGTAATTGATGTTGTTAATAAACCAAGACCCATGAAATAAGGATAGGGATAGGAATCTCCGCCAACGTGACAACTCATCATGTCCGGCGTCAATGAGCTTAACAAAGATAATAAAAGCTATGGTGGCAGTTGATGATCTAGGCGAAATTATGCTCGAGCATTTTGCACACGTAACGGCGCCAGGAAGCTTCATTTGAGTTGGCGGAAGAACAAAAAAAATGAACAGGACAACAATTAACGAAACGAGAGGGAAAAAAATACAGACAGACAGTGCAGAAATGGATGCCTGTACGGTCGTCCCTCTACTTTATTATACCTGCAGCACCGGGTATAACTTTGAAGCTCTTGTGTCATTAGAAGTATAAATTATGATAACGCGACTCCCAAAGCGTAAAACATCCTACCTATGCCCATGATATTCAACCCGGGTCATTAATTTTTCATACAAATTACGCGTAGAAGTAAAAGGGAATGTAGACAAATGAAAAACGCAAAGCGAAACACGAAAAACGAAAAAAGGATAATGGCGGGACAAGAAAATCTTCAACTTCGCCATGTTCCATCATAAATAATATTCATTTTTCGGTCTAGCGAATTATCGATAACACGTGACTAATACGGAAGCTTATTTTGCACTCATGTGTCTGCGGTAAACGATGAAACGGTACCTGCTACTTTCCCATACGCCAAGGAAACATTTCTTGTGCTTTGAAGAGGAAAAAAAAAACCAACTGAAGACAAGAGAAGTAACTAGATGCCTGATTCGCGGATAGATTGTTTGCCCGAGATTTCGTTCCCTTTTTCCATCGTTTTGTTCATTAAAAAGTATCAATGACAACGGCGAAAAGGAGAGAGTGAGAGAGAGAGAAGAAAAAGGAAACGGTAAAAACAAAGGAAGCCAGTACGGTCAGGAATTTGATTCGCGTGCCATGGCCAGGAATTATGGGTACAAGCAATGACCCAAACCAGTCAGCAGATTGTGCTCACGTATATCATAAACGTGAGAGAAAATAAGGTAGATATATATATATATATATATATGAAACATGTACCTTACCGGCGGTATTTTATGTGGTTTTTATTTATGGCAAGGTTTCACGTTCCTATAGAAAAGATTCTAACCCTCGGCTGATCCGGGCGCGTCCATTTCTGTTTATGTCTCATATCTCGTTCGGTATTGTGCCTGAATCAGAATATATGTAAGTGCGCCCCATGCGGATGCGGTTTCGGTTTCGGATCCGGATCCGGGTTCGGTATACCTACGCATACACGAACTGAAGAAAGACGCAGAGATTTCCGATCGAAAGATGCATTAATATTACCTATCCACGGTATATATGTGTCCCTTTTGTTTGTTGTTATTATTATTATTATTATTATTATTATTATTATCATCATCATAGTGATTATCGTCGAAAACCGGCAAACTTTCGGCCGTTAGAATTGTGTATATTTCATCGCAGCAGGGACGTGATGGTGGCGATGGTTGTGGTTTTGCCGAATCCTCTGCATACAGGATAATATAGGTGTGTTCGTAGTTTCTAAAGACTTTCCACGCCATTCATTCGCCCGCCTCTGTAATCCGTCTTAAAACCGAAACTTTGATGAAACGTACCGTATGAATGGGATAGCACCTATACTTCGTCGAACAATTAATTCGCCTAGCGATATTTAGCGAGCGCATGAATAAAATATAGGGAAGTACACGTAGAGGTATATTCAGCCGCAAGATTAGACTGGTTCCATTTCAATTTACTCATTGTCGGTAGGGTCAACGCGGCGAAATTCGTTCGTTAGGTATGTGTCAGTTTCACTGTAATTCGAGGCTTGACGTTCTTACTTTTCCATCAAGCGAACTTTCACACGGAACGTAGGATGAACAAAGATATTAAATTGCCGAAGCGTCGAGTCTGAATTCCATTCCATCTTTTCTTCGTCACCTTATCACGAATAATTGTTGCATCTTTTTTATCCAATTTACTGATTGCCCGTGAAACGAAAATTTTCTGAAGGCGGACGACGCACGTATCGCACGTTTCGAACGTTTTGAACGAAAACAAAGAAGTGAATCTTTGAATCGGTCAATTCGTTCGATAGTCACAACCGTTTGCGGACAAAAAATCACAATTATGAAGACGATGGAAGACAGCGTTGTCGAAAAAAAAAAAAAAAAAAAAAAAAATTGGAAATATCCGTTCACTCGGCGCGGTCTAAGGATTCTCGATTCGCCTCGGTATGTCCTTGCTGACTCGAAATGAAAACTGCCATGGAACAACACACGAATTTGATATCGAACACTACTGAAAATCTCCCAAGATTGATTGATGACTTCGTAACGTAATTCCCACATCGTTGACACAGAAAGAAAAAAAAAAAAAAAAAAAACCAACAACAATAACAGAATACGACAAATTGGATGGACAGGTATGTGGCAATATTACCAAGATCAGCAACGGCATATCGAAATGCAATTACGAATAAAAATGCCTGTAGTTATGTATACGCGGCGGCAATTGTTTGATCAATTTGTACAAATTGTTGAATCCACACGGCTTCAGTGATTGGGATATAAATATTTTGGCGCAACGTTGAATAAATCTATGATTCATTTGCTCATATATGATTGATCGGATGAATTAATCCATCCGAAATATATGCGTGTACGTATATATATTGCATGGAACGATGCATAGGTGGATGCATAGAGGAATGAATGAAATGAAAGTCAAACAATAATTTTTCGAATAGTAAATTGGATAGGTTTCACATTGAATCAGTGGAAAACCACAGACAACTACGATGGTTAATTTTCGAAATCGAATCAATTTACTTCATGAAACTTTTTCCCTATTCCCTGTTTAAATTTCTACAAATCGAATGCCAATCAATGATGACGATGAGGATGCGATTCGCTACCCTGCATCCTAGTTTGTTAGCTATAATCTAATTCGATCCTGCAGGTAATACTGATTCAGATGCCATAATGAATTACTGCCAATTACATAGTCTCCCCTGTTGTCCTGCTGACTGCCAGACTGGTACAGCTACTGAACCAGATTTCAACTGCATCCATTATACGGTATACCAGTTTACTTGTAAACTAGATCATGCACGTAGGTGTGTACCGATGCTAATTATCAACCGAATTAACGATACATAGGTTATGAAAGTTTGGACGACGTTTTTCCATCTGTTAAACGTGAAGCAAAAATCGGCAAAGAGGAGGCAGTGAAGAGTTATAGATGACGTTGATGTATAAAAGAAGAAGAAGAAGAAGGGGGAAAAAATTCATGGAAGGAACAAAAACTGTAAAAATTTCGGTAAAAATGATAAAGATGAAAAAATTCTTGATCATGAAATATAGGAACGTTATTTCTCGAAACATTGAACCACGCGGTGTGTTTAAATTTCTTTTATCCAGCGATTCGAGAGGGGAAAATTTAATCTCAAACTTATACCTTCTATAGGTATGTATATGTATGTACCGGAACAGCGTGGCGTACCGCGTCTATCTTCTTCTTCTTCTTCTTCTTCTTCCTTATATGGTTATATCCTCTTAGCGCCGATTCCTTTGAACTTGCCGAGCCGCGGATAAAAATCAAGGATATTGTTACAGCAGTAAAACATTTGTTCCTAATTCTTATTACATGTATAATACGGCTTATAATGATGATGATGATGATAATAATAATAATGATGGCAATAATAATAATAACAATAATCGCTACGCAGAGAGCTTTGAAATTGACCGAGTTTAATATAATGAAATTAACCTTGTTTTCATTATTTTTCTTCTTCTTTCGTTTCAGGTGCTATATTCGAACAGGGAACAGACGAGGTACAATCCGCCTTTAAATTCGCGATGCTCAACCACAACGAGAATGTTTCTAGTCGTCGGTTCGAGCTCCAGGCATTTGTTAATGTCATCAACACCGCGGACGCCTTCAAATTGTCTCATCTCAGTAAGTCCATATACAAGTAATTTTACATCCTTTCAGTAGTCTCTTAGTCTTTTCCATTTTCTCTTTCAGTTTGAAGCCAATAGATGCAATATGATAAACACGGCCGCAATTGTCGATAAATTTATTTTACCGAGCCATTATTAATTATCCACTCGATCGTTATTAATCTTGTTTGCGAAATTTTAAATGATAGCGATCGATCAAGAGTTATTTACGATTTGCAAAGAATATATCCTCGATCCTGTTTCAATACAATAACTCATCTATTGTACTCGTGTACCTGTACGCTATCGTAAAAGATAGGAGAGGTCTATTTTTAATGTGTTGGACGATATGATTTCAGATTGTAATATTGCATAAGACATCAGATTTGATCGCAGCATTCACAGAAATAATGAGATAAAATCAGACAAAATTTCGCCATCCAATCAATTCGTCGATGGATGATAATTATCGATTTTATCGTAATTTATAGAATTTGAACAACATTGTTAGATGCGGTACATACTCTCCCGTTTGTTTTATTCGATTTAGTTTCAATTCGAAAATTAGGCGCGTGTCACGTTCGACAAAAATGGTAATCGAATCAGGAAAACAACCATCAGAATCTATACGCGATTCGCGGTCTCGATTGTAAATAAAATAATAAATCATTTAGACAAATTATCGATTATCCTAATGAAATTCAAGTTCTTTATCGTATCAATTATTCGCGTGTTTTGTTCCGTTGCGGTTGAAATGCAATTTTTCGTAAACTAGTTGGTAAAATTTGTTTCATTCTGTTCTTTTTCTCTTCGTATTGACCGGAAGTGTGCGGAGAACATAGTTCAGCAATGAACGAGAAATTGTAGCTACGGCTAGAGTTCGAATGACCAGAAGCAAAAAAAAATTACAAAGGGATTTGCAAACTTTTTGGTAAACTGCAGTAGGAGTGCACCGCAGGGTCTGGTGCCCGCTCTTTACCCAGGAATCGTTTTATCTATCTGTACATATATTCTATGTCTGTGCTTACGCTACACCGTCGTGGGTTTGAATTTGGGCAGATTCCAAGAGCTCGAAGGCCCGTATAGTATTTAGTAAAGCTGCACTAATTGTATTAATGCTGGCTGGATTGCTGAGATCAAGGTTCCCGTTATAATCCTATGCCAAGCTGAGGTCCGCGATAAATCCATTACAGTACATGCGAACCTACAAAGCACAGCCTCTGGCATATATATAGTATACTACACTTGCTAACCTGTATACGCTTTCGGGTACCTGAACAGTGTCACACGTCCGCGCTGCGCCGCGCCGCCCCGTCCCGTGACAACTCACGCCTTCTGGCTTTCCTTCTGGAAATATATATACACATGTATTACTCATTATTCCCTCAATTTATAAGAATGATTTTCGTTGGTGATGATTTGATGGAATTGAGTCGAAGTTCGAGAGTTCGAAAATCTCTCGCTGATCCGGAAAGGTCATAGTTACAAATATTCAATATTCACGGAATCGAAGAAACTTGACAATTGGGAACTTCGGGAATCCGAAAACTCTACCAAAAGTTCTAGAAATTGCAGTTTGGAACAAGGAAATCGAAAATAACCAATAAGACGGACAATAAAATTGACTTGAAAAATCTATAATCATCGAATTTGCAGTTCAAAATCTTTTTTGGCCAATTCAATATTCGGTGTACGCTAGTCGATTTCGATTCGGGGATGTTTTGGGAATAGTTCAAGTGCACGGAGAATATCGTACCCCAATTTATATCATTTTTCTTTTTCATATCGAGCTTCGAAATTCAAAAGTTTCGCAGATTTGTCCATATATATATATATATGTATACATATAATAATAATAATAACCTCTTCTGGTCAATGCGTTCGGTTTCAAAATCACGAGTACCTATCTGTACGCTATAGGTACTGTGTGTTCCTTATTTATGCTCGGTTTTTCTTTAATTAGTTTGTGTTCTCATTTTCGTTTGGATTTGAATCACGCAGGACAAATTTTTATACCAATAAAGTTTACGATGTGGTTCGTCGTTGTGGTTAGAGGGAGAAAAGAGAGAAGAGAGTCTCAATAATTGGATTGACATTTCAGAGAGTTCTACCGCAGTGCAATTACCTTTTTATTGTATATATATATAATATATCTAGGAGATATATATATATATATATATATATATATACTACCTACAGTATAGAATTGTATATACCGGTAGATATAAGGTACATATAATCGTTGAAGAACAAATTGAAAATGAGGTCAACAAATAAAACAGCCGACGGATCGCGGGGTATCCACAACGGATTCTTAATACGTACTCAAATCTTTACGAAAAAACGGAATGTAGTAGTATTTTAATTAAAAGGCAAGATATCCCGCGTGTGAGAACCAGAATGAATCCGCGCAATTCATCATTAAAATGCCAAGTTTTGCACGACCATGCGAGTGCGTCGTCGTGCCCGATAATCACCCTGCGAAAACGTTCCAAATCCGTATAAAAATGCTCCACGCGTTGCACCAGCCGCAAAGAAATCCCCCCCCCCCCCCCCCCCCCCACACGCCAAATAGAAAACTGGTGGTTTTAAATTTCATGTATTTTGCTCGCATTCATCACCGCACTTTTTACCCGAGAGTCAGAGGCGAAAAGCTATAGTCGATCAATAAAAACCACCCCCTTTATGTATTTTTTTTATCAAATTTTTTTCACATTTCTCTCTTTTTTTGTTCGTATTCAAATTCAGGGTTCTGGTCAATTATGGATATCAGAATTGATTCCCGTCCGCAGTTTTCGATGTCTCTGGATTTTATTTAGATGAAGATATTTGAAACTGGCGTCTCTAGGTTCAAGAAGATATTTTCTCCTAACAAATTCAGCACTAACTAGAATCAAGATTCGTTCCTCAATGTAACAAGAAAGAGGACAGCAAAAAGAAAAAAAAAACCAAACCACAATAATTGATTGGCAATCAAGCACATGTATGAAATTTGTTGTTTTTTTCCTAACCCCCGTATGATACATGCGACGTTTTCCTTGGTTCCGGACAATAAAAAAAAAGTGGGCGCGGGGTCGAGGGGAAAGAAAAACAAGGATACCTAAAGGTTGAAATGATATTCGTGGGCAGCTAAATTATAACGGGGAGTAAAAAGGAGAAAGACGAGAAAAAGGAAAAGGAAAAACTATGGGTAACCATCCACTCCTCGGTGCAACGTGACTGCCATTTATCATTTTTGTTACACTATACAGTATAATATCCCAGCCCCGTTCCCATTCCTATGGTGCTTTAGCTGGGCGACGGTAAATGTGTACGAAGGCATAGCCTGCGAGGTTGGCGCTGGCCAGGGGCGGCATAAATCTGCCGAGGGCTCCCTAGGGTGGCTTTCCTTCCTCGCCGCCCCCCTCGCTCCTTCTTTGCTCGTTGTGGAAGAGGTAGGTGGAGAGGACGCGAGATGAATTCAGAGGTTCGATTCACGCTGGTTTATCCTATGCCCCAACGCCGACGCCGACGCCGACGACGTGCCAGAGTCAGGGGATAGAATAAGGCGAGCCTAGAAGCACAGCCGAGGTCTCTAACCCCTCCTATTCCTATTCCTATACCTATACCTATATACCTATACCTATATTGCTCAGGGCAATTACATATCGACTTATATATCGACTTTATTGACTATTGAATACCTCTCGTATTCACAGTTCCGTATTCGGGTTCGAGCTTAGACTTTCTCCCCCTTCGGATGCTGTCTCTCTGTCTCTCTCCCTCTCTCTCTCTCTCTCTCTCATTTCTCGGGGGTAATTTCTTCTCTCCTAGATATATTATATACCATATTTGAGTGGGTTGGGGGACTTATTATGGCGATAGCTCGCTCTCCAAGACCTTTAGCCAATACGAGTCTATCCCTAGAGATACTACTTCCACCAACGGATCTCCATGGTTTTCATTCATTCTATCGTTATGGCCACTGCTATTTTCTATCGTCCCTCTCACAATTTCATCAAGAATATTAGACACTGAGAAGGGGCGTGAAGGAATTAATCGTCGCATGGGCAACGTCGTCAAACGTCATCGAGGAACACTGATCGGTAAATATGGACTGGCGCAGAGGGTTACCTATAGTAAATGGACGTTGAAATTTCTCGAATGATAATTTCTCATATTTTCATGAGTTTGAAAAACTCTGGAAATCCAGGCATGCCATCATATTATGATACATAATCTTCCATTTTCAATCAGTTTTCTCCTCAACGAGGAAATATTTTTGTATTTCGATCACCGATATGGATGTGACACGACATTCGAATCCCATTGCCACGTGCATAGCAAGTTCATACTTTCCCATCTGATTTTTCTTCAATTGCATCCAAGTAACACTTCCAGATCATGCAACGAACAGAGTCAGATAAAGAATTGGATTCTAAAAGAACGAGAGAAATCATCATGGAGTAAAATTATTACTGAATCGCACGAGTCGCACAGATATCCACGTCAGCCTGCAGATATATCAACGTCTGTCACATTTCTTAGTTGGCTTGCAGCCGTAGCAACACAGCAGCTTCCGTATGAAACTGATTATCGCGGTACAACGAGAGCAAGCTCTGTATCATTACGAAAGGATGGAGGTGCTCGGGTAGGCTATTTATTTTACGCAATCACGCGAGGCTAGGGGGTGGACGAAGGAGAAGGTGATAAACGGAAGAAAGGGGGCAATAGTACTGGCAGACAGCAACGCGTCATTTCCGATTGTCATTTCTCAGTAGGACGTCCCGCGGCATTGTCTCTACCAGGCTTGCGAGAGTTGGTTAAACTTCAACACGCGGTATACTATACAGGTACAGATAAATATATATATATATACACACATGTGCCTGCGTAGATGTATTTGAATCCGTGGGAGGGCCCTTTTTGGAGGTACGTGGTTATATTGAGATTGAGAATGTGTACCAAGTTCCGAGAGACGTACCCCTAGCACCTACACATCGTATACCTACCTACACAACGTTGACGAGGAGGAGTAACGGTATTATGTTTTCCATTCAAACTTTTGAATTAGGTTGACGGGATAGATGCCACCTACCTGGCCCCCGCCGCCGCGCCGGTCCCCTGCACCGTGTTATTTCCAACTTTTTAATCATCTCAATTTTACCGAGTTTCCTTTCAATTTATTACTCTGCTAAAGTATAAGTCGTGAAGGGAGTCGATCTTCGGCATGTTGGGAAAAAAGACAAACGAGAGAAAACGAATAATAATAATAAAGAATGAGTGAAAAATTCATCAAACCCAACGACGAGGCTCGGGTATCATTATAGTTGAATAACAAGAATTTGACTACGAATCACTGGCGTGGCTTATTGAAGAGATATATACATATATATATGTATGTATATACCATCCTCGTGAACTCGCTTCAGATTTATTTTATCGCCGTTTGACAGAAAATTGCGATACGAATATAGTATGGCAGCCAGTCTTTCACCGAAAAAAGAATAATAATTATCATCTCCGTGTATACGATACGCTCTTAACCTCGATGAGATATCCTGCTGGATCCAGACTCCCAATATTATAGTTACGCGAACGATACTTGAACGAGGGTTGTCATCATAAGGGCCGCTAAGTAGCTAGGGGTAGTTGACTACGTAGGCAGATAGTTAGCTACTGTCTACATTACATATACCAACCCGTCCCCTTTCGCCCTCCCGACCCTGATCCTATACATACATATAACATGTAACTGTATCCACTGTACCCTCGGGTTCATGGGAGGGAACCGCATAGCTAACAGCACCCACGAGAGTCACCCTTAAAAATCTACACCCCTTCGAGAACGTTGAGAGGAAGGAGGAGGAAAAAAGAGCGGAAGAGGGGAACACGAAGGAGAAGGAGAAGAGGAAGAAAAAGAAAATAAAAACGAGACGTGGGGTTAGGGGTTGAAACGATGGGGGTGGGGGTAAGGTCGAGAGACTGTGGCAGGTAATAACGATCCGATAAGAAGCGGAAAGAAAGTTGACGAACCGCGATAGACGACAGAACTGGGGGTTTGGGACAGTTTCGAGAGTACCGTTATCGTACTCGGCCAAATATAAAGGGCGATTTTTATCCCTGACAAAATTTCTCAAGTTTTTTCTGAGAGCGTGAGAGCGAGGGGGGGGGGGGGGGGGGGATTTTTATATACCTGAGCACTATATACATAGCAGGCACGCATATCGCAGGTAAAAATTCTCCAAACGTTTAACAGTAAGATCTATGAGATTGAGAGGCTCATGGTGCAATTAGAGACTCATTTGCGCCCATTGTTACTTCATGTTAAAAGCGTTATTGTTACTTCGGGGAATGCGATTCGTTGCCACTCCTACACCACACATCCGATTTGGATGAAACTTTTTCAATTGGATGCAGTATTTTGGCGGAAAGTGCCCAAGACTTTTATTCTCCCGAATTGTTGGAGCGGTCTATCGGTAATTCAAGTTCGTCCAATCAAACCTATGAACAAACCCGATCTAACAATCAGAAGCTCATTGAAAACTCGAAATTTGTCTGTACTTTTTGGTAAAGTACTCCATCCATTCAAAAAATCTTCATTCAAATCGTTCGTTTGGTGTAGAAGTGGCGGCGAATGGCGTTTTCTCATACGATAACGATGCTTTCAACAGTAAGTAACAACGAGCGTGAATGGATCTATGATAGCACCTCAGAGGAATAAGATTTTTGAACAAGTAAGAAAGGTTTCTTATACAATAGTAGATTGCGAATGAATTTTTATCCTCTTTTCACAATTATGTTGCGATACTTCGAAACTGGACGAAGATTTATTGTACGTCACGGATAAGTAATTCTCCTCTGGAGCAATTCGAAAGACGTAATACGAGAATTGCTGATTAGTAATCTGAACAGGGCAAACTCTGACGTCAATTAAGTACGAGAAACAGACTGGGAACTGGAACTCTTGAGTCAAATACTCTCAAGACCTGGAAGCCATGACTGTTTGCAATGTACGCTGTCTGCAGATTTCGCTCAAACTAAATTCCGTGGGTTGACTAACCGATCGAACTCTGTGAGGTTCTCAGGAATTAAGTTTGTAAATTTCAAGGTATAGAGAAAAGCGGACGGTGCAATTAATATTGACGATTGAAAAGTTCTCAATTCCAGTGATCAATTTCTATTGGTGTTCGGGTTCGAGTTTAATTACGCCGGCTTAAAACCTGCAGCCTCGTAGGGTTTTCTCTCTCTATTTTGCATTCGTTATGATATTTTATGCCCAGAAATAATTATTGAAATATAAATTACGATCCATAAATTTACGGCTCGCAACATACCATCGTATAGCCATCGTGAAACTTGCGGTTCGAAAGCTGGTGGTTAAACACCGGTTTCCTAAACCTAAACCTAAACCTGAACCTAAACTTCGCGTTATTGTTTCAGGATTCCGTAGAGAAATTTTGCACGGCATAGCATGCGACCTATTACTCAATTTATTATTCACTGCATCGTTAACTATCAGCCGGAGAGCCGGGGGCTCCCTCCCGGACCCAAATGCTCGTCGGCGAGAACTCGTTTGTTAAACTTAAAATTGATCATCGTCAGTTCAATGGCTATATCATCATACCCCTAGCCTATCACCCACGAGATATTTTACAAGCCGTTAAAATTACATCTCGGTTAATGTTCGTGATGAGGGTACCGCGAGAACGGTGGACCATTAGCTCCCATACTTGTCTATTCTGACCAAAAATACTTCGCCACATAGTTCTACTACCCCGGAACGAGCATAGGCACCGCATCGACGAGCCTGAATCTCTTTTCGCTATAAGTCCTGCCTCACAGATTTTGCAGAGAGAGAGAGAGAAAGGGAGAAAGAAGGAGATTGAGAAAATTGGAATAAAAAAAGCTCGCGGCTTTATAACATCTGACGAAAAATTTGGCCCAGGCAAAAAAGGAGCGTTCATTTGTTTATCGTTTTCTATTTGCTTCGATTGACGAAGAACGGAATGAGAACGTTTTTCGGTGTGCAAAAACGGGCCTCGGGGGCCAATGCGAGCTTGTTTGTATTCGATGAAAAAGATTCGTGCTCTAGATTCTGAAATGTGAATTTGTCGGATTTATCGCGGTTGTTTGATAAAGTACGATGAACCGAAAACAAAACGAAAAAAATAACGATCTCGTTAGAGTAATGGTCGATTTCTAAACAGCTCCTTAGATTCGACCCCGCGACTTGTAATTAATGTATTCCTCTGGCGATTCAAACTTCCGTCTCTCGCACCCCTAAATAACTGGGTGGGCCTCCCTGCTATGTATTCATGACCCTCGACCCTGAGGGCTGGTCTCTTCTCCGCTTGGTTTTTGCACCCGGTCATTAGGAGCTGCCCGTAAATGTCTCCACATGAATTCCAATGCTCGACTCTCTCTCTACACTCGGCAGCCACGCCCGGGCGTAGAGACGATGCTTCTGGCTATATGGCCAGCGCGGAAGGGTAGGCGCTACGAGGGTTGTGGGGGTCACCCTCCCGAGTTCTCTGTCCGCAACACCGAAGTGTTTTGTCCTCCATTTTCATAAGTTCCTCGTTAAAGTTAATTGGTCCGTAAATTTGCAACCACTAGCTTGTAGCCGCAGCCCGATGACCTTGTCGAAGATTATTCTAATCCCATTGCCAATTGTGAATTAGAAACATCGCGTGCGTGCGCGAACTACGCAGGAATAATAATTTCCTGAAGTATAACGAGGTAGTTGGACAGACGGCGACGTTCGAGGGTGACAATATCAAGACATCAAAGACCACGGTGAAGCGACAGAGGGAGGAAAGTTTTTCCGGTGGGATGGGGTTGGTTATTAGAAAGTAAAATTACTTTTATTCCTCGGCGGAAGGATGCGAAAAAAGGATAACAAAACGTCGTGAAATATTGCTCGGTTGCAGTGAGAAAAAACGAGGAAAATATTACACGGTTTTTCCGTGCCCCCTTTTTCCCCGGGTTGTCCTCTAAAAGCGAAATTATATTTCTAGTTGGTAGGTAGGTAGGTAGGTAGGTAGGTGGGTGGTATACGAGCCAGATGAACCAACAGCTCGAGGTGGTGCAGTGCGTGCCTGTATGAAAAAAGTCAAACTCACAACCTGCAGGAGTTTATCCAGATGCAAAGTTGCGCTTTTATATAAGTTATAAAAAGACCTGGTGTGAACCTTAATTCCACCGGAATCGGAATTCCAAGTGTCGCGTCGTCGAGCTCGGTTTTTTACTCCCATCACTTCTCTTTTTTCCAGCTCCTCTTCTCGCAGTTTATCCCGTGCAGGACTTGAAATAAACTCACGTCCCTCTCTTTTCCTTTCTTTCTTCCGTTCTTCCTTTTCCTCCGTCACTTTTATTTTTATTTCACATCTCGTCCTCGGCGCGGCGCGGCGTGAGTACTCGCTACCGAATGATTACCACTTACCACACGCTTTTTCGTGGATCGGTCGCGCGTTGCGCTCTTCTGCAAAAAGTTAGAAAATCGATTTTCCCTTTTTCTTTTACTTCCGTCTCTTAGCAGTGAATTCTGGAACTATGCTATCGCGAGATAAGGTAAAGCACGAATGCAAATAGTACGCTGAAGCGACCACCCCGAGGAAGTCGTGGCCTGTGACAATACTGGGATGACAATTCGAGAAGTTTTCTTTCCGCCATTTTGACTCCGTCGTACCTACTGCACGAAACCAGATTCTCATCTTCGTTTCCCCCCTTGTTCAAAATCGGTTGAATAAATTCTCAATTTTATACCTACTACTCCGGCAATAAAAGTATCGCGAGGACCGAACCTAAGGCGTGATCATCATAATACACGTGGATATCGCATTTCGCGTGTTTCTTTTTCTTCCTCCTCTGTACTGCAGATGTTGTTCGAAACTCACCTGCTCACCCATATATCTCCCGTCAATCTTAACAGTCGAATAACACGCGTGATAAATTCACACGACGTTTTTATCTCTCCGCCTCTCCTCTCTTCTCTATCCGTTTTCTATTCCTTCTGCTCGATCCAGTTGTTGGAAAGCCGTCTTATTTCGATTTATTCACATTTGTGAAATTGATGCCGAGTTTATTACGGTAGATCGTATTCCATTCCAGAATACTTTCATTGACTCTGAGAGTTCATCTTCACTTTCGATCATCAAATTCGAGTGTGAAACAGAGAACTTTTCGATATGGCGCGAACGTAGAAGGAGAAAAGACGTACCAAAAGTGTTGAACTATATAGTATGATATCATACCGAGTTGTGGATCGAGTGAAATGAATGAAAAAGAAAACAATATAAAAAGAAGAACTGTAAAATGGGGGCAAGGAGGAGTAATGAAACAAGGAGGGAAAAGTTTTCTTCATAAAAATCGCAACATGCGGTACTTCGCAGTTCACACCTCCGCGCTCGCTTCTTGGTCCTCCTTTATACTCTTGTTCATTTTTCTTTTTTCCCTTCGTCTTCTTTTTCTTCTTCTTTACATTTTCCGTCTTTTTCGTCGTCCGCCGTTGCTGCTGGTATGGAATACCTTGCGTATTTTACGCTCCGTTTGAACGAGAAGCAAATTAAAAGTTTGGGAGAAGAAGTTTGAGTCGGAAAGCACTTAACAAAATCGCCACGCATTTTCGGCTTGGGAGTTTTTACGCGTCCAAAGAAGAAAACCCTTGAGGAACATAAAAACGCACCGAGAATCTACACAGTAGCTATCGAATAAAAGCATTTTTTCCGCCGTTTCATTCCACAGGCTAAAAGGGTCTGGTAACGAACGACGCGAACGACGCGGAGGAAAACCTGCTCGAGCTTTTAATAATGCTAATGGTATCGATCCGGAGCGAAACCAAGTTTCGTTGTACCAGCTAAACCCTTCTCCACGATTTTACTCCGCAACGGATTTCTGCGCCTTCGGGGAATTAAATTTGATTGCCAATTATTCCACTTTTTATTTGATAACTATTAACAAGCCGCGTTCTTAGTTCGAAACTTCGAACATTCTCAAATTATTCCGTCAACTAAGTATATTTAGTTATGTTATAAACGCTCTCATGTATGAATTTGAATTACATGAATTACATGTAATTTCCCATCTTGCGCGGCTACAGTAGAATACATTCCGATAGATTCCAATTACGGAACACTAATAATTACAACCAAAACTTGGAAATTTGTATTCCACAGATTCGACGAAGAGAGAAAAAGTGGGAAAAATCGTAAGGACTTGATTGTTGAAGTTGATAAAATAAACTCGTTTATAAAGTCAAGAGAGAAACTTCGTCGCGAGACTTCACAATTTAGCTTAAAAAATCCTCATTTCAGACACGTCACATTTCGACACCGAATTCAAAGTCCAATTTCTTTCTGAAGAAGAAGAATTTCAAGTTTCCAAAAATATTTCCCGTCAATTATAGAGTGTTCTTAGCGGAAAAAAAAAAAAAAAAAAAGAGAGAAAAAGAAAAAGAAAAAAGAACCCGGTAATTTCAAAATTTATGTAATTTTGTATGTGATATAAAAAAGCAATCAATCGCCCTGGTATGAATGAAGGAGATATTGGCGGATGCGCATTTCGCGTTGACCTATCCAAAGCTCAATCAAGGTTCTACCGAAGTTTAGTTTCCGGTGATTAATAACATTTGTGTACGTACGGATGTATGTACCGAGTCGGGATCTGTACGGGGAGATACAGTGGCACGCATCAGTTGCCGTTTAGGAGATTGCAATCTCTTTTCAAATCGGTGGGTCCAGGGATAGGAGGCGGTGGCTTGGGTTCTAGAGGCCCTTTCGTGTCCCGTGACAGGATTTCCGCCCCAATAAAAGGATTAACCGGACGAGGGTTAATCCTATTGGAAGAACCTTCCTCGCGCCCTGCGCGACCTCATCCCCGTCTGATTAGTCCCACACTACCAGTTCCCACCACCTCAATCCAACGATTCGCATTCATCCTGGTCTGCGTCGCGTTGAACGCCTTGTCCAACGACAACGAAAATAAGTATATTCCATTCCGGACCACTCGCCAACGAATTTTAGACATTCATTGTCCAAACCCCGGAGAACCTGAGACGCGGCAAATTTATCCCATTAAAGAAATTCAACGGAGAGTACTAAACTCTGCACTTGGAATTCCTACCCCGAAGCGATGATTGGGAATTCCTTTGGAAAATAATAGTTATTGCAAGGTAATTGTTCTTTCTCTGTTTTCCTTTGCTTCCACATTCAAATTCCCTCGAGAGTTCGATCTGATCCCAAGTCAGAATCATTCTCTCTTTGAGTTTATGCATCTCTCGTAACCCAACGTTGTACTTACTACTCGGCCCCCTCGAGGCAAAGCGTGAGGTGTGATCTTGGGTCGGTCGCCAAGATGTAAAGTCCTTCGCACGGGTGAGCCAACGAATCCAATCTTGTCCCTTCGGGAGAAGGAGCTGAAAGATTGGAGGTGGGAAAGAGGAAAGGATACAGGAAAGAAAGATAGGAAAATGGGAGGCTGCGCAGGAGCTTGCAGCTCTGGGAATGAGAACTTCACCACAGGAAGAAGAAGGAGAACGATAAGGAAATCTCATCGGTACATATTCAAAGGTTTCTAGCGCCGCAGTTTCCTTCAGGATATAATTGAAACTCTTTCAGAATTAATCGAGAATTGATATTGATCGATCGCGTATTTCACAAATACATGCCCATTGTTTCTCTTCTAGTTTGCAAGCTTCCGGCTCTCTTATCACTTGCGTTATAAACCGACGAACATTTGCACGAGGTAGAATATTGGCTGTTACTGACTGAGAGGAAGTGAAAAGATGCAGGGAATAGAAGCCGGTATCTTTTATCTCTCATGCTACGATGATATCGTTTGTTCCGTTGCATGCGAGCGTCTCTATAATCAATACGTTCAACTGTGAGTAACGTGGAAAATCGAGGGAACATTTCCTCTGTATTCTATTCCCGAACCACAGATTTTGAATCTTCGTTCTCCGAGGATAGCAACAAGGTGGGATTCGTGTTCACAGTACGTAATCGACCCCTTCAAATCGAAAGGTTGTAGGCAGGGTTGAGCGCAACTCCCTATTTCATACTGCCGAAGGTTTTCGCCGGTAGATTTGAATTGAGGTCTGTAGGATTAGAGATTGGCTTGTCCCTTATATCCCTTTCCTTCGCAAGTTCAAACCCTAGGCCAGAAATACGCGGGGACTACGCGTAGGACATCATCGTTACCACAGACGTTGAACATTTTTGGGGAAACCACAAAATCAGCTAACTGCTGTAGTAATTGAGGTTCTAGACTGGCAGATTTTTCATCGACCCAGAATGGCGTTAGTAGGTCAATGATCTGTAGCTTTGATCCGGGATGAAATCAGCGAAGACAAAATGGAATCATTGTGAGCGAAATTTGATTTCGAAACTCGCGCGTGCTCACGAAAATTTTTTACGAGTTCGAACAGCTTCCACCTGGTGATTTTTTAAAATATCACTAAATCGAGGTGTAGTACCCGGAAACTTAGAAATTCTTCCCTTATTTTCGAAGTTTTCGTTCCCAAATTACGATGATTGTGATCACAGCTTTCAGAATCTCTCCATTCCGCCATGACAGAACTTTTGGCGATATTGGATGGCTGGCGCTTAAGTTGTACAAAGTTTTTGCAAGCACTGGTTTTTACTGTGTGTAAATCGAACGGGAATTTCAATTTCAATCGAATACGCGATACGTTCATTCTGTGATACTGATAACTTTTGACCCTTTATCAAATTACTATTCGGAAAAACGATTGCGACAATCTTTTCTCCATATTTTCTATGACATTGGTAAACTACGTACACTATTCAAAAACCATTCCGTTACGGCTGTCCGTTTAATAATGGCTAACTGGTCTTTCGATAATGACTTTAGGCGAACAAAAGCTATTGTTACGTCTGATCCATCAGGCCGAGAATTAGTTTTTACGATTGGAACGATAGGTTCGCTGTATGATGGGGAATGGAACCAGAGCTGTGAAAGAGTTCGATAATTATATTTATTAAACTTTTATCAACGAATTGGAAAGTTCCAAAGTTGGAAACGAGAATCTCTGGCTTTGGTATAGAGACGGCGCATGTCCGAACCGTATGTTACAGGAAAAAATAATTGAATGGAATGGAACATTTGAGGAATGTTTGAATGTTCGGCTCCGAAAATAGTCCGTGACTCTATCTCCGTGCGTTTCAAATATTCTCGATTACTTTTTATTGGATTCAAATTCGCTAATAGAAAGAGGGAAAGAGAGAGAGCGAACGGGTATGCGACCTGAGGGACGACAATGAAGCTTCCAGCATGCCATTTACGAATGACAATCTCCGGAATTCGCTGAAACGCGAGTTCACAGTAAACAGGTTCGTAACTCAAAAAATAGAAAAGAAAATAGAAAACAAATACAAAAAGCAAAGAAGAATTGGAACAACAAATGGAATGCACGGTGGAAACGAGTGGAAACTTCACCGTATCTCTCGGTTTCTCGAAAAGTTTTGTACCGACACTATTTTCGTTTGAATTATCTGCAATTGTGGGTCTGTTTTTCAATAATGCATCGCTCCATGTGGGCAGGTATTTTATATATCATTCTCCTCGTGTACAGGTAATGTACCCGGATGCTGACAGAGCAGCAACCTCGCGACGAATCACAAGCCCGATCATCATATCCTCGGGATTTTGTTCTTTCGTTGTTTCATTTTTTACGAAACAGAGGAGTTGTTGGAGGTGTTTGGCAAAATTTTTCAGGGTTAAGAACTGGCACAAAGCAGCGAGACTTAAAAGAAAAGGCTGTAGAGGTTAAAGTACGGATGAACAGAGAAATGCCAGGGTGTCGTGAGACCTGGCTTCAAGAGGCTGACGTAAGCCCTATTTCTCGAGTAACTTAACCCGGCTCCAGTGTGCTCTCCTAATATTTGTCATTTCCTTCTTTTTCTTTTTCTTTCTCCTGCCCTTCCTTCCTTCCTTTCTTTCTTTCTTTCTTTCTTCCTTTTTTTCTAGCCCCTCCTCGCCGTACTACTGTTTTTATAAGAAGCTCGATTTCACGGCCATTGCATCCCCACAAGGCCCGACTATTCCGCTCGCTCATATGCTACCTACACACTTGAGGTGTTACCGTTACCTTACCGGATATGACGAGTTTTGTCAGGAGGAAAGGCTACCCCCTCCCCCCATCTCGTGATAAGAACGAAACGAAACGCTCCTTCAATTTCACACCACAATTCTCTCTTCGCGGCGCGGTGCTACCAACCACCGAGAATTCAACCGAATAAATCGTCCATATAAGAAGCAGCTCGTTCATGTCAGTTGCGTGAAGAAGTAACCTCGCAACTCAATTACCCGTACAGAATTTCGAACCCTGTGAAGATTTTTTAACAGACAAGCAAGGCTCGTCCCTTCCATACTAATATCGGGTCACCAACGCAAAACGAATCCGATATATTCTTTCTTCTTCGCTTGCATTACACGAAACGCTTGTTTCTAAAATCTGACTGATCCTCCCAAAGCTGAGCTCGATAGCTCAGATCGAAACAGTCCCGCAAGTCCATTCGCTACTTTTACTCGACTACTCAACTTTTCCAAGCGTGGGTAGATGAATTTTCATTCGATAGCAGATTTTTTTCGGACTGGTCACTCCGAATTTAAACTCAAAACACATAAATTCAAAACGTTGAGAGAAGGGTGGACGAAAATGGTGAACCTATATTCTAGAAAGCCGGCTGCTGTGCATGAAAGCGAGCGGTTTTTCTGTCTTTTGGGTAGGTACATATTATTCTGGATCTAGTCATTTTTTTGTTGCTTTTGAAGGGTTGAATGAACATAGTAGATCTACTTGCGCGACCTCTTAGAGTTTGGGACTGCCAAGCCCATATTTTCGGAGGGCTGGTTTGATTTGAGAATGAAAACGTTTGGTATTGCGGGAGTGGGAATAAAGAATATCAAATTTTTCTTAGGATGTATACTAATAAATATCTCGGTATATTTTCTCGGCCAGCTTCAAACTACGCTTCGTTCGAAATTCTCATTTCTGGATAACGATAGCGACTCTCCTTCACGCATCCGCGGTTCCAGAGGACCTTGAGTTTTCTATCATTTTTTTGGGAAAGATCCTAAAGCAACACACCAACGTCGGCCACATAAATGAATACATAGGTGTGTGCATAGTATGTATACACATGTATACAAGTATACACTTAGTTATGAATTTCGAGAAAACCTTGGCTCTCGCGATGGAATATTTTTGTATTCTTTGCCACGCGAGAGCTCTCCATCAGGATCACGACGTCCTTTTTAAGGACCTGTCTTCTTTACCGCGACCCGTCTCCCGTCCTTTTTTTAACATCTACGACGCCAAGTACTGTCAGGTGCATGCCATTTTTTGTAGGATTTCGAGGACCAGAAGGAGACGGAAACGCGTCATTTTTCCTACCCCCTCTATACGTATACATAGGTATATATACATATATATATATACATATATATATATATACAGGATGCGAAGATGTCGCGTGGTGAGACAGTCTCATTTTGAACGAAAGCCAAGTTTTCATACGATGCTACGCATACACATATCTAAGGGGAGCAGGCGCACTAAAATTCAAATCAATCTTGCAAAATATCATTTCCGTGAATAATATAACACGAATACGTATTACCTATCTAATATGGTTTGTTAATAATACTATAAAGAATATAAAAATTCAATCAAATGAAAAAGGACACCGTTATAGGTATCCGACCGTGGGGTGGCACAAAAATAAGAAGAAAAGTCACCAAGAAGAAGAGAAAAGATATACGTTTCCGCTTTTTCTTTCTTATGAGGATTGGAACCGGAACGAATGGATGGTGGATCCGAGAATCAGGAGAAGGAAAGAGAAGCGAAGCATTTCGTAGCATTTCTGCGGATGACATTACCTACGTCATACGACAGTGTGGGCGCGGCACACATGCAACAATGGACATAAGCTAAATAAATGAAATGATAACAAAGTGTAAAGTAGGAAACGAAGAGAAGAAGAAAAAACTTAAAAAAAAATGTATTCTCCCTCGTGATTCCAATTTTATTTATTTATTTATCTTTTTTTTGTATTCCCGTGACGCCGAGCCGAAGAACCGACGGGGAGAAGAAGCCTTCGCGAGTGATCGATCCGCCAGAGTAAAATGCGCGAACCTAAAAGTGAAATCTTCACGGCGTCATCCAGATAAATGGAATTATAATCCAGCGTACTTATTCCACCCCCTTCTCACTCTCTTTCATTGCATATCCATCAGCGCTACCGTATTAATACGGTTCTTTTCCCCCGGCTCTCGGGCGAGAAAAATCTTTGTGAAAAATCAGAGTTTCGCATACATACACGTGTATATATCGATATGCATAAAGAATATCCGCGTACTTCACGCGCAGAGATTCAAATAGCATATAAAATGAAAAGAAATTTTATGAAATCTGTGTAGGTACTGACACATATTCGACTACATACCTACGTATGTACTTACCGCGTACATATTTTAATACGTGAAATACGGGAAAACCTTTTTTTTTTTTTTCTTTTTACTTTCACTCGATTTCGTTCATTCTCTTTTCCCTCCTCCGCCAAATTTCATTCTTCTGTTTTTCATTGTCGTTTTTTTTTTTCCTCCTTACTTTTCACCACTCGTTCTACCTCCTCAACGGTGAAAAGAAAAAAAAAGAAAAGCTAACAGATCCTCGGTGATGACAGTCCAGCTCTACAATACATTGTTATGATTCTCGTGAAAATTCTTTGGCAATTATGCATGGACTACTTTATTTTAATTATTCTTTTATTCCCGCTAGCCAGCGGGAAAGTTGTTTTATTCGAGTTTCGTACCGAACAGGCGTACAGAGAGGCGGACAGACGTTACAAGAGAGAGAGAGAGAGAAAGAGAGAGATATACAGATAGAGAGAGAAAGGAGCTCATTGTGAAACCCAAGGGGGCACTTATATTCATAAGCATAATGGGGTACATCGGGGTTGCTGAGGACCCCAGTCGCGATGATGTATCGTCCACTTGGTCCAGCTTGGTCAGTCTCATCTCTTTATTCAATTTTTATTCTACTTTCCAAATTCCTTTCTAGTTCGTCTTCTTTTTTATTTCGTATTTGTTCCATCTTCGCGCCAGACGTTCTTTCGTTCCTGCTACATTCATGTCCGATTCAAAACAGATAGGCTATCTGTCGTTCGCGACGAGAAAAAAGAACAAAGAAGAAAAAGAAGTGAAAGAGAAAAAGAACCGACTGAAAAATTTCTACTTTGTCACACAATCATTACTTATGTTTTTTTTTTTTCCACCGAGTTTCCAATATTCCCAAACTTCACCACGCGACGTTATAGCTGCTATCTACTGAGGTGAATGCCGAGTACAGTAGGTATAGTACGGTGAAGAGCATAGAATACAGAAGTTATCGACTGCAGCATCGATACTGTAACTAACCGAGTTATCGTTCGATATTACCCTGGTAATATTACTGGCGCAGTCGAAATAATGCCTCGGTCGCATACATATATATATACATAGATAACATATAATACAATACATACATCCAAAGTTTCGACCTCGTTAGAAACTGGAATTATTATAATAATCATGCTCAGCCTGCAGCGTATAGCTAGTTACAGAAGAACGTAAATAAGTATTATATCAGTATTCCGAATGCAACGGAGTAAAATTTCGTTCAGTTAGATCGGTGAGCATCGAAACAAAATGAAAAATGTACACGTATTACAAATCTGCAACGTCGGCGATCATATAATTTCTCCCTGCCAATCCCTCTGCCGTTGCCATTGCTCTTTCCGTTTCAATGGTATTTCCGGTTTGGTGATTTCGTTCACGCGTCAAATTTGCCGAAGTTGTCTTACAGGTACGACATCTCGGGAGGGGGTGAACAACGACCGATCAATTTATTGCACAAGTGTATTTATCAACGATGAAGCGACTGTAACCAGTTTACATACGAACTATCATCCCCGAGCCATTTAACTCGAGGCAAGTTTCGGTATAGCTTGCGTCCTTGTTCGACCTATGGAAAACGTTGAAACTAACCTTCTCGGCTATATGCATGTACTCTGCTCTACTCTACTGTACTGTATGTGAGTGTATAGTTCTATGGTAACCGTCATGGAACTGCCCCATCACGACTAGTTTACTCTCTGACCACGTACCCCACCCGGAGTAGCTATCGGATAGTGAACGAGGTACGTTGCTCGCACCTTCTTCTCTCTCTCCCTTAAGTAGGCGGGCAACAATCGTTGTGTATACACGAAGCAAACCCTCTGAAAATGCATTGCTACGTTTTCACTGCATTATAGGAGTGATTGTATACCGCGATAGCTTATATGGGGGTTCCGAACTGCCTGAGCATCTACCTTTCTTATATATGCCAACGATTTCTAATAAGAAATTAACGTACGCATGTTCAACTTGCGTTGGATATTCCTGCACGGGATATAAATCTGGTTCATTCGTCGAAAAAAATTTTGTATCGAACCAATTTTTGCTGTACGACGTTTAGTATGGAAATTAGAGAAATAGAAGATATAAATGGAAAAGTTTATGAAATCGAATTGGCGATCGTCATCGTTGTTACGCGAACAAACTTCAGATTCCATCAGCATAACTGTTCCCTTCCCTCTCCCTCCCTTCGCCTAACTCTCTACTTCGGTTTTTTTGTTTTTTTGTTTTTTTTTAATTTTTTTCACAGACCGATACGCAAGGTGCTAGTCGATTTTTTTTCTCAGCCCCCCGAAGAGCAGCGGTAACGAACGGGGGAATGGAAATGGGGATAAGGGGATCCACTCGCTATCGGTTCGCGCGAGAGCATCGTGTTCCTCTTTTCTTCCTCTCTTTTTATCTTCATCCGAATTATTTCTTCTCTTTTCTCCCTTTCTATACACACACAGCTATCTAGGCGGGTGCTGCGAAATCGGTAGAAAGTTCACCCTTTTCTATCCCTCGGCAACTTTTATTTTAGTTTTATTGCCAACACAACTTTACCCCCGTGCCACCGTACCAGAAGCAGCAGCAATAGCAGCAGTAGCAGCGGCAGCAGTCATCTTGAGGGCCCCTTCTCCGTCGAGGTAGACGGAGTTAGAGTTCCTAACGAAATCCTCGGGATTGCTTCCTCCGCCAAGACAAGTTGGACATTGCCGCTGCGTGGTGCTACTAGATAGAAAGTCGTACAGAATTGCCCAACCGTAACGTAATAAACCAATTTTACGTCTCTTTCTTCCTCCCCCCCCCCCCCCCCCCTACCTCTTTCTCTCTCTTTCTCCCTGTTTTTTCCGCCTTTGGCTTTATCGCTCGTAAATGAAGATCTATTATATAATTACTCGCGTCGTCATTAACGTTCTGCTGAACTACAACGCAGCCGATCGAGAAGAGCTAAAAATTAGCGGACAGAACCGCCTCATTTTCTCTCACGAAATTCTCTGCAGCGATGTACAGACTCACTCACAGAAGTTACATATAATTGTAAAGTCGAAAACGCGGACTAAAATATTCCCAAATTTTAATTGCGTCAACTTCCTATCACCGAACTTTCAATGTCCATTCTTCAGGTAAGATATCTGACGAAATTATCTCCGTCTACATCACTGCTACGTTAAATCCTAAATAAATATATAGTATCCGTATCTTGTATCAAGATTGAAAAATTTACATATACGAGGCTTATGGAAATTTTGATCAAACATTTGGCGGAATTTCGAACCCATATACCGAGTCCATTAATATAATCGTACCGGCAAAATTCCGGCAAAATTGAAGCTCGAGGCTCTGTATCTGCACAGCATGCAATATACTCACATTCATGAGGCGCTTCATAGCCGAGAGTTTCTCAATCCCTGATCGTTCCATATTTCCATTATTGTATTTGTCTCTTCTTCTTTGCATTCCAGTATGCAGCCAGTTCAGCAGAGGCGTTTACTCAATGCTGGGTGCTGTGAGTCCGGATTCATTTGACACACTCCATTCGTACAGCAACACATTTCAGATGCCCTTCGTCACGCCGTGGTTTCCTGAAAAGGTAGATATATATAACTGTGTAAAAAGCTGAAAAAAATAAGGAAAAAAATGTAAAAGAAGAAGGAGAAAGAAAATCGATGTGAGTATCGCTTGGCGAGACTCCAAAAAATTTGGAAGAAATTTGAGAAGAGAAAAACGTTTCGTGCACCAAGAGAGAGCAAATCGAAAAATGATATCACGCGATTCAAATGGATTTCAGGTGCTGACGCCGTCTTCAGGATTTCTGGATTTCGCAATAAGCATGCGTCCGGATTATCATCGGGCGATAATTGACACAGTTCGGTACTACGGATGGAAGAAGATCATCTATCTCTACGACTCCCATGACGGTAAGTGAGAGCCTGCGGCTTATATACATTTCTCATTCTATCTCCTCGGCTGCATTCGGCTCAAAGCTAGACTCTTATGTATCTAGTATCTTCCCGGTCTCACGGGTCCCACTTCGAAGACCGTAGCGTCACGGTCGTACTACGGATGCATATAATCTCGAGTGTACTATACCTGCTATATTGAAACCCGGTTGAAAACGGGAGGAAAAGTTCTAGTTTAAGTTTGCCTAGGTTCGTATATATTATATAGCAAAACTCCGCGGTGACATCTACATCCGAGGCGGCAAACATATACGCCTCATGACGTTTGTATGTACATCTACGTGTCTTGATGCAGTATAACTGCAGTAGTATATTTGATATTGCGCCCTCCGCACCGATTCAAGGATCAAAGACTGAGAAGCTATGATTATGGAATTTGCAGCCACATTTATTGCGAGTGGTTACAACTGCCTTGCATTTGATCCAGATCAGATGGATGCAACATTCAGGGGGACTGGGTCGTCCGAACGATAGAAAATTCATTCTCAGGAGAGTTCTGATCAAACGTTCGTGGAGAAATAAACGGTTTGAAATACCTCTAGGTAATAACGAGACAGTTCTTCTGACCTCGGGGATGACCCTACAGTTTTGACAAAAGTCGATCGATTATCCTGCGTGTCCTATAGCATTCAGAGTATTTATTTACTGATTTTTTATCATTGAGAAAACTCGCGTTGCATACACCTGTAGGTACTACCGGTCGCACTGTTGCCCATAATCAGAACAATGTGCGAGTTATCTTGACAAATTGGGTCTGTATACCGTTATGACAGAATATATAGATACCGGAGTAGAACGAGATATTTCTACGATAAATTAACTTGTCCGATCAAATCTTCGCGGTTTCCACTCGACTCGGTGTCACGTATTGGTGACTGTCGTCTCTCACTTTCCGCCAGAATGCTCAAATCAGTCATAAAACTTGGGGAGATCCGATTCACCGAGTCATTCGCTCCCGGGTTTTATTTTCTATTTTTTCTCAAGGGAAATATACGGCTTCCGTCGATCAGGGATCGGAGTTTCCTACCCGTCGTTTTAACTCGCGCGTTAATTTCTTTCGAACAAAGTTTACCCAATGTCAAGGAAATTAGATAGTCTCTAGGATCAAAATTTTCGTGTAATACATAGCCGAATAGAATTTGTCATCTAACCCGAAAATTTGTTCCCATGAGAACCTGTGCCCTCTGTGAAATTCGGAGTGGGCGAAGTTCTAGAAGCCTTTTCGATTCCCCGATATACATCCAATTTACATTCCGTCCGCACGAGTGGCCGCCGACGGGATGCCTGATCTTTGTGGAAACCGCGGAAGTACACAGCTAGCGAAAAAAGAAATAAGAACTGCGCTTAAAGTCGGGACTTCGCGTCGTTGGCCTAACTCCTGAGGACAGCGTTGCCGTTTATCAGCATTCGTTGACAAGGTCTTCAATCAGACTCGAAAGAAAGCCATTAGAAAACTGTCTGCAGAATCCAATAAGCAAAATCCTACGGCTTCCATGTTCAGAATGTTCATGATACGATGAAGATAAAAATATATAATACCGCGACGAAACATTATTGCCGAATCAAATCCATCTCATTGACATAAACCTGCGCGGTAGGTATTATACCTGCAATAAATTATACTGTATAAATGGGGCAAGTTCCGTTGCTTTCAGGTTAACGGCGGACTAATTTTTTGCCAACCGTTTCTTATACCTATCGTATAATATGTAATGCTACTCCCGTCACAGCGTATAGCGAGCATTGTATTCTATAGAGAGATGAAAATTTAATCTCAACAGTCGTTGGGAATAGCGGTGGGGTGGGTGGTCTCTTGAAAGTCAAACTCTATACTGGCAGAAGATAAAACTTAGTACTCGAAAGCTACTCAGGCTGCACGTGACGTAGATATACTACTACGACGGTAAAACTGTATCGAGATATTATGTATAAAAATACGAGCATTGACATTTTATGTTTGGAAAATGATGCTATTTCTTATCTTTTTTTGTCGAATCAATTGTTATTGATCCAATAAGAGGACGACCGCGACGGGCTCCCAAGCTTGCGAGATAAAATCTGATCAATCTGTCTGATATGTATATCTGACCTGTTTGTCAGAAATTTGTGATCCGTCAGAACAAGAAACGCTCCATTCTACTTTCGACCATAATTCCTTGATAATAAATTGAACTCCACTCATTAATGGAGAGTGAATCACCGCTCCCTTTATAGGTGATAAAAATCATTTCAATCACATTTCATATTTTTCACCTATACCAAAGCGGATGTGTAGTTAGATTAACGACCGACCGACTGACCGACTGACCGACTCGAAGAAACCGAAGTTATTCTTTTCATGAAATATATAGGTGACCGTACGATCAAACACTGTATAAAATTGTGATCAGCTATTACCTACATATAGTGTATAGCGACTGGAGTAAAGTGGACATGCGCTATTGAACGGTAATTCGATTAACGCGAGATACTTCGGGCTTTTAAAACGATGCTCGATCAAATATATACGAGGATTCTTGCTCGAGGGCGCGGTGTAACCTATGTATGGGGCATTCCATGAGTTTTCGTACGATCACGAACCCTCACCCCTTTCGATTTTCGAATAGAAGTTTTCTCTCGTACTTCTAGACCTTAGGAACAATGGAGATCCATTATAGATTTTTCCAACCCGTGGTTTGGGAGTTGGGATTTTTTGAAAATCGTAGAGTACGAGCGTCGCAACTTTTTCAAACAATTCTCATTCGGAACCAAGAGGTCGTACGAGAAAAAGAATCGGACGTAATCTTTTAGTATTCGAGCGTACTTTGGGAAGAAAATATCTGTTGATTTTTTCGGGTGCCGGAAATATGAAATATTTGCCCGACAAAATCAAACTTTCGAACTGCAAAACTAACCCGATCCCGATTTTGTTTAAATTTTCACACGAAACTCCGTTCCAAAAGACGCAAGTTTTAAGACCATGCCGAAGTTGGGACCAGACCGCGTTCACGAGTTGAGCCATTTCAATTTCGTAAAAATTTCCAATATACATATATATATATATCCACTCAATAAATAAAAAAAAAACGGTATAGTATCTGATCGAATGATCGATCCTGTGGCGAGTGGGCGGGAATTTTTTTGCAATTTTGAAGCGAACTGGAATGATTATTTCTCCGCCGATCAACTGAAATGATCTGAGATACAAATTAATCTCTGTCAATCAATGGCATTCGCGTATGTATGTATGTACCTAGCTGTCGAGATGCCGTTGTTGTATCTGATATCCGCAAGCTGCATCGTCAAGATTCCGCCCAGAGATATAGGTAGGCATATATACAACTGTATCATCGCATCCTTGCTAGCCAGCTGTGCACTATGCCACTTGAGAATTGTACACCGTTGCGCGTTGCGACCACCGACCGATGCAGGTTGCCGTGCCCTCGCCTTGGCTCGCGCCGCCTGTAACACCAAGAGATATGACAAGAGATCGAGTTAGTATCTAGTTGGCTAGAGCGGCGTTAGTTATATACATCCGAGGTCGGGGGTTATGCAATTTAGGGTAATGTTGTCCAACGCGAAACACTAGCGCTGCGTCCGAAACCCTCCGCGGTACGATTTCACCTGAAAATTATCCTGAAACATTCAAAAATCAACCATCGGCATATTCGCCTACACGTACGATCATACGCGTATTGAATGTAGCGTCTGAAAAAGAATAATGGTTAGTTTTGAAACGGGATTGAATAATGTAAATACGCATTGGTCAATCCTGACGATTTGTGTCTGTTTCTTTTTTCATTCGTTTTGGTTTATTAGATAATTTTTCGTTTCCCGGACACCTTGTAGATAGGTGATTATAGGTATGAGTGGTGTGCACTCCGCTGGCTCATACCTATATTTACCTTGTTTGAGCAAACAAGAAAAAAGAAAAGAAAATGAACAATAACAGATAATGGTCTCAAGATTTCGATCGTCATCCAATCAAAGCTGGAATAGTTGGTGGTAAACAATTCATTGTCAGATAACTTTTGAAATGATTTTACAAAAATTTCACCAGATAATTCATAACTCTTGTGGTTAGATCTAGTTAGCTTTGAATCGTGAATCATTTGTCGATTCGAAGAGCGTGGAAATCAAGTCGAGGAAGTTCTTTCATAATGTGAATATATTATATATTATATATTATATATTATTCAAATTGTGCTTCATTGCTTTACGTGTGGAGATGTTGGATATTTTCTACGCTATTTGCCCGCCGAAGATTCGACGGAATTGCGGAAGTGCTTTTTTTTGGCGGTCATAGTTTCCACTAGAATTTTATTACATCATACAGCGTTGAATCCGCTTTCGAATGTGTCTTTTGTAATAAAAGCACCGAAATTTTAAATCGTGATTTATAATTCTCATAAAATCTATAATGTATAATTTCTGAAAAAGTTGTGTCGAAGAAAGGCTGAATAAAAACGATAACAAATATATGCAGAAAGTGGTGAAAATTGATTGAGCAATTTGGAGAAATGAATATTATATCATCTTCGTGACTCTGGTTGTAAGAACTCGAAAATTAGTACGATTTCAATAATTTCGTCTGCCCGTCACGATATTAGAGGAAAAGTGAATTCTTCAGATGTTCTACGATTCATCAAAACCTGTGACAAATAGTACAAGCAAGAGCGAGCGAAAACTTTGGTAACGAAAATAGAAATATTTTGTCCACCAAGTGGTCATCCATGGACTACGTCGCGTCGTGCAATAACCCGGGTGGAGGAGATAGTACAGTACCTACTTAAGGTGACAATGTGTGATGAGAGCAGATAGTGGGATCAGATGAAATGTGGCGTCACGTTGCGTTGCACTGAAATTCAAAACATTCGTTCTTCCACTAATTTTGCAATTAATTTTATACTCTAATCGAAGGATTCTATCAAATTTCCTACTCGATCGTCACAAAACATCGCAATTACATTTTCTAGAGAAAAAGTACGTCAACTGGAGATAGAAAAAAGATTTGTCAAGTTGAGTGCGTACGTACAGCGATTTTTAAACGGTTTTCTAAATCGAGCGATTGGTCGGCAACATTGGCGCGTATCGCTTGCCCTGAGGCAACGGAAAATTGTTGGGACGGGATTGTGACAGCTGAAAGGCTTGCGAATTTCCGATCAGATATACCGATCCGTACCTATCTTAGCGATAAAATACAGGGGCCACTTGGAAAGATGACATAGTTACTGTAATCGATTTTCAGATCCCGATTGTTTCAGATATTCCGTTACATAATATATTTGAGTTGACGAAAGCCGGGCAATGCCGATTGATATCAGTTTCATGATTTCCGAGTCAACGTTCTTGTGATTTACGTCAATGAAACTTGTCAATTTGATAATACGATCTGAGAATCACATCTCCATCATACACTGACCCTCTCACAGTGTAGAATACGTGTGAAAGTAACAAGAACAGCGTGGAAATACGTTACACGTGTCAGGTATCGTAATGGAGTATTGAGCAACAAAAATTTCTCATTTTCTTTCAAAATTATGTCATTTGATGGATAATTGGGATGATTAAATGACTCGGCGTTCCATTATTGTTAGGATTTACGTTTCAAAAATTTAATTAAATGTCGTGCCGACGAATCACGATTATTATGTCTAATCAGTGATCAATTACTCGAAATACTGATACTATCATCCGATTTGCTTGCACCTACGCTTGAATACATCATCGCAGTTGGATGTTTCTAACAGTCAGGGCTAGTGCGGGATTGTTCCATCGTAAGATTTATTGTCGAGCATCGCCTGGTATGCGTGAACTCGTGGATCAAGTACTTGAACATTTTCACCTCGATCTAAACTGGGACTCAGATTCAAGATACCTGAAACCATGAATTCCTTTGTCTTCCGTCAAATGCTAATTGGCATATCATGTAAGTAAAATATTCCACGCTCTGTCTTCACCGTCTCTGAAACATATTCCTTGTTTCCTTTTTTGTTTTCTCAAATTTTTGATTATAATTTTGAAAAATTGGAAAATCGTCTACCTTCTTCTCATAGAGATAAAATGAAAAACAAAAAAAGAACAAAACAAAAAAACACACACAACAGGTACACTTGTGATGCTCGACAATGGTTTCCACGACGGATGGGCGACACCGTCGATTCCGATACTCGAAGCAGAGCACTCGGACCTAACGGTGACCACCAGTCAATCCGCATGGATAATAAGTTTTTTGCACGTCGGTATAGGCGTTGGCCCGCTACTGGCGTTATACATGATGGAAACGATCGGAAGAAAGTGGACGCTGGTGATATCGGCGTTACCGAAAGTCGCATCGTGGATTTTGATAGCTCTCGCACCGAATTATTCGATCCTGTACATCGCGAGATTTCTCGGTGGTACCGGCTCGGGTATAACATTGACAGTCGTGCCGGTTTACATAGGAGAAGTTGCTGACAAGAGTACAAGAGGACCAATGAGCACGACAATTGCAGTGATGATAAACGTCGGGACTCTTGTTGTCTACGCAATTGGTCTCTACGTTTCGCGTATGACTTTGGCACTAATTTGTCTAACGGTCCCAGTTGTTTTTCTTGCAAGTTTTATATGGATGCCTGAATCGCCGACGTATCTTGTGAGGATGAAGAAAATCAAAGGTGCAGAAAATGTCCTGCGGTGGTCCCTCGCCAAAGAAGATGTGAAGGACGAGCTCGAGGAGATAAAGCGGTTTGTTTATCGGGACGGAGAAGCAAAGAAAATGAAATTCACTGAAAATGTACGTGAAATGGTTACGAGGAGAGGAAATAGAAAGGCACTCAGAATTTCACTAATATTATTTACCGGTATGATATTCTCTGGAAATGTACCAATACTCGCGTACCAAGCGAACATCTTCAGCGAAGCGGAGATCGCAATTTCAACAGAATTCAGTGTCATTAGTACGGGTCTTAGTTTGGTGATAGCTGGATGGGTCTGTGTCACGTTGGTCAAATTTACTGGGAAACGAAAACTTCTTCTTATATCAGCACCGATGACAGTGTTCTTCTTGGGATCAATGGCGACATATTTTAGTCTTCAAGACGCAGGCATCAACGTTGCCGTGGCAAACTGGATTCCCGTATTCTGCATGATCGGATACGTAATATTTTACGCTCTCGGATTAGATTCAATGGCTTACGCTTACCAGGGTGAAATATTTCCCGACAATGTCAAGGGACTCGCGGGTATGGTTTGCTCTTTATTCTACGCTGGCGCCGCCATCTTCACCACTCAATTATATGAGGTTAGTATTTACGAGTGCCGAGTTATTCTCTTTCTCGGGCAAATGCTATCAGCTATCGGCTAACAACGAATCGCCAACGTATCACGTGTGTCAATTGATGGATTGATTTTTAATCGATTTTATCACGTACAGCCTGAGATAACTGAATTTAGTAATCGTTTGTCAAATCAGATTTCAGATAGACTTTGAAAACAAGTAATTGTTACTTGATCAAAAGCTGCCGGAGTGGCCATCGCAACTTTTTTGTTCTAGATTATGAGCCGAGGTGAATTTTTATTCTTTAATTACAGATGATGCAGAAAGTGCATGGCGTTGATCCTCCTTTATGGTTTTTCGCGTCAACCACAACGGCCACTGCGATATTAGTTTACCTTATAGTTCCGGAGACAGAAGGGAAAAGTCTCGAAGAAATACAGAGAGAATTGCACGAGGAGAAAACTACCAAACAGATTATCTCGCGAGCTTCCAGCTACATTTTCAGCTGATTCTTTTGTATGCTGAGTGCATCAGATTTCAGTAGCTGTCGTTCGGTTACAGCGAAAACAACAACCAAAAATGGTGCGAATTTCGATCCTGCGAAAAAAAAACCCCAGCTCTATCCAGATCGTATTTTGACTAGGAATTGAAGAGGGAAGTCGTTAGATCTAGATATAATTTATAACAAAGGGAGACATCGTTAGTTAGATTGAAAGCATTATTAAAATAATCCATATTTTACTCGTGTGCAAACTATGATGTAATGTCTTATTAGGTAGGCTTTTGAGGAAAGCTCGTTAAGTTAATTGACGTGTGGATGGCGCATTCCCGATTACTCGGGTTCCTCAAAAGCTGCCATTTCGGGCTGTGAAAGAGTCACGGAGATGAAAAACATCATTTGCTTATGATGTTCGTGAACGAACGAACGGTTACGTGAGGCTGTTTCTTCGTTTCGCCGATGAACCAGCTTGCATTCAAATATCTCATCGATGTGGGAAAACAGAAAGAGCGGGAGAAAATGAGAACAGTAACTACCTAAGCCTCAGGTCTTGAGCTATTTTCTTCCAATTTATGTCACTCGTGTATTTACTAACGGAATGAAGAAAATTCGCAATGTAAAAACTGGCGCATGTTTACATCGTATTTTTTTCTCCCCTCGCTCCTTTACACCTTTTCACTTTCCATTTCATCTCAGATGGTTTCAAGAGCTCGAGCCATTTACCGCTCGGAAGAAACTCCATCCCCCGCATCCAGTCTTAGAAAATTTACTAGGCTACTCATCTCGGCGAACCATGAACTTTCGGGTAACAATGTTGTTTTCAACCGTAGTATAGTGCACTCGGTTGATCAGGTCTGGCGAGAGATGAGAAGAGGGAAGGAGAGAGTGAGCTCCGGAATAGAGGAAAGTGCGGGGTAGGCACGGGTCGAAGAATTTCCTATTGAAACACCCGAACAGATTCCATCTTTCTTTTTTCATGTGGATCCAAAATTGTTTGAAGAGCAAAAAACGTGTTGTCTATATTGTGAGCTGGTTGAAAATCGGCCGAGTGGATAATGTGTCGCTTTCCGCCGTGAAAAATGTCTGCTAATCGTCTGACAATTATATATAGGTACATAAGTAATGAAGAGAATTTTCACCGCGACTTTTCGTACCGCTGAAAGCGCATGTCAAACAAGGGCAAGTTGAACGGGAGAGAAGCAACTGACAATGAGAGAATGCATCGTGATGGTAATTGTAATAATTTAAAAAAGAAAAGGAAAATGAAAAAATATACCGGCACATCTGCAGTTGGCGGTGAGCGCCGATCTCGCGCTACGACGGGCTTGAATAAACTGTTTTTCATCCATTCAAACAGAGCGCTGTTATCCTCATGACCGAATTAATTAAACAAACGAGTAAATTTCACAAGTAGTCCGAGTGAGCCGTCGTGAGTTGTCAAATACAATTCTCACAATTTTTCATTCCCCTTCTCCTGTGGCGGGCATTTCGCTGGATTATATTTCAAAGTTCGAAATATCTTCGGTAGATTTGGAACGAACGACGGTGTAACATAATTTGAATAGAAATCATATCAGCTGCTTTAAAAAAGTGATTTACACATAGACACTCTGACACGTCTTCTAATTATCCAGTCATCAATCGAGACGCTATCGCATCTAAACGCCGGGGTATCACTCATCCGTGATAATGTATTCTCATCAACGATATATGAAACGTACGATTTTGAATATGAAATATGTTTCTATTCTGATCAATCAAACAATGACTGATTTTATAATCCAACCCCAAGATCATCAATCTTCCGAATCCATCTAATCAGCGAAATGCGCATAGGAAATATAACCTCCGTCTGCATTTCAGAACTATTCCTATTCGCCTTAGAGCCGTAGGAAAACTCGAGCATCGGATGAATGCGGAAAAATGTTCACTTCGCTTCTTGTGCAGCTCCGAGCCCTTAGTCCTCTTAGTCCTTTCACACAAGATCAAGAACACCCTCGTCTCGAGCTACTTACTCACGATATCTTATTAGTTAAGTTAGCTGACACGGTGGCTGAACGCTACTCGTGACGGCAAGCTGTCTAGCTGAGAAAACGGCCAAGGCTGCCGATGTTCAACGTCAGCGTCAACGTTATAAAATAATTACTGGATATAGGTACAGGAAGTTCTAGATCCAATTAGTTGATCAGGGCAGACTGTGTGTTATGGTATTGAGACTCCGCAGACCGGATGTCCTTGTCCACTTGATCAGGAGCATCTCTCCCATCTGGGGCACTTCGGGGGGCAAAACGGTGAATCCATTTGTATCTACTCGAAGTGCGAGTTCATCGATGTCCGGCAACCGTAAACCTCACTGAATTCACGATCATCAACGTTTTTACAGTTTTGTCGGATTCGGTTAGGTGCGTTATCTTGCCCCGGTGATCTCGCACAGTACATCGCGCGCGGTGTGCGCGCCCGATTAATGTTAGCCTTCTCAGTTCTCGCCTCTTTTGCTAACCAAGAGCCCGAAGCTAAGCCAAACAACCCCGGAGATCAGCGACTGTAGAACCGCATGATAAATGCGGCGCGAAACAAGAATTTCAATTTGTGGTAGCACGTGACCTGCCTACCAACCCGTTGCAGACTTCAAGGGCGTCCTTACGACTTACAGGACTCAGGTCAGCTAAAATAATGAACGAGTGTCCCCGTCCGTGTGGTTTAATCGCGAATAAAAGTTATACCGTAACGCGTTGAAGGGGGCAAATGCATGAGCTACGTCGTGTTGTGTTGTTGGAGCTGCGCGATTATTCCAACTTCCGCACAGATTTTCAACCCCCGGGCAATACTTGGCGCAGAGAAAAAAAGGGCATCATTCTTTCCCCTATACGTGGATCAAACTGCCATTAACGACAGAGCCATTTACTCGTCTGATTAAAACCAGCCCTTCGAACAACGTATGCTGCCGCTTAAGCCCCAACGAAATAACAACGAGGCAAGCATATTTCACGAGGACCGTTCTAATCCATAAATTAAAAGCCTGTGTAATATAATTAAACGTGGGTTTAGCTACCTGGGCCTCATCTAGACACCGAAAAATTCATTCGATTTATTAGATTCCTTACATAGTTAGGTAGGCATACTAAGTACCTGAGATTACATCCTTGACCGTGAGTAGATCATGATTAAAAATGGTTTTTTCTCGCTCCTGAACAATAAGGTAAGACTTTCGTGAAAACACACGAACGCGTACGCGCGATCACCGCCACTCGCACATGCGTTGGGGGATGGAAGGAGGGGGTTCTATTTTTTAATCAACAGCCTCGGCAGAGCCCTCGGTTTCTTTCGAGGTTAAATAATGGCCTGTAGAAATTCTTGAAACTTTATTTCCGCCGAAGGTAAGTAAATAGGAAATAGGGCTTTTTCCTCCTCAATTCAATTCCCTGAAACGATTTTTACCCACCGCATAGAAGAACTGACGAGAGCAGGCGATATCTCCGTACTAAAAACGAATCGTACATATTACGTACCGTGCTCTGATTTCAAATGTAGGTACCGCGGTAGTTGAGCTCCACTAATATCTTAATGAACTTCAACAAATATTTCCCACAGACCCGTAGGCGAGTACTGTCGCTGAAATTTTCCTCCAATAAACTAGTAGATAGCTATCTCACTATTTTCAGGTCGTTTCAGCTCGTGAGAGAATACCTGCCGAAATTTGAATCCCTCCTCTTGAGATTCGCCCTATCTCGCACACATGTACCGCATGTAATTTCTAAGCAATAGTTCTTTATCGCGCACGTGCCAAATGATAAAAAAGAACGAAAAAAATAACGGCGATATTGTCACCTTGAAGATACCGCGTACGGCTCACGTGTCTCAGTTTTATCATACATTTTTGACCGGTATCAGGTGATCGAGTAGATACATTCGGACAATGTACAAAATTCGCCTCAAGATAACTTGAAACAAAAAAAATAAATAAAAATGTTCAAATTTTCAATTCGCTACGTACGTCGGTCACCCCGCGCCGGTTGAAGATGGGAAACTAAAAATCTCTGGAAAGCGTTGTACATTGTAGGTATGTAGACACTGACAGATGAACTCATCTTGCACAGAACACTAACTAGCACGTATACCTTCCTTTCCTGTTTCCACTCCACTTTATGGTATTCAGAGTAAGCACACGGGAAGCTCAGACATAAAGGTTCGTCCAGAAAGGGGTCATTCCGTTCCACGTGTAACGGCTATAACATTAATATACCATGAAATTATCACGTGTCGTAATAAATCTCAGCGCCGAAGCTCTGCCGTTAGAGAATTATACCAGGCTATAGAACTGGATGTAATTTATCGGATATATTGAAAACCGCGATCACGATAAAGTGTGATTAATTAATTGCGACCAGCTTGTCACTTGCATACTGTCATGAAATTTTCTTGTCTTTTATTTGCATGTATGTAATACTGTAATCAACAATCGCTTCATGTACGATGATTAGCAGTCGGGATGCAAGAGATTACAATCTCCAAGTTCATGAATTAACCCAATTTGGTTGGATAGGTGTGCATTTCATATTATACCCTAATGGAGAATTTCGTGTTCGCTGAAACTTGGACGACAATTCGCTTCAGCTCTAAGCATCGATCGGTTCGTAGGAGCCTCCTTACCGCCACTATCAAGCCTTGTTAAACGCTAAACAATACCCGGTTATACTCTAGACGTACTTAGCGAGGTCGATGTTGTCCCTAATGAAATCGCCGTCCTCGTACTGCCTACAGCCGTTTTATCATTACGCCGCGATATCATCCGCTGGTATTATTATCAACTGAAGTTAGGACCGTAGTAGGATATATTGTCATTTGAATCCAATTAGCCGATGAATGCCGCGCGGAGCATGTTTACCGCATAAATATATTCACGATTACCACGTAGGTATACGACACGGTTATTGTATATATGTTACCATAAGAGAACCACGAACAGAAATCATCCCGTGGGTATCAAACTAACCTCGCCAGAGAAATAATAACAAACCCGAGTAGGTGTAGCAGGTATTGCGAGTAAGCGAAAGGCAGTTATGCGATGCACGATGTGCACGGTACTGGTAAGTGCGAGAATCGTCACGCTCGCGGAAAAGCGGCTACAGACGACGAGATGATACTCGGCACGAAATTCTGACACGCTGCTCTTGAGACTGTGCGTTTCCTCGCGAACGCGTGACAAAACAAGGGTGGTTGTTTGTGCTTCTCTTTTTCCGTACTATACCCTGACAGTTTTCAAACAAAAGAGGCAAAATAGTCGGATTTTCTGGAACTGAACGAAAATTTGGAATAGCATATCAACTTTGACAATTATATCTGTATGATTCAACGACGTTCGTAGGCCATCCACATTCGCGTACTTTGCGCTATGCACGGAGTATCGCTGCTGGTTTGCCTCGCGCGTATCGTTATATTGGGTAGACCTCAGAATCCATTTCAGTAGTTTTCCCTGACCCTGTGTATACCTATAAACAGGATTTGGTGGACCTCAGGATCGAGGTATTGTATAAGTAATCCAGCATAATCCTGGCCCCATCGTTAGATTCGCATCATGGTAGGTAGTAAGTATACTTTGGTCCAGCAAACAGAGAACGGACATGGCAAGGAGAGCAGAGGATTCCCAGACGTTGCGGCGTCGGTTGGTTCCACCATTGTGGTAAATTATCGAGCAGAAAGCTCATGCAGTACGAAGTACGTATACGTATACGTATACACAGTATAACTATCCCTGTACCAGAACAAGCACGAACAAGACCAAGGCCAAGGAGTGGAGCAGAACAGTACCTGAACGCGGAGAATCGGTGGACGAAAATTGAACGAGGAGAATTCGGGGTGATGGGGCGGGGGGAGGGGGGAGTGCGGCTGTTTCGTGGACGAGCACTCCAATGCCCGACTACTATACTGAATACAACACTTGCCTGTTACCACCTTGAGTGGGTATAGTTCATGTGATGATATCCCGGCTTGAAGCGTCGTTCGAGAACTAACAATCCAACCAACTCTCGTATACATACCAATAGGCACCTACCTACTCCGCTCGATTGTCGTTCGGCTAACAATCTGCCGTTTTTAAACTGAGGGTTGCGACTGGGCTGCCATTCTGTCGCCTTTCTTTTCCCTCGTATCCACATTCCGTACCCGTTTTTCCTCAAATTTAGATGAAAAAGAAATAGAAAGAGAATGAGAATGAAAGCAAACGTAGATCGCTGATGATATCGTACGATATCTGCGGTCTATCGAATTACCCGTCTACGTCACGGGAGATATATCTCCGAGTCGCAAATATATGACAACAGACTACAAAGAATGATCGATCTATGTCTAACATGTAGCAAACGTAGGGGTGATGCGACGCGGAGAGTTATGAAGAGGGAGGGGAGAGTATAGTGATAAGGGTGTTCATAACCAGAGAGTAGGGAAGCAGGTGCGTCTCCACCGTACAGTATACCCCGTGCCTCGATTCCCCTCATCTCGATCTTGGCCGTAATGTGCTTTCGAGCTTTGCACATTTCGCGTTTCCACAAGTTTCGTAAGTATACACCTACCGCGCAATAACGAATAGTTTATCATCGGTTGTCATCGCGACTTTAGAATCTATCTAAACTTTTTTTAGTTAGATGAAAAGACGGCTGATGGTAATGATGCAGATGATGAAACGATCCGTAGTTCCCACCTACACATGGATGTCTGCAGATAAAAACGTGCGAGATGACGGCGACCGGCTAGTCTGAATCCACGGTTAATGGGCAAAGCTTTTATTTGAAAAAGAAGATGGCTGATGCCACGCTGAGATGTGACGTGACCTCTATTAAAGCACAAGGGAAAGAATTGAGACAGATCTCAATCTTTCGTCAGGAGTTCCGACGAGGCAATGCGAAGTAAAAACGTAGCCTCGCCCTCGTCCTCGGGAGGACGGGATGAGGCGTGTAAGAAAGCAAGAAATTTCTCAAGTCTTTTGTCCCAGCCGGCTAATATCCCGTCTTAGACAAGCTGATAAGATTTCCCCGAACGAAGAAACGGTGGTGGGGACTCAAGACGACGACGAGGAGTTAGAGAATTCCGGATTGCCCACGGGGAATACTGGGACAGTCGTGCTAATCAGTCCAACCCTCGTCTCTTGTTCTCACTGGTACCCTCGGGCTGGGTCACCAAGCAAATAAGGTCAGGTCAGTCCGTAAGGTCTTCGCTTCGGTAAGGCCTGATCCGTAGACCAGAACAATGCTGAACTAGGTACCAATGACCTTCATATTTCCTTCCTTTCTTCTTTCCCTTTCTTTGGTTTTCACGCCGTCTCGCGAAGGTATACTATATCTCCTTTCGCAAAAATATCTACGCGACCGCGCCGCGTTCATTCTCGTTTGACGACTACTATCGATTTACCGACAGGCAGGTACACATAAACGAGACCAATATAGAAAGGGAAAAGTGACTTTCCGCGAATTTTTACTTCACCTTCCTCTCTTCATCCCTCTGTACTTTGTCCTTCGCTGCTTTCCGCGCCACATCCAGATCCAAGTAAACGCTAACTCGACTCGTCAAGGAGCAGCGCCGCTCGCTGTTAAGTACTTGAGATATTTCATAACGCGCGCTTTTCGAAATTTAAATAATGTATAAAAATATTCTGATCGAGTCGGGCTTTTGCGTTGCGTGTGAATTGATGCGGTTTTTTTCCCCCCTTTTCTATAAATCGCGACGGATTATTCATTGCAATCATCTTACCTGTACCGCTATTAATGGGAAACACTTAACCCTCGAAGACAATGGATTTCAGCAATGCATTGGTATTGGCGCCAATTCCGCACCGCCGCTTTAATGCCGCTTTCAGATTACCCCCTTCCCTTCCCTTATCCTTATCCTGTGTTCGGGACGCTCTATGGTTACGCCATGGTAGGCTACCATGGTTGCATGTTACTCATACAAGTACCGAGAGACCACACATACCCCTTCGTCGAAACAGAGAACCAAAGTGAGATACGAGACCCATAGAACTGTTTACGATCCTTTCCACATCGTGTATTATACAGGCAAGAAATTGTACAACGCCGTTCGGTGGCTGGAGATGTGCAAATGAAATTGTTAATAGGATCGAATTTATGTGTGTGAACGTTCCAGAGCCTATATCGCGGGGAGTTGGCATTGGAATCTTCAAATTCGCGCCGTGGCCAATTTTCCACAAATCGGTAAAAACTATCGAATTGTTTTTCTGGTCAAAACCTAATTTTCTTCATTTTTCATTTGTATTTGGAAAGTTCGATTCGCAGCTTCCATGAATCCGAGTTACCGTTACTTCACTTTTCTTCTGCTCACTTTCATAACGGTGCAAAAAAAGGGAGAAGAAATTTGGAAAATGCGCGGTAAAAAGCTTTCCCGAGAGATTTCAATTGTAATTTATTACACCGTGTATGCTATAAGTCACGTCTTCGTAGTGGTGGTATATAAGTAGGTTGTATTTGAGAAAGTAATATTAAGCCAAGAGCTGGAGCTTCGTAGATTTCACGGTGTGTAGGTAGGTATACCTGGTACCCGCTTTTTAACCTCAAGTTAAATATTCCTAACGATCAAATAAGTGTCCTCGCATCTCTGCCACGGCTATACGAGGGTTGGTTGATTCGGAAAAACGATGAAAATTGTGAGTCTGGAGGTGGGGGAGGGGACGGAGGCGGAGGCGGAGGCGGAGGAGGCGATGGGAAGGCGGGATCTGAACCTACCAGCCGCCCTGGGATGATATACGACCTGAAAATTAATATCAATTTACAACAAAGTTGCGACCATGCCAGAGGCTGGTGCTACAGCCCTGAAGGATGGAGAGGGCTTTGGCGGTATTACGATTGGCGAGGTACCTTATACCTACCTACCTACCCACCCACCTATACTTCTAGCGCACGGACTCAGAGCTGTTAGAAATTTCCCTTACGTTCAGATAAAGTTGAATGATATACCGAGAAGTCCTTCTTCCGAGGAGGAACGGGAGTGGAAAGAAAATATGAGGTAAGAACGGCAAAGGAAATGAAATACACTTTTCTTTTCAAGAAGGTCATGATTTTCTTTTCTCTCTATAAAGTGTAAACGGTGAACTGCATTCGTGGGTATGACTTTGAGACGCGTATTCCGTGGTGCCAGGCATGAAAATTCGGGTCTTCATTCTTTCGCACGGGGCCAACAAAAAACTCGCCCGCAAACGATTGAGAAAATTTTATTCAAAAAATACGTTTGTCGCAACGAAATTTCGAGAATAATATCCGGAGTCAGCCAAATGAAACTCGATCACAGCAATAGATGCCACCCGGCCAGAGGAAAGTTTCCACCACCCGGTATACGTAGGTGCGCTGCACGAATTAAATGTCGCTGATGTGTAACCCACACGGGCGTATCACGTCCAAACGACGTGAGGGTGTGATTCATTGACGGGGGGATAGCACAGGCAAGAATAACTGCTCTCTCCTCACATTTAGATTTCCGTGTTTCACTTCTCTTCTGTCATTCGTTTTCCACTTTCGTTAGTAATTTGAACGGAAAGGACCACGACTGTCCCCCGACTGTCTCATATTTTTCCTAATACCGCACAGAGAACAAACGGTCAAATATTTCATTACAAATCTGTAACCATATGATTGAAAAAAGGACACTAACAAGAAAATTCCGCTTTTGAGGGCACAAAAATTTTCATCGACGGTGCAGAATCCGAAAGTGAAAGAGAATAGAATAGAACACGTTCATTATGCGGTAGCCACGGGTAGGCCGTTAGGCAAAGTACAGAGAGTAAGAACACAAGAAAAAACAAAAAATTATAGCAAATTACAGAGTATCACAGCGCGAACAGTAACGCCTCAGTTACAGCGGAGTGATACACGAATAGCAGAAGGCGCCTGTCCACCAGTAAGTAGCCAGCAAGCACCAGCCACAGTTAGCAGAATACAGACCAAAGAGGAGAAATACAAATATTCTACACATATCTGTATCTATAAAAATTGGGCAAAAATGTAGCTCAAATATATATAACCAGATCGCAGATACGGCAATATCTGATAGTAGAACTCCCAAATAACTAGCAAGCAGCAAGCACGGTCACTAGGAAACGATGTAGTAACAAAAGATGAAACCAAACTACGCATAGAAAAGAGATAGGTATACAACCAGCCGAAAGTGCGACTCTAATGCGCACTTGCATGAGAGAGAGCGAGAGAGAGAGAGAGAGAGAGCGATGCTTCATAGTGCTTGGCGATGGAGAGTTTAATATAGGTCGTTCTTTAGGCTGCCGCACGAGTTTGTGAACTTGGTTTATTTGGAAAGACACGATCATTCTGAAAGGGGATAACCTGCAACCCCTGTATCATATGCGGCATCCCATTACCCGTTTAATATTTCACGGTGGTGTATCGGTCGGTACCTGTATATATGTATGTATGCATGCGTTACGATGGTATCCACCTAGCTACGTACATACATACGTAGTATGTACCTACCTACCTACCCACCGCGGGTAGCCATCTCCGGTAACCTTCCTTTGTCGTAACTCTCACAGAGTTCCTGGGCTAGAGGCTGCGCTACCGCGTTCAGACGTACATAACGATCATAGCACCGTAGTAACTTGCACCCTTAGCTTCTAATAATACTAATACCATGATAATGGTAATAATGATAACGATAACAATATTCATAATAATAGTATAGTTGAATATAGCGATGCCAACGGGGTTGGAATCCGGTCACAAAAATTTCCATAAGTCACTATCAGCAATTCGGCTGGCAAACTATGCATCCTCGATACGTAATATTGGAAATTGAATGTCGCCGAAGAATAATCGATTTTGTAAGAATTTTTGTTTCTCACCGCTCTCCGATTTTTACATACGTGGCAAATTTTCTCCATTGAAAATATCTCTGATTACGAATTGTCGGATAGCTCACAAATTTCCTAGATCCCGCAAAATTTCAATCGCCGATCGATATTCTAAAGACATGCGATGCTTCGTCATTCAGCAAATACTTATTCGCAAAAGTTCGTGAAAAGTTTGTCATTCGGATTGAGAATGGCATTTTCCATCAGACCGCTATTGACAAAATATTTATTGTCATCGGGAAGCCGAAATAATGCAGATCATGCAACTTTGTCTCGTAAATCAAGCTCCAAAATCACTGATACGACGTAACCGTTACGTTTAGTGACTCGCTCGAAAGAAAGGAAAAAGGACAAGAAGCGTTGGTCTACTGTTTATCTCCAAGTATAGCTGTATTGGCATAAAATTCAACCAATCAAATTGCAGGGTCACTGATATAATGACCATAACCGCGGATCAAAGGTCGCGGCAATTGTACGGAGGGTCGCCTTGAATACAAAAAATACATTGTCCAGCAATGAGAATTTGGAAAATAAAAGCGATCTTGGCGAAGGCCGAAGATACGATAAGATAGTGTTTTGTCATATGAGGGGGATGGGATGGAAAGTGGGAGCGAGAGTTGGATCGCTATTCTATGTATACGGTACTCAAGAAACTCTCAATTTCGGTATGGCGAATACAACGAAGCGCAGTTGTTTTATTACCCCGAGCGTCTTTTATGGCGGTAACTGTTTAGGGGCTCCCGGCGATTTCGCAAAGCATCCCCCGCCCGCACCCTACAGAAATCCATTTCCCATCTACGTTCGCGTCGTCGTTTCTGGCCTCAACCATGATAATATATTATCTCTACCCTGTGCGATGCTGTTTATATCTTGGAGCACAATGCTTTTCGCTGCACTGAAGCGATTAGAAAGTGGAAACACTGCACCACTGCATAAAACAGAAGCCAAACCGAAAAAGAAAATAAAAAATATGTAAAATGAAGTTTTACCTTATAGTCCTTATTTTTTTGCGCTGTAGTTCGCGAATTACTTTGAATACATAATCGCAGTCTTCGCCATTTTTCGCTCTCTGCCGCTCTCCCTTTCGTGTTGAAAAAAATTCGAATGCTCATAACCGGGGATCGAGGGGGAAAGATTTCTCGAATAAAGATCTTTGAAAAAGTGGAGGAGTGTTCGAACGAATGCAAAATGAATATTGATTGGCGGAGGGGGAAGGGGGGGGGGGGCGGTACCGCAATGGGGTAGTTTTTCAGAGGTGGTAAAAATTTTGTCAAATGTTTCAACCCGCGTCGATATTCATGCCCATATAATACATCTACCGGTTGAAAAATGTTGAATAATTTCCCGCCCTATCAACTGCAACGTGAGGAAAATACGATCGAGTTATAATAAGCGCAGAGGCATACAATCCTCCGGTACAACTTGAAACAGATTCGCTCCCTTCATTCCTTCAGCCTTCAATGGTCTCCTTTCTTTTGTTTTAATTTTCCCTTCGCTTTTGGTTCGTTTCCCATGCAGAGAGAGAGACAGAGAGAGAGAGAGAGAGAGAGAGAACTTTGAGACGGCAGGGAAATAAAATTGATGAAAATCTTTCACTTCGAATGAAAACCGAACACGCCTGCTGCTTCAGGATGGCAGGCAGCGTAGTCACATAACTAGCAAAGTTTCACGGACCACCTATAGGCCCGGAATAGGCAGGAATTGGAAGGCGTTTCTAGGTTTCATAGTACCAAACCGCAGTTCCAATAAATCAGACTGGTTCAACGCCGTTTAATTAAGGCAGTGGGCCTACGCTTTGCGGTGTAATGGGTCGATGCTTCCATCGTTCAAATTCCTACCCATCTAGCTTCCCCCTCTTTTAGCACAAGTACGCGAGGATTACAGTCAGTTATGATCCATTCGTTTCGTTGAAATTGGAAGCGATGTGGATGTAGGAATACGAGCAACGAGAACAAGTCTCGGTATGCAGTACATAGGTACCTACAATTCCAAAAAGTACAAATTTGTCTGTGGAATTTCTCCGTTTCGATTCACTTTATCACGAAGACCGAGATACTATGGGAGTACGAGAACTATAGGTAACTCCGTGGTGAATATTTCAGCATACATATACCTAAGCACCGCCTACTCGCTGTGAGAATTTTTTTGTCGAAATGCAGAAACCGCTGTAGGATTTCGGTTTTACAATGTAGACCTCCTATATCAGGGCAGGAAGGAGAAAGTTTAGTGGCGCCAGTCTTTCAAGTGAGTACTTTATCAGAATTAAAAGTAGGTATACCTATAATACCACTAAGACGGTGATTTTTCCTCGCGTCTGGCCATTAATCCCGTTTAATACAAGCTATAGCTCGCTTTCGAAAATGGATTACAGGTTTTTGAGGTATAAATTTTCGAGAAAATCTATCTACCCGGCTACCCTCACATCCCCCACATATTTCGCCTCATTGAATCGCGCCGCTGCACTGAAAAACTTTCGGTTCAGATATTTATAGATATACGCTAACTCGGGATGGACTTTGTTTGACTAGGTCCTACTATATGTTCAACCAAGTCGATGTCAAACACGATTGATTCCCTGGTTCAATCAGGACTTTCGGCCTTGCAGCTGCAATGTAAACTATACAAAAATATACTCTCTATTGCTCCGAAGCATTGAATATCGATTTTTGGAGGCTAAAAAATGAGCGCAAAAGGAAAAATTTATAACTTTGTAATAACGTTGCACAAAACCAAGCATATGAATTTACTATGCTTAGGGGAATTCTATCACCGATAACACATACGCAGCTCCGTGTGGAGCGAAAAATTGCATCTCGCTAATTTGATTGGAACAATCGCCGTTTCCCGTATTTTGCCCCAAAGACGAATAATTCAGTAAATAAAACTACATTGCATAATTTCGTGGGCTTGATCATATTTCGTGACAATTCGTCGATTACAGTGAATTGCCTTTGTCGTTCCATTTCCATTCAATTTCCATCTAATGACATTTCTATATTCATTTTCATTTTCATTATCGTTTTTTTCTCTTTCCCTCTCTCTCTCTCTCTCTCTCTCTTCACTTTGTGCAATGTACGTCATTAAAATCGCAAAGCATGCTCTCTTTTACAGCGATTTCATTAAAATCGTACTCAATTCGGAATTCGGACCGACGACGATACATCATGCGCAAAGGTCGAGCATTGACGAGCGTAATTAAAACCGAATACGAGTATCAACGATTTTCAATATACACGAGTTACGTGATAAATTGATTGGAATTCGACACCTACTATAAAACGTGAAGATAAAAAAAACCCACAGAAATCGCGCCCAGAGCGCTGCAGGTTATAAATATTTACCGATTTCTAGTCAATAGACTCCCTCTTCCTCCTCCTCCTCCTCCTCCTCCTCGGTATTAAAAATCCAAGAGCTTTTATTATCACAGTTGCTTCATATTTGTTTCAGGTCTATTAAGGCTGCAGCAAATTTACCAAGGATTGAGGCCGGGGAACGATTCTTTTCAAGTAGAAACGGTGAAGAGAATACAGAACATGTCCGAGGCTATCGATTTCCTCCGAACCCTTGAGGAATTGAGTCGGTGAGTCGTTAATTGCCTTTGAATATTATGCTTAAATCTCTACACCCCCCCCCCCCCTCCCCATCTCGCCCCACCGTCCTCCTACTCCTGCTCCGCGAGAAATTAATGAGCTTTTAAATCTGAAATCTTTAGAATGTCAGTATCGTCGGGTTCTCCGTGGACAATCCACTGAATAGGATATGAAATCCTGGATTATAAAACGTTTCTCTCGTAGTACGTACGTATGTATATGTACATACCTTGGCATGTATGTACAAGATAGATCTCTCGCTTGCTTTATTCCACAAGATTTTTCTTCAACCTCTCATTTGCATTAGTTGAACATTTCTTGATTAATGGCTGAGAAGGTACCAATATAAGCTATAACTACATCTTTTGTAATTTTACGTACCATTTTCTAATGCTTCTTAATCTCGGATCGAAATTCGATTACTCGTTAACTTTAACTCTTCGAGTTTCTAGATCAATTTCAAAACTCATTTTCGACGGATATAACACCTCATCTTTCCTCATCGCTCATAACTTCGATAATTTGCAGGCAATTTTAACCCACGATATCTGAAAATGTCACAAATTTATCCGACCTGAAAGCCAGAAAATCCGGGATAGAAAAAGTAGACGCATCAGAAGATATTCTCAATCATTCGAAGCTTCGTAATTTGCAGTGGTTCAATTTTCTGTGCAATAACTAGGCTGGAAGATTACTGAAAATTGTTCGTTTTCTCTTGTGAGCTGTGCAACAGACCCGACAACCTTGACAACCTTGGTCAGATTATTTCACAAAAAACATCTGAACTTCGGCAAACTGTTTCGCGGTATTAATTTGCCTCGAAATACCAAAATTTCTCAAGTTGGATAGCAGACAGTACATCCATACACAGGAGTATTTCAGTGGCGCTAAAATTTCCGTGGCATCTGTCACAGTCTGGTATAGAGGAGTATTATAATTCGAGCCCTGAGGCTGGTCGGCTAATAACGTATATCTCTTGGACAGTAGAGGCTAGTTTATTACAGTTTAGAATACCGAGTCCAACGAGAGAACTCGTAGATGACCGCGGTCGTCCTGCGGTTCTGCAGTTCTCTTGCCTACTACTAGAACTACAGCCCCTTGTTCCCTTGTTCCCTTCTTCCCATGTTCCCTTGTTCACCTGTTCCCTTGTCACCTTGTTCTCTGGTTGCTCACTGGAGAGTAGATTCTGTTCAAGACCACAGAATCCTCAGGAGACAAGTTTCTTGCGGTTTTCGAGCTCTGCGGTATCTCGCGCTGGGTATAACCATTCCACTACACCACCACACGCACATGCACATTAATACGCACGATAGTTCACTGCCCGAGGGCTTACCCACAGGTATATATTTGTCCCCGTGTATTTAGACAGTCAGGTAATTTGTGCACCTCGTTGGATTTCGAGCAGCTTGCCCAATGGCCGTTGGTTACCCTTCGGAGGATACGATTGTCCTCCTGTCAAATTTTTCTAAGCCCTCCATAGCTAGTTTTTTGAAGTTTGCTGTTTTTTTCAAAAATTGGGGAGGGGGATAAAAACGATCTCGAACATAGTAATTTTCAGTCTAGAAATTCACTACGCAGGAAATATTTGTGATTGTTTCATCGCAGATGGAGCAACAAATACGTTGTCCTTGACTGCCCGACAGAAATGGCAAAAGACATCGTTGTCAGCCACGTGAGGGATGTCGCCCTTGGCAAGCGAACGTATCACTATCTCCTCAGTGGATTGGTAAGAATTTTTTCGTACGCTATTGAGCATGAAAAGCTATATTCGTATACCTACCTATACACTGATTGTGAGCGTAAAATTTTTCAGATTGCATGATTTTTCTACCTATATACCTACATATTTCAGTTAAAAATATTTCGCAATTAATTTTCGAAGAGTGTCCTGCTAGTAGAACGCCGCAGGTATCTTTAGAACTAGCCCCGCTGCGCAACCTGTTTTTCTTTTCCGTTATTCCCTATTTTCTTGGTTAAATCCGCGAATCCGTAAATTTAGGCATGTAAGAAAGTGAGATGAAACAAATATCACATATTGCGTATTCATTTAAAACAGAAAGTTCGAACGAAACTCTCAGCGAAGAACTTCAGCTCTCCATCACGTATGAATTCCGATCTCTTCCCGAAGCTACAGGGGTATGGGTGTGGGGCTATTGAGGAAAATTTCATTTAGTATGAATTTGGAAGTCGTTTCAACGAAGCCGGTTGCGTTCTCCGATAATTATCTTTGGCCCTCAGATGTAAATGCGTACCTATATATACGCATACATATTATTGTGGATATAATTTACGTCGCTCGCATTAGTAGAACGGTGGCTGGTTGAGTTTCTGCAAATTGCAAATTGCAAATTGCAAATTGTAAATTGTAAATTGTAAATTGCATCTGTGAGGACGTTAGTTCGAAGAAACTACCGGGTTGGAAATACTCCGGAGTGTTTCAGTTACTCGCGGTGTTAATATTGACAGACCGTTAAAACATTCAACATTTTGAGGAAATGAAATCTGTCAACAATGTCTCGGGAATGTAAACATAATTATGAGAGATTTCCATCTTGGTCTTGTTCTCCCCCCGCGCCCCGTCGCGCAAACACGCTTTTCTCACTCTCTCTCTCTCTTCTGTTTCACTTTGCTGCCGCTGTCCCACTCACTTGTTCTCTAGCACCTAATTCCAGTACCTAATCCATGGACTACAGCCACTTCACTTTCGACTTTTGTTTGGCAGCCCGCGAACTCCACATTTCCGATAATCCTGACGCAGCAGTGTAAAAATATTTACCGTGCTAATATCGGCCGTTGAAACTGCTGACACAAATCAAACTGACCTTTCCCCGGAGGGCAAAAGAACAACGTTCGTGGTACCTACAACGTTCGGAAATTTCCGAGCCAACGTAACATTGTACAGAAAATTCAAAGAAAACGAACCAAGGAAGAGAAAATTGTTAAAAAAAGTGCGATACGGAATTTTCGAATTTCGCTGACGATTCAAAGGCAAAGACTCGTTCTTCTCGTACTAGATATCCCAGTGGCTTGATAAAATGATGAAAAAAATCTCCATCGGCACAAAGTAGGGCCTCGCGATGCTCGAGACAAAATTATTCAACGCGGATGTGTGAGGTATGTACGAGCGGCGATTTCAACGGGCTGAGACGGTCACGCAGAATCAAATTAAACAGTCAAGAGAGAAGACAGAAAGACGACAAAAAAGCCTGTGGCTTGTTCAAAAATTCTTCCGAGCGTTTATAATAATTGTGCGAATATCGTACCCTCGGTAGGTACATTACGTGAGTAGATGCGGGTAAGAGGGAACAATAAAATGCTAATGGGGCAGAATTTTACCGTTTAAAATAACAATTTTTCTCGCGCTTCAAAAGCAGGAAGTCATCCCTCCACCTTCCCCTCGACAGGCATCCTTTTACAAAATGAAACCGCACTTTATCAACAAAAAAAAAAAAAGGAAAAAAAAAGGAAACCCTCCGCGTGTACGCAGGTACATATTTATGTCGCCAAGCACAATTTCGACGCATCCGTCAGAGACTAAACCTTAATGATCGTCGTAATTGAACGGATTTTTTTTACGAACAAAGTTCAGGAAAATGCGGACCTTCGCGGTTCACCCGAAACTCCGTAGACTGTAATGATAATGAAATTTGGTCCTGATCGTAGAATATCATCGGAGATTCGTGATGAACTTCGCCCAAAAAATCTCTCACGATGCGTGCGCCTCCCGATTTGAACAAAATTTTTTCCTCTCGCTGGAATTTAATTTTTTCCCCCATTCTTTACCACTGGAACACGCACGTTATTTTCATGTTACGCTATCAGATAATGGACGACCGTTGGGAGAGTGAGGTGATCGAGTACGGAGCGATCAACATCACCGGATTTCGCATCGTGGACGCCACTCGACGCCACGTCAAGGAGTTCCTCTCGAAGGAGGGCTGGCGCCGACTCGACCCAACTACTTCTCAAGGCGCCGGTCGCGAGTCCATTTCCGTACGTATACCAACCTCCTTTATATTTCTATCTTATTTTTACATTTGATTTGATTTTCTTCTATAGGTACGCTTGGAGAAATCTTCTACCTCATTTTTCATACATGAAATAGGATAGGAAAAAAGAGAAATATACCTACTTCCTACTCTGAAATCTATACACTACCGATGAGATCTAGAATGGTAATATTGAGACTCGTTACATAAATTTTCACGTTTTACTGCTGCAGCTGCGTCACAAGATTATTACAGCAGCGACGGAAAAGTTGAAGCATTGTAAAGGAGAAAATTTAAAACTCCCGCGGGTGCAACAGCATACAATATACTGTCGCGAACTTAAAGTTTTATTTTCAATTCCTGCACTTTTTAGCACGATGTGTAGTTACTCGGTTTATTTTTCATTTAACATCTTCCGTAATATCAACGAGCTACGGGGTAGTAGGTATATATATCTTTGATGTTTCAGTAGAGAGCCAAGTGTTGCAATAATAAAATAACGCCATATAACCGGAGAAGTATGACTAAACGACGAGGAGTCATTATATTTCGAAACTTTTTCACTAATTGTCGAACCTGTAATTAATGAGAGGGAAAACGGAAGATCGACCTGGCGATTTTTCGCTCTCTGCACTCCTGAATTATTTCATAGGATGATTTCCCTCGCCAAATGGTATAACGATGTCTTTTTCTTTTCACTGCCATCAGGCTCAAGCTGCCCTCATGTACGACGCGGTATTCGTTCTCGTCGAGGCTTTCAATAAAATTTTACGAAAAAAACCAGATCTTTTCAAAAACAATGTCCGACGCGTCGGTGCCCCGGGTAGCGGTCATCCAACGAATGGCACTCGCGCTCTGGACTGCAACACTAGCCAGGGGTGGGTGACCCCCTGGGAACACGGAGACAAGATATCAAGAAACTTGAGAAAGGTAATAAATGGAAAGAGAGAGCGAGAGAAAGAGAGAGAGAGAGAGAGAGAGAGAGAGAGAGAGAGAGAGAGAGAGAGAGAGAGAAAAGAATTCCGAGAAGAAATCAACGTGAGTTTGTCAGATATATTGAAGTGAATAAGGGAATTTTCAAAAACTGCGTTTACTACGAAAAAGATAAATAAGTTCTGGATTCAGGCGGTGAAAATCTAGGTATAATGTATAGTATAGGTATACAACACGACGGTGTTTGTTTCGTTGGAAAGGGCCGCAAAAATCACAGTGCAGTGGCCCGCCGTAGTAGGTAGGTTAGGTAGGCGTTGGTATACATTTCCGATGTCTGCGGCTGACAGTAATTGCGACTTCTTTCGACTCTAGCGGAATTCCTCGGCCCCATACAGCAACGGCAACTGTCCGCCACTCTTTCCGGCGCCCCTTTTCACCGATTCTCACAAAAATCCCCTAGCCGCTAGCCCACTTCGAACGCCATGACAAGTGCCTACCTACTGTCGACGTCTGGCTAAGGCATTTGAACTTTGGGGTGTTCTGCCACACGAATTACGATATCTAAATAAATCGACTCCGAGTTTCAAATTGCGATACAAACACATTTTTGTACCTCTTTTGCCGTCCACACGTAGAGGAAAATGCGAATATCGGAGAAGACTGTAACACGAGTTGGAGCGAAATCATCGTATAGTTAGTTATAATTATTGTTATTGCAGATTCGTTGAAAATTCTCAGCAGTCCCTTTGAGTTCGACTATATGGTAGGTATACAGAGGACGAGGAAAAATGCTCGGTTCGCTTCGATTGAGAAGTTTTAAAATCGAGTTAGGTGAGTCTAGTCTACTAGTATCTTTGTGAAGTTAACGTTGAGTTCGAGCCCAAGAGAATATAACAAAGTCTCTTCCGATCTTTGAGAAAGTTTCACCTTACCTTCTAGATCCGTGAATTGCCTTGCCAACGAGTTCCTTATACCAACCGACGCGATACCACGCGATAGCTTTTCAAATAAATTTCAAAATTTCTAACGAAAGCTTAAGGCTCGTCGTTCGACAGAACGAAATCTCTCGAACCTTGATCCGGCCGATGTGCTAAGGATGTTCCTTCACTTCCATACGAAATCGTATATAGGTACATCAATATCCTCTCCGCCGTCCCTCACTTCCATCTTCTCCGATCTTCTCTTTCCCCCGACTCGTCTCACCTCGGCAGCTTGGCGTGCGAGTAATTAAGGCTAGTGCCTAAGTGCCAGAGAGTTCGGTTCCTGCTAGAATCAAGTCGAGCGAAACAGCTAAGGCAACAGCATTGCCGTCTGCCAGACCGGCAAAGCTTCACGTCTTGCTCTTCTCCAAGTTGACGTGACCGCCCTCCTTGCCTCTTACGCGTCTTTCATGTCTTCTCTCTTCTCTTCCCCTTCCGCTTCCTGCTTCCTTTCCCCTAGTCTTCCATCAGACTATCGCAAGCTGTTCCTAGGACACGCTTCTAGTCGGCATCAGTTCCAGCCAACTTGAACCATCGCATTACTTCAACTAAGTTGCGTTCAGTTTCGCTCCAGGGAAACGATGTGCCCGCTCTTCTCCTCATGCTCGTTTACTTATGGAAATTGAAATCACTGACGATGAGTAAAAGCCAGAGAAAATGCGTGCATGATGCTTGTTCTCAGGACCAATTGATTGCGGCAAGCTTTATGTATATAATGTACTCAATAATCGTCGTAGAATCTTCGAAAAGCACCGTGAACCTTGAAGATTAATGTTTTCATCCGGGTTAAAAGCACGGCGTCGTATTCCTAGGGTCCCAACGAGCCAACGTCAAAGTTGTATGACGTTGTCAAACTTACATTGGCTCGACTTGTGTCGCCTGTCACCAAAATTAATCTACCCGGCCGTAGGTATGTCCAGGCAAGTATCGTACGACAGTCTTCAATCACCACGGAACGAAATTTGAAATTTTTTCTTTTCCTATCTGATTTCTCTCGCCGTTGGGATAATGAATAATTCTTCGCAAGAACGTTGTGTCGCGGCCGTTGAACGAAAATTGAATCACCACTCGAACACTGATTGTAAGTCTAATGATTTATATTTCGAATCAATTTCAGGTAGAGATCGAAGGTCTGACAGGAGAGATTCGATTCAACGATGACGGTAGACGTCAGAATTACACTCTTCACGTTGTGGAAATGACTGTAAACAGCGCGATGGTCAAGGTGGGATATTTTTTGTTATCATTTGAAATTCAATCTGAAAGAAGGCAATCCAATACGTTCGAGACATTCGAGCAATAGTAACACAGCACCGCAACGAAATTGCAGAATGTAGAAGCATACACATGTGTATCGGACAGCGAATGAAATATGCTACTTTGTGCAAGTTGGGCGGAAACGACGGCAGAGTTCAAGGAAGATAGTACCGTTTATAAATGAGATACGCAGTCCGACTGACAGACAACTGCGCGAAGAAGTACGCGGCAGCGTAAAGAGAGCGAGAGAGAAAGAGAGAAATAGGAAGCTGTAACATTATTTCTGCAGATAGTTTCCATTTTTATTCCGTTTTTTCGTCATTGTACCCCAGTTTCGTTCGTGTTGCCACGCCAGTTTCCTCTCGACTGCATAGTATAGCGGGCGATGTGTACTACCTACGCGAAATAACGTTTTACTCCCCACCCTAATACGTACAAACGGAATAATTGACGACCCCGGAGATTCAGGGATTCAAACAAAAGTGAACTATCCTGTTACTCTCTCTCTCTCTCTTCCTCTCTCTCGTTCTCTTCTGCCAATCGTCAATGATAAATTGCGCTCAATTCGATCTCGATTCCTTATCGGACTGTTCCTATGCCGCATAGACTAAAACCTCTATTTTTCTAGCTGCAAATTCAAACCATATACGATTTCGAAAGCAGTGAGATAAATCAGAAGAGCTTTTTATTTACGAAACATGCCGTTTTTCATCCAGGTCGCCGAATGGACCGACGAAGCTGGATTTCAACCAATAGCAGCAAAATATGTGAGGCTTCGACCGCAAGCTGACATCGAAAGGAATCGGACGTACATAGTGACTACTATCGTGGTACGTGGGGCAAACTAACCACCCTTGTGATTGATTCCGTTTTTTCCTCAACACCTTTTCCACAAATGCCATACATATACTGTAACTCCATCTCTTCAGATCTGAAGCGTTTCTGATTCATTCAAATCGTAGGAAGAGCCGTACATTATGCTGAGGAAAGCTGAACCGGGCGAAGCACTCACTGGAAATGACCGTTTCGAGGGATACTGCAAAGACCTTGCCGACCTGATTGCTAAAAAGCTCGAAATAACTTGTGAGTAGAAAACAGTGGATAGTGAGCTCAGTGAATTTCCCATTCTGTTTTGGCTTGAAATCGTGCAAACGTAGCACCGTTACCGTATTTTCATTTGCAGACGAATTGCGGATCGTCAAGGACGGAAAATACGGTACAGAAAACCCCGAGGTGAACGGTGGCTGGGACGGAATGGTCGGTGAACTAATCCGAAAGGTTCGTGATTACCAAGGCACATAGAATACGTCGAAACCTATACTATTACTTTAATCAACTAAAGCAATGTATATCCAACGCTCGTGAATTAACCGACAAATGTATTATCTCCGTGCAAATAATCGAAGCGGACTTAACAAAGTGGGTAATTAATTTTGGGTTACTGTAATTAGAGCGATCAAGCTGTCAAAATTAATCAATCATGGTTACCAGCTACTAGCTACTGTGGGAAATGCCAACTCGAGAGAACAGATTTTCCCCGAAAAGCTTACCCTCCTGCTGCTTACGGTGCAGCTTGTTGCTAAGCTCCTCTTCCAACTAATAAGGCTTCGATTATCGACCAAGAGATAAGCGCGGATAACTGAACCTCTGCTTTGCCGTCTAAGCCTCGAATTCTGCTCTCTTGTCGCCAGAGAGCTTCGAGCTTTCAGAATCGCGCACCTCTACTGGCGGGTCCCCCAATCCGCAAGCTCACTCCGGTGGTAAAGATAATTTTCACCGATTTTCGCACAAGTATAATCGATTCGCAATACGTTCCAAACATTTTCTCCAATTTTTATTTTTCGTCACGTTTTCAAATTCGTATCGCAATACCTACGCCCGAAGAAATTTGCAAATCTCATTAGAAACCTCGAGTTCGAGCTACACCCGACGATTCTTAACGTACGAATTGTACAGCCGAGTGAGGGTCGTAGTTACTAGATGGCCCAACTGAAAATTATACTAAGAACCATGCAAATTCATTCAATTCTCTCGTTTTCATTATTTTAGAGCAGAGGTAGAGCAGAGATGCTCTGATTGTCAGCCTTTGTGGGGCTCAATTCTACATTTAAGACTCACTTATAAGCTTCTCTATGTAGATTCTTGTGTGGCTATATTGGTTTGTTAGTAGAAAGGAAATAATAACCAGTTGATACTATAAAAGCTGCTTTTAAAAAGCTTATTGAATAGACGCGGAGGGACAGACATTTCACTCCGCTGCAGACTGCAGAGTCGAATAGCGAATCATGAAAAACGTGAATCGTGGTGATTTTATTTTATGAATCTTTTCTTTCAGGAAGCGGACATTGCCATCGCATCCATGACGATTACTTCGGACCGAGAACGCGTCATCGACTTCAGCAAGCCGTTCATGTCATTGGGAATAAGTATCATGATCAAGAAACCGATTAAACAAAAGCCCGGTGTATTCAGTTTCCTGAATCCGCTGAGCAAAGAGATTTGGGTTTGCGTAATATTCTCCTACATTGGAGTATCCATCGTCCTCTTCATCGTTTCAAGGTCGTTTACACTTCCAACGCAACAATGATCGTTATCACTCCTCAGAAATTATTCCGAATTTTGAAAAAAAAAAAAACACTCGACAACGATCGTCACCGCCCCATGGCGGAATAAATTTCAATTACATTTCTGCTCACAGATTTTCCCCATACGAGTGGAGACTCCTTCAAATGAGTAACGGAAACGATTCAATGACTGGCGGTAGAGGTGATCCTGGGCTTCCACATCCTCATACTCCTCACGGATCGCCTCATACGCCGCATTCCAGTATGGCGAACGATTTCAGCATTCTCAACAGCCTGTGGTTTTCTTTGGGTGCCTTCATGCAACAAGGTTGTGACATATCGCCGAGGTAAGTGACAAAAATTTCCACATCATTCCCCATCGCACGTTTTCAATTCCACCGAAACTTGCTTCCGTAGGTATAAAAGTTGTGCGTTTGATTTCTGTTCTTTTGATTCTCTCGTCAATTTAACGAGCAATTCACGTGGGTATTACCGCGTTTACGTACCTATATTGAAAGCCTGTTCCGAGTGGGATCTCGGCCTTTTCCCCAGTTCTTTTAGACGGACGGACGGAGGGAAGAAGGGGGGGGGGGGGGGGGGGGGGGATATTTTACCTACTAATTATAAAGTTCAAAAACACCGCGCCCTTTTACAACTTTAGTAACTTGCATGCCTTTGTGTTAGACAAGAGAAGCGTATTACGGAGAGCGAACGCTCTAATAGCATGAATTGGCTGCAGGTAGGTGGGTAGGTAGGTAGGTAGGTACTCGGTTAATGAGAAAGACTGAGACATGAAGAGAGGAGAAAGAAAAAAGGAAGGTACCGGATAATTTCTGAATTCCCGCTTTGATATGGTACCTACATACCTATACAGTACTGGAATTTTCCAATTCAGCACTGGACGCGGGTTATTGATTCCCGCGGCTATATTTCGAACTAGAAACAGAATGTTGGATATTTAATTTCAACGCTTTGCCGCAACGAGCGAGTTTCGACGATTCATTCCCGAATCCGAACTCGATTCGACGAGGTATTATATTATCGCGAATCTGCACCATCCCCATCCTCATGCCCCCCCCCCCCCCCCCCCCCCCCATCGCTGTACGCATCAAGAAATTAGAAACTCGATTAATGGCTCAGAAACTCCTTTGAAGAAACTCCTGTTATCAACCAAGAGATGAATAACAGTTGCAAAGATTATTACACGCCACTACCAAAGCCCGGTACGTTGAGGTAGAGTTACCTACTTTCATGGATCCTAAAAACCCGAGCTGTTGAAAACCGAACCGTAGGTAATCTCAACTAATTTAATTAAGTCCCGTTATCACATTATGACTACCAGAACAACTTATGGAAATTAAGATAGACGGTATAATTAAGATTATAACCGACGAGGGTACAATTTTTCCAAGTTGCCACACCTCCGAATCTACTACCGAAGTACCGACGAAAGATCTGATTTTCGAGTCCGATCCGTGATTTGGCTCCTTTGCATCGGTCGAAAAATTAACCCAACGATCGACTCCAGCATCCGGTACCGGTGAAAGTGATTTGAATCAGTGTACTTATAACTGCAGGAACATCTGTCCTAAGGCCGAAGTTTAGTCGATTAATTGAAATTCAGCCTTCAGTATACTATTCGCCGTCAAACCTCACCGCAAGCTATTCTCGGAATAATACTCTCGGCTATAACACTTGAAGTTGATGCGCTATGAATTGTAGATTTGTCTTGCGCATTTTCGCTTATGCTTTGTTCAATATTCTCTTCATTTCAGGGTTTTGAGGAAACTGAGATAAATGCCCATCGTTAATTAACAATGCAGATTAATTCTCGCGTCCCTGTTTCGTAAGTGCTTCTCAATTTTTCTTTTTCTTCTTTGCTGCATCGTCTTTCCTTTCCTTTTCCCCTTCGCCGTGGAATCTCCGCGTGCGTGAAACCGGGACTCGTGATTAATGTGCAATAAAAAAACTACCTCCGAAACAAATCGTCCGAAATGATTTCTGTTTTTACGAGAAATCAACAATTTATTTACGGTCGTTCACCCAAGACCTGACCTCACATCTACAGATTATATCTGCCTACATGAAATTCAAATTTATGTACCCTGACTCTTCGTTTTACGATACGATAACAAATCCTTCAGGCGAATCTCCCTGATTAAGAACGGTCGGGGACGTTGTACGATTGTAAATCAAAAATAATCCCATTAGTTCGACTACTGTTCCTCTAGTTGCGGTACGGACCCGTGACATTTTCATGTACCGTTATTCTTCAGTTAAAACAAAAATGTAATGTACGATTCAATAACACCAATCGACAAATTAAGTATACACAATATTGTGGTCTAGTTTCGAAAATACTCGTTACCTGAGAATTGCTTTCCGATACTTGTAATCATATTATTTAGAAAATGGAATCGAATGGAATGAAAAGGGAAGAGAAGCAATGGAGAAAAGTAATAGGCGCGCGGCGGTAAATTGTCGGTTCGATTATTATCGCTATACGTACATACGATTCGCAACTAGCCCGTCAGTTTCAGCAGTCGTGGATATTGATTTCTTTGAGAGAGAGGGGGGGGGGGGGGGGGGGGAGGGGGGCGAGAGAAATTCTGGGCGGATGGTTTCGAAGATTTGTGAAGAAAACGTTGTAAAAATTACCCGATTAACGACTTATTTTAGATAAATTGACTGAAGAAAACGAACATTCCAGAGACATATGGAATTGTGGTGAGAAATTCTGAACACCTGCCGAAGAAAAATTCTTGTGTAATGTATTACAGATCGATTTCCGGACGGATAGTGGGAAGCGTTTGGTGGTTCTTCACCCTGATTCTAATTTCATCGTACACTGCAAACTTGGCAGCGTTTCTCACAGTCGAAAGGATGGTAACCCCTATCAATTCGCCGGAAGATCTTGCTTCCCAAACGGAAGTTCAGTATGGCACTCTTTCCCATGGATCAACCTGGGACTTCTTCAGGGTGAGAATAAAATTAATAATAATAGAGAAAAGTTCGAATGAAAATGTGGAAGAAAAAGTATACGTCGTTTGTGATTTTCGACACCGTGACAGGGTGTAAGGTGAAGGGAAACGGGCGAGTTTCAAAACGTGGATAATATTCGAACGCGTCAATTAATCCGAGTCGTCTTCGTTTTTCTAGAAACTAGAAGACCGAGGCTTCCGTTCGGCGTTGAAAAGTCGGAAAAATGTCCACGCGTTGCGGAGGGAGAGGCATTTGAAAAATGTGTGTCTTCGGGAATTGCCAGATTCTCGGCCCATTTTTCAAACGTTTGTTCCTCACCCACAAGCGGAGATTTTTCCGATTTCAAAATGCCGAATTGAAAGTCACAATATTCTAGTTTCCGGATGGACCGATCATCGTACGATCATCCAACGCGTCAGTTGTAATTGCATCCACGTTTTAAAACACGCCGGTTTTCATCGATCCATCCTCTATAATATGCCTTGCATATATACTAGTTTGCACATACCCGCGATAGATAGAAACTGCGTCGCACGGTATACAGATACAATTCTTTACGAAGTCATAAAAATTCGCAGAGATCGCAAATCACGCTATACAGCAAGATGTGGGAATTCATGAACTCCAGGAAGCACGTATTCGTCAGTACATACGACGAAGGTATAAGGAGGGTTAGGATGAGCAAAGGAAAATACGCCCTTCTAATCGAAAGTCCTAAAAACGAGTATATAAACGAGCGGGAACCCTGCGACACTATGAGAGTTGGAGGAAATCTCGATGCCAAAGGTTTCGGAGTAGCAACCCCCCTCGGTTCACCTTTAAGGTAAGTCTTGCTTTGTGAGAAAAGCTGCGAAGATCGACCCTCTGTCACTTACGAATCCTCCGAATAGATTAGAGAACAACAAAAAAAAATACATAGAAAGAGATATGGGATAAGAAGCGATAAAGACAGACCAGTGCTATTGCCTGTAGTTTGGAGTTGACGTTTGAAAGCGTCTTTCTTTCGATCTCTAGCACGATAGCTAATAGCTTTTCTGCCTGCGGTTATCCTCAGCGCTGTCTCATCGTGTTATCTTTTTTCGTTTTATCCTTCCTTTCCTTTTTGCACCGCCGTTGCCCTGACGAGGTTTTCTTTCTTTTCTTCTTCCCACTACTTGTGATTTTCTCGAGTTCTTTTTTCACTTTCTATTACTTTTTGCCGAAATGCGCGGTACTGGAAATGAAGATGAATATCCAAACCGGCGGATTCAAGCCTTAACATTACACTTATGTACGCCACCCTTCCGTTTAAAGTTGAAGTGAGGTCATCTGTTTTATTCCTTTACTTCATTTTCCTCGCGATTTTCGTCGATATTCAAGTTCTCAAATCGTTGATCTCGTACGATATTCTCTTCCAGGGATAAAATCAACTTGGCCGTTCTTTCGCTCACGGAGAATGGAGAACTTGCTAAACTGACGAACCGATGGTGGTACGACAGGACCGAATGTAAGCACAGTGACAAGCAAGATGCATCGAGGAATGAATTGTCCTTGAGCAATGTGGCGGGGATATTCTATATCCTGATCGGTGGCCTCTTGGTCGCCCTTGCCGTCGCGCTTTTGGAATTTTGTTACAAGTCGCACACCGAAGCGACTAGAGCAAAGGTGAATACATTATCAATGAACATATGACGCTATGAAACCAAATTCGATCTGCATGAGGACCGAATCGGCTCTTCGACCAGCGAATCGAGATTTTTTTTATTCTACTTCTATCGCGATAACAATATCGTCGATAATTAATGAAACTCTCGTGAAATCTGAAATCAAGCTCATGAAGCTTCATCGTGATTTCAATGGAAGCTAAGAAAAATGGTGTTCTCATTTTTTTTTACTATACCCTAATCAGCATACAAATCATACTAATATCGCGCATATTTTCAGATACCATTGTCAGATGCGATGAAAGCAAAAGCAAGATTAACGATTGGTGGTGGTCGAGACTTCGACAACGGACGGGTATGTATAAAATCATTAAATTGCATACTGCTTTTATCCATAATATACCTATATATATAATACAATGTTCACAATCGACCATTGACAATACCCATTTTTGCATTATCTCCCACAAACATCTTCGGATAGATTTATAAAAATCGTTATGGAATACTGGAAATCAAAAAAAGAATCACGTTCGTGTTACTATCTCTACCTCGATAAATCGAGACGTTATTCTCATTCATTGACACTCGCATTGAAATGAAAAAGACAAAAATGAGATAAAAAAAATTTGCAATTCAACTTCAACTGAGCGCTTTCTTTCTTTTTCTCTTCTTCTTTTTTGATAGAGTACCAAAATTTCCAAATTTTCTATAAAACACACCCCCCAAGTTCGTGAATTAAAAACCTGCAATCCAGAAACGTACCTACCTAAACTTCGCCTATATATATATGTGCAGTCTCTATAGGAGCTTACAAAGTTGGATACGTATATAGACAAGGGTTCGCTTCGCTGCAGAATGCTCGAGCAAGCGATGCGATCTCAGGTCAAAGGCATAGTTTTCATATAGTCAAAACTTTTTGATTGATTTTGGAAACCGTGCGCTTGGCCGTCCGACTATATAGGTACATATACCCAGACTCTACATTAATATATTATGTCATACCTGTATACATATGCCTATACATACTTAGAACAACACGCTTGGCATGCATTTAGCAGCGTATTATTAATCTACGTTATTAATAACGTTTCAAATATCGTTTCCTTCCAACTCATTATAATCGATCGATTGATCGATTTCAATGGCAAACGAAAACAATTAAAAAAAATATATACATATATATAAACACCGACATATACATATATTACATAGAGCTGTGTGATTTATATGAGCGGCTGGCTGAGTGTTGCGTTTTTCAGTTCATTACGTTATTATTTATATCATTTGTTATGATTATGATGACTATTATTATTATTATTATTATCACCGCCATCATTACTACATGGTTATGGATTTTGATATGGAAGACGTACGTGTAGCATTTCGCATTTCGTTTCTATTTTGTTTTTGTCTCTAGTGGTACGGACTGCAGAGTTAGACGGAGGATGCATGCGCCTATCCCGGGACCATATGTGAGTACTCTCACCCTTAATTATCCCCTTTGTTACGCTGTTTTTGTATCATACTTTATACTTCATATTCGATATTTTTCAAGCAAGAAATAATGAATGAACAGTAACAAATCGAATTCATTGAATTTATAATTATCAACAGAAGAAATCTTGAAAAAGAGGAATAAAAAAACAAAAGGAACCCAAATCGATTCGTTTTTTCTCTACCCAGACTTTCAACCTCGAACTTATTAATTCTCCATTCATACAGTATAGCATCGGCATCGGCATCGGCGTTGATATTTTTTTACTTCGACCTCGTATTATTTATAAGACTGATTTTCATTTTTCTATCTACTTCGTTTGTCTTTTTTTCTTTTTTTTTTCTCCCTTCTTCTAATTTTTCTTCTCCGTCCGTATCCACCACATCCACTCTCATCGTCCCCTGTCTTAGCATTTTCGATTTCCATCACTATTATTCCCTTCTCATCGAAGTAGCACCGATATCAGTGTATAAAATTGCATGCTTGCCCGTTCACACATTACCATACTTGTACACACATATATGAGTATGCATACGAATATTTCGCTTGAAATCACAACGAGGAAAGCATGCAGCTTGTATAGACGATTGATACGTAGGTACGCGGCTTAAGTAACTGTGATTAGTTTATCCGAAGATAAACGATAAACGCAAGTGAATTCGTTATTAGTACTTGTATGATATGTTGTATCGCATGAGCCGATTGCTTGGTACGAAAATTGAGAAACGTTTGTAGTACATACATTGCCGAATATGATTTTTGTGGATTCTTGTCACTGCAATTGGCACATTATTATTATCTAATTATATTTTCCACTCTTGTACATACCTATGTTATATACATTATATATTCTAGAAGTATAACGTACGCCTGAGAAACGCGTGAAGAATTATTCATAAGCGTATAATATCGACGAACGATATTTCGTTTCTTTTCATTTCTTTAGTATTTTCTTTCCTCAAGAATACTATATACTGCTCCTAGTACTACTCACTCACATTCCATCGCCACACAATCCGAAAAACTGCTCGTTTCAGATTCAATCGAAAACTAGCAAATCTTAGGTTCGGGAGTTTGACCGAAGTTTGCTTTATTGTTAGTTCTCATCCGAAATCCGAAACGTGCTTTTTCATTTTCTTCAACCAGGCAGCGATATCAGACTCTGGATTTCATTATAAACAATAATAATAATAATATAAGGATATAAAAGGCACATTAACATTATTATTATTACATTTATATAATATACATTCAGAGAAAAAAAACTGTTTTTTGTTCAGCTGCTACCTCAAAAAACAGTTGTTGGTGGCAAAAAAACAATTCTCGCCCAAGCTGAGACCCGATCGGACAATATCTAGAGATCGCGCTTCTCGTTATCGGCTTCACATTTGAATAACACGTAAAAAATTTGAACTCAGATTTTTGTTAAATTCCGCTCAAGTTATGCGCGATACGGAAAAATACTCAGAGAACTCTTTTGTAGGAAATTTAATTTTCTTTAAAAAAAGTCTCTAGACCCTTTCTCGAGTCTTGTGATTTTCCAGAGCTGGCGCATTTTAATATGAATTCTCTTGATTTTTGTAAATTTTAACGGTAGTTAAAAAATATTTAAGATATTAAAATACATCAGAAATAGTTATTTGTGGGAGATAAAATTTCTTGTGACACAATGTTTTATTGGATATTACGATGTTTCGAAAGATAATTCAATTCGAATGTGACCTCTCTTTCAATTTTCCATGACTTTTGGGTTAGACCGAATCGACGTTCGAGAAAATGTCAGGAGACTGTTTTTAAAAAAAATTGAATTTCCTACAAAAGAGTTTTAGGAATAGAACAGAGAATCTAAGTTCGTATTCTTTACATGTTATTCGAATGTGAAATCGAAAACGAGAAGCCCAACCTCTGAATATTGTCCGATTGAGCTCAGCTTGCGCGAGAATCGCTTTCTTACACCGAAAACAACAGTTTCCTGAGGAAGCAGCTGAAAAATTATCTTCTATCACACGTGCATGAGAAAGCCGATTTTTCGCGCCTGTGCAATGTCGTGCGAACAAAACGACTGCAGTTTACCGACCGAGGGCGTAAAGAGTCTTCGCGCATGCGCGCAAGGCCAATATTTATTTTCACTATACCTGGACGGAAAGTATCATATTTTCGCCCTGTCTGAGGGGAAAATATAGAACTTTCCGTCACAGGTATGGCGAAAAATAATATACGCAACACGGGAAATAGTGAAGTAGACCATCCCAAACTGAGTATTTGCCTCGCCTTCGGCTCGGGTGACAATCTCGCACGCAGTTTGAGATAGTCTACTTTTCTTCCCTAGGTGCGTACTACACTATTTCCTTCCTAGGGAGTGGGAAGGAGACGCAATTTCGCTCCCTGCCGCTTTCCAAAAATCTGGCTCGGAAAATCGGCATCTTTTCATGCATGTGCACTAAGAAGTATCGCGTGTAACCGTATTCTTCTCCCTGGTCACAAAATATACTTTTTTTTTCTCTGAGCCGTACTAATATGCACACACACGCACACACACCTGGTAAACATCGCGTGAAAATAGAAAACGAAAAAAGAGATGAAAATAGATTTTGCTTTTCATCGTGTTTCATTTTCCTTCACGTTCGAAACGCTGAAAATGGAATACAGTAGCTCGTGGTATATATCTTTGATACTTGACGTGTTAATGGAATAAATGATATTTTGTTGAAAATACTTGAAGAAGAAGCATAGAAACACCCCCCCCCCCCCCCCCCCGCAAGAAAATAAAATAATAATAATAATAATAACAATAATGGTAATAATAGTAATAATAATTGATTATAATTTTTCAGTACTACGCTCCAGCGAATGCAATCGGCAATGCCGAAAGCGACCAGGTACACAGCAATACCCACACGCAGGTTTAGGTTCGTCTGATCACACGCCCCACGCCCCACCCTCACCGCCCCCGCCCCCACCCCCGCCACCGCCGCCACCGTCATCGTCGTCAAGACCATGCAGAAGCGTTACTTTTGCCGAATCACCGCAAAGAAGTCCTAAGCCTCGGCGAAGAGCGAGTATGGCTACGCTAGATGTAGCCGTACCGTGGATGCCGGCGCCACAAGGTAATTGGAAAAGTGGAGATTTAGAAATCAAAAAAAGAAAACCAGAGTATGTGACCTGAGCCGGAAGACATACTGTGTGTATATGTATATATTTACTACACAAGTATATACGATATATTATCTATACTTCTCAGCTCCCCAAAATAACAATTCGATAAATCGAAAATCAAAGAAAAGCATCAAAAATGAACAAATTCTTTTCTGATCCCAGTGGGTGGGTGTTCCCGTTGAAAAAGAAAAAAAAAAAAAAATAGTACCTATACTACATACCTACTTCATTTTAATCCCACAATGTTTTTCCCCTTTTTTCTTCTTTTTGCTTTTATCTCCATGCATATAGGTACGAAATAATAAGATGCATAATCAAATGACCACGCTCACGAGAGGGATGGTCGGGTAACATATATAATCAATTATTAATAATTATTGATAATAATTGATAACAATAATAATAATAATAATAATTGATAATAATATAATGAATAATCATTAATAAAATAAACGTTTGTACATTGTAAATAATTGTAAGGAAATGAAAATTTAAAACGAAACCAATTAATATATTATTAATAATATTTATGAATATATATAGTATATATACCTATATATTGTATACAATATACGTATGTATATAATACATATATATATATATATATATATATATTATATATTATACCGGTGTAATTTATACTATAGTCGACAGAATCCAATACTGTATGGTAATATAATTATGGTCCCCCGGGGTGGGTGCATGTGCAGCTGATCATTATTGTTGTTATTATTATTATTATTATTATTATTATCATATTATACGATATACATAATATTATGAGAGAATTTTTGAACTGCCACGTTATATACTATACATAAAAACTAAATAAATGAATAAATAAATAAATGTAAAAGACGATATCGAGACCCGGAAATGAGACGTGAGGTGAGGTGACGTATAATATTATACCTTATATTATATGCTTCGCGCGTATGATGAAAGAATATAATTTCATAATTTCGTAAAATAGAGAAGTGAAGAACAGCAAATTATGAGAAAAAAAAAGGAATCAAACAGAAATCAGAACAATCGCGGTGCAGTCGGACTCGAAAAAATAAAAAAGAATAGAAAAAAAAAAAAAAAAGAAAAACAATTACTATATAATATATAATACGTTTAATATATACGTATAGTATGTATATTATTATTATTAATATTGCGAGCCGGTGATTATAGTTTCAATTGCGGAAGTGTGAATGATAATTATCTGTGCGACTGATGAATACGATACTATAATAATAATAATATGTAAGTTGATAAGTATAATATGTGTATTTTTAACTGATTAATAATAATCGCGTAATTATGTGGAAAAGAACGAGAAAGGAAGTAAAATGAATAAATAAATGAATAAATAAATGAATAAATAACGATATGATTAGTCGATACAATTGGTTATATATCTATCAAAAATATGTTACATACAATATATATATATATAATTATAATTGAGCCGAACTATATTTATTTACTGCCGTGTATTATTCATTCATACATCATTTATATCATTTACCGACGTGTATATTTATTCATTTATCTATTGAAAACGATGTTGTTATTATAATTATTATGGATATGTTGAGTTAATTATAGTGAATATGGCTGAATTGTCGTATGTACGGATAAATAACGATTTACTTATAGGTATGTACACATACATACGTCGACGACGACACACTAGCCTGCAGATATACAATTTATGCATATGCATAGGTACATGCATACATAAATACATACATTATATAAATATTCTTCCATCACCTGAAACAGTTCACCCGTAGACTAACATCAACGACGAAAACCTTGAAATAATTTCGCCGATCAAGTTTCAGTTTTGCTGACCATAAGAATGTATCCTTTTCGTAGGGAAATCTGAGGGTGGCCCTTGTTTGGGGTCGGTGCAATTTCGACCGCGACCCCCCCCCCCAGACCGGTTCGAAATGAATGAATAAAAGTCTGGGTGAAATTTAGAGTTCTTTAGCTCAATGGGAAAGCATGCCTGGAAGCCCGTGCTTTTGCCCGTCCAACTAACATAGGATTTCTCATCGACAAAATTCATGAATATTTCCGTGCCTGTTGTACGCTGGAAAAATCCGCCATTCCGACGCTTTCGTAGTACCATAGTTAGTAAGTATAACGTAGAAATTCTCACGGCCATCTACAATCATATTTCACAAAGTAGCCGCCACCGAAAGATTCTAGTTTTGGGAAAATATGACTTTTTCTCGGTTGCGGCTACTCTGCGAAATGTGATTGTAGATACCTAAAACTTTACTCTCAAAAACTCAAAATTTTAGCGAAATGAAATAGTTAGGCACTTTCTGCTAAAATACGGCATCCAATCAAAAAAGCTTCATTCAAATTGGTTGTTTGGTTTGGGAGTGGTGACGAATCGCGTTTTCCAATTACAACAATGCTTTCGACAATGTGTAAGAATGGGCGCAAATGGGTCTTTAATGGCACCTTAAAGCTAGATAGCTCAAATTTCACCCATATTTTTATTTATTCCTTTTTGGACCGATCTAGGGGGTCGTGGTCGAAATTCCACCGAGACTCAAACAAGGGCCACCCTAGTAGGTATACCTCTAGACCTACTGACCAAAACCAATGTCATATTCTATACAATACAATTATTATACGACACTGTATGTACACACGTGTATATATAAAGATATATACATTATATACATGTGTACAGATCGAGTTCAAAGTAATCTCGTCAGATTATTGTTCGATTTGAACTTCTTCTCTTTGTTTTTCTTTTTTTGTTCAATTACTTTTCGTCACGCAAGTGAATTTACTTTGCACGGTCCTGATCGGCGCATCGAGAATTGAAATATCTGTTGGTTTTTCGTTTTCTGTTTTTTTCCGCTTCTCTTCTCAAACAATTGGATGTATGGATTGGAGAAATTTTGAAAGCTATTTCATAACCTTCTGGTGAACGATCAGTATTAGTGATAACAGAAACGATATTTTACATTTCATAAACGAGATTGCCAGGCCAGTGTGAGTCGAGGCTGTAGTCTATACTGTAATTAATGATTGAAACACCTATTCTAGCCCCTCGAAAACGAAGAAAATAAAACAAGAGGTTTGCCTGAGATCACGACGAAGCTCAAAGAATCAAAAAATTATCGGTTAAACGATTTCTTCCTAAATCTGATAAAATACGTTGCGCTCTTACTATATATACTTTGCATCAGCGCGCAAGTGCAGCGCATCAGGAATGTTTCTTTCTGGGTGCCCGGTAACGCTAGATTCAGCCGTTATAAGACGCCATTGGAGTCGAAGCCGGTAATCTAACCTAGCTAACACAGGCAATATTCATTTTTCTTTGAATTCGATCAATGTTTTTCAAAAAATGAACTACTCAAACACTTTCTGCCATCATACTCTACGAATTCTGAAAGTTTCGTCCGAATCGAGCGAGTCGTTTGCAAAAATTAACAATTCTCATTTTCGAAACGGTTTCTGCACATTTGACAGCGAGTCCCCTATGGCACCTTAAATATTCCTACCGGCAAAAATCCAATGCGAGCTCACATATGATATACTATATGTGTGTATACAAACTATATAGGTACATTGTACAACGTCGAGTCGTACACGTTGCATAATAATTGTCTCTTGTATGAAAATTCTTTGAAAAAGTTGATTTCTTTTATATTTTATTGAATAATTTATATCTTCTTAATGTTAACATTTTTATTCATATATTTCCGTTTGTTTCGTCGAAAATATTATATTGATCATTAAATTTGTGGTGGATTTTCGAATAAGGCTGCGCGGCGTGTCCCGCGCTGAACGAACCGCATACATATATCATATCGTCAGTTTTTACCAATATAATTATGATTATTCAAGGAAATAAAGAACAAAAAATACGAAGATAAGGGAAAGGAAGTAAAAGAAAAACGAAGAAATTGATAAATTAATAAAATGCGACGAACTAAAATGAGAATGAAAATAAACAAATGAATGAACTAAAAACTAAAGTCGGATACTATTAAATATACATACGATAAAAAATAAGTTTAAAATAATTGAATCAATAATAATAATGATAATTAATGAACGATGAATTGTATGGTGCGTATATTATAATGACATATGTATAATTGTATACGGAGCGTTGCCGAGACGAGGTAACGCGGAGATAAGACTAAGTTGCTGAAAAAAGAAGAAGAAAAACCCGCCAAAAATAATGTCGACGCAGTGTGATCATTCAAATCTATCGTATACTTGTAACGACATTCAGAAGATAAAAAACGACGAAAACGAAAAACGAATAACAAAAAATAATTTGAAATAATCAAAAGAGGAGGAGAAAATGAAAAAAATTAGAAAAATTAAATAAAACGAACATAAAAGCAAACAAAAAAAAAAATATATATACTATCCGCATTATTCGCGATATCAAAAATTGTTGAATTTGTAAGCGAGCGTTAATCATTTCGTTTTCAAAATCACAATCTTCTGTTTCATTGTATATTATGTATTATGTACATATGCACACTACTACTACACATAATCATTGATTTTTGACACAAATATAGAAAAAAAAAAAAAAAAAAATTAAAATGATCTATTCATAAAGCCACAGATCCATGATCCATGATAGAGTTTATAAAATATGTATATCTATACATATTGAAATTAATTGCATTACAATAAATTTCTCGAAGACCTCTTGAATAAACATATACTATACGTTACGCGAATGAAGAAATGAGAATCATCATAAATAAGCGAACGAATATAAAATGAATAATTATTACCAAAAACGAAAAATGATAATTAAGCAAGAAAGAATCACAGAGCAATGAAAAAACAAAAAGAATTAAAAAAATCAAAACACAGTAGAGCAGTTTCAAAACAGCGTCTTCCAGTCGCCGCCGCCACCACCCGGTATAATAACGAGCAAACAAGCAAACACATGATATTCTGAAATATGGTGAATCGCAGATATGTGTATATCCATGCCATACGCAACTAGACATAATATGCACGATCTACCAAATTTCACATTATTGAGATTATTGACGAAATTTCACAATGAAATAGATACATACATACATACGTCAAACTACATACGCATATGTATTATATAATATTATATATATATATATATATATATATATCTATCTATCTATACATGTGTGTATGTAAATATATATGATGTAAAACGGTATGCAGCATGTAAACGAAATAAAACTTGCATACGCATCGTACACATACATATATACATATGTATAGGTAAATACACTATCGTTTTAAATAAAATTTTAATGTACAAACCAAACGGGTATCGATTTACTGGTCCTTTTTTTTGTCCCTCTCGTCCTCTCCCGCGCCATAATTGATGCGAATCTGTAATTTAAACAGTATCCTTTGTTATTTCAGCTAATTTCATGTGAACCGAGATTCACGATTGTTCATAATTATATTAGCTAGGTAAACAAGTATATCAATAGATTTTAATGCCGGATCTATGAACAGGATTGGCCTCGGAATTAATAGATATCGAATAACCAAGTCTCTCTGCTTCTGCTGCGGTGATGGCGGAGGCGAAAGTTAACGGGGAAACAAATGAAGCGAAGATGATTTACCGCCGAACGGAGGAGAAGAAAGGAGGATGTAATTTCCCGAAAAAATACAGAACAAAATATAACGAGCATGATTCATTTCTTCCTCGGCGTAGAAGCACCTTCCCCAAATTATGTCCGCAATCGGAGAAAATGATAAAAATTTGAAGGTTTCTAGTCAAACCTCTTGTCAGATCGTTAGTCACAAAAATAGAAAAAACAATTTCGGATCTAGGACGGGTGCGGATCGCCACAAAAGAGAGAAAACAAAACAAAACGAAACAAAAAATAAATAAATAAATAAATCCATAGAAAAAATTATGAAACATGATTGAGATTTGCGTTTTCTATAAATTGATCGCGGAGTAGCCCGAATCCGTGATAATGTAATAGATTTTGGAAAAAGTCGAATTAGGTAGGTACACGACTGAATGTATTTCTATGCGGAGTCATAGCTCGAATCTCGGTCGACACGCATGCTCGTGCAGGTATATATATTACGTGGTAAAAGAACAAGAAATTGTTCACCTCTTATCGAGCGTGTTGAAGGAGTTCCAAATATGTAGGCACCACCTACCAACCTATACGGTACAAATGAGTCGCGTGCCACGGGGCTAACCGTGGGTAAGAAATCGGATGGCAAAGGGGATGTATACCCAGCAGTTAACGGTTGTAAGAAATAAAAATGGTCAATATATATACAAGGGGATATAGCTAGTGGGGTTAGAATTACGTGCGGCGCTTTACAGCCCTTAACTAGTCTCTGCGTGCAGAGTATTCATCATGGTGCGATAAGCTTCTTCCGGTAGTAGAAAGAAGAGACCGTTAATGATAAGGTGAAAAAGAAGACGAAAACAAAAACGAGAACGAAAAGAAAAAGAATAATAACCAGCCTTGTCTTTTCGGTGTAGGTATAGGTAACGTTGTATGTACGCGAACACAAAATGAGTCAGCTCTCTTTTTCTCTATCTTCCTCTCTTCTACTCCATCTATCTATCTATCTATCTGTCAGACTATCTCTCTCTTTCTCTCTGGAGATTTGCGCCCCTACTCGGTCACGCTAATTGAAATCATTTCGAACGCGAGCGGGCCGGGCCGGGCCGGGCATGATCAATTCCATAAACGAGGATGAAACGACGAGTCAATAATTGTTGAGACAAATTATTAGCTATCGTCAAGGTGTTCTGAGCACGGAGTCACGTGAGCGGTTTTAGAGTTTTTCAGAATCTCGGTCTTATTTTTTCACAAAACTTCGTATCGATCGGAATTTTTGGCGAAGAATGATTATGCGAGTGTCAAGAAGTGCGCGCTGGTCGACCAGGAAAAAATATATATCGTACGAATTTTCAATATATTTATTTCACTGCGAGACGGAATTCGAGATGAAATTTTACAAATTGTTCCATCAATAATTAGTACGATGATTCATCGAATCCAGTTGACCAGAGCGCACTTCCTGACACCTGTACAATTATTTTGTAAAAAAATCCCAAACGATTCGAAGTCTTGCGCAAAAATGAAACCGGGGTTCTGAAGAACTCTGAAACCGGTCACGTGACCCCGCGCTCAAAACTCCTCGAGCTAAATTCTGCCTTTTTCTATTACAGTCTCGACATTTTACACCCGTATTATAATGAACTTAAACGAACTAAGCTTCTCCAGAGGTCCTGTAGCCCCAATAGCCTACTAGGCATCACTTCAGGGCGCATCTTAATCGGTTGGGAACAAAAATATTAGAAAAAGATCTAGGATCCCGGCTACCGAGATAAGTAAAATGCGGATCGAGGATGAGAGTACATATGATTTTCATTCATATTTTTCATCCCTTGCCCATTTTCTATTCGCGCATTGCTTCTCAGTCTTTTTTCAAACAAAAAACACGACGTTCTCTTCCGCGTTTCAAACAATAGGTATACTCGAGACTGCGGCCTTTGGTGGTGATGGGTTAGTTACACACACGCGCGGGCGCGCGCGTCGTGAATTAAAACTGGACTTGATTAACGAACACGTTCACCGGTGGGCGTGTAGTAGTTACCCTTCGAACCAAAAAATAGAAAAAAAAGGGAAAAATTGGAAAACTTTGTTCCGCGGGATGATAAACCAGCAGCGTTATCGTCAGCGTTTTATCGATATATACTCGAAAACCGAACTCCCTGATGCCTGAGCTACGAGAGGTAACGCTAGGTACCGATACTACAACCCCTCCTCGTTACACAATCGCTGATATTGACGTGTTGTCCAAAAAGCTTCAAAAATTGTTCCCTGTTTCGCGACGCGGGGGGGGGGGGGGGGGGGGGGAGAGAATTTACAAAATGTTAAAGACCGGAGATGTATGTGTTCGTGCGCAACCAGCTACTGTAGGTAGGTCTACCTAAATAGCGCTGCGTACATTCTGAACGTGATATTTTACGAGCTGATGCAGCCGACGTACGTGTAACCTTTAATTATTGCCGGCGTACGTACCCCTGCCTCTGTCTCTGCCTCTGCCTTTACCTTCACCTCTCCCCTACCTCTAGCACCATGCACATAGGTTTTAAAGTCGTGTTCCTAATTAGATGAAAATGGTAATTTATACGCTGCAGCTACTGCAGGCTAAGGCTAGCGAACAGAGCAAGATATGTGATATATATATATGACCATCTTACGAGTACTATACGACGATTTTCTATGTAGGTATAACCTGCATACCTACATGGGAGAAAGAAGCTAGATGGTTGCTGGCTGCTAGCTACCGGCTAGTGGATGCTGCACACTATTCACCGAAGCTACGTTTCCTGCATACGAAACCGATTTATGGATCGAAGATTCAGAAGAAGAGGGAGGGGAGCGGAGTGGGGAGGGGAGGGAAGGGAAGGGGGCGAAGAGGAAATAAAAATGGTAAATTTACGTTCAATGGAGATGAGATGAGGCCTTCGTTCTATCCCATGCATTCCAATTCAAATCAGAGACGTAATACTGGCTGATGGTAGCTAGTCTAGTAGGTATACTTTTTGCTAATCAAAGTCGACTCTATCGCGCCCCACGCCGCCTTCTCTTTATTTCCTATCAATTTATCCACCCCTAGCCGATTTCTACAGCTCTTGAAATTCCTGCGGATTATCAACCTACGTACTACATATATACAACATACGTAGTTCGAACCGCATCTTGCGGTTATACCGAACTTCGGAGAACACGACCGTTTTGGAAATACCGAACGCGCTGATTACACGGCTAAACTGCAACAGACAACCGGCGGGTAAACTACTTTTAAGCATCTCCGATCGCCATTAATTAGTTTTCAAACTTCGAGACAGCCAATCACCGCGTGTGAACCAACCTCAAAACCAGTGGTTTAAATTTCATGCAAAATTCAAGAGTAATTGGGTAACCTGAGAAATGCACCAATATTCCGTAAAGTCGTTCGCAGGTCGTTAAACATTCATTGAGATAACTTTCTCCGCAGTCTGTAGCTGTGACGTCGGTGTATACTGTCTGCTACGGTACCGTACTCGGTTTATTTTTACTCGTGAGCTGTTCATGAACATGGCGTAGTGTAGCACCACAAATTTAACGCCTTAAAAACATCGGAGATTCTATTAGCGTAGCTCTTCCGGTCCAAGATTAGTGACAACAAATTTATGAAACCTAGAGCTCGAGCCGCGACGATTGAACGGATTGACTTCACAGCGGATTGGCATACCTCTAGATAAAGTCCAAAATTCGATGACGTATAATTTCAAAATTCAGGCTAATTCATTGAAGACCAATTTTTCAAACTTGTCCATGACACAGAAAATTGTTTGCACGTTTTTTCTCTCTCGAAGTTGATAACCGGACGAAGTTTTCGTATGTTGATCTTTTGAGAAAGAACGAAAGATAAAAAATCCCGTGAAGATAGAATTGAGAAGCTCGATAAATGATGACGCCAAGGAAGACTGAACCGAGGCGGTGACGTCTACCTGTGTATGTACCCACCGACGAAGTATACGTGGCTATAATAAGTGAGTCGCTAGATTTCGGTTTCCACTTCTGTAAAATGAAAGACCGCAGTGCGGACTGCATGCGATGGTTTATGCAGGAGCTAGAAATCCCAGGTACAGTTTTCGTATTCATATTAAAGCGAAAAGAGAGGCTTTTGCTGAAAGCCGCAGTACAGTTGAGCCCACTACTCTGGTGCATAAGGGGGGAAAAGCGCAAGAATTTTTCTGTTTTTCATTCGAATACCAAAAACGACAAATGTCAAAACTTCGGGTTGAGAGAATTTCTCTTCGAAACGGTATAGTTATGATAAAGAGAATATTTCGCGAATCAAAAATTTGATTGCAGATGCGAGGTTTGAACCCCGCGAAAGTTAAAAAAACAGCAAATGGCAAACACAGTTATTCGTTCATCTTTTCCAAAAGCTCAGTTTACAGGAGGAACGCATGAAGTTTGAAAATTGTTCGCAGCGGCGAATACCTATCGCACGATGCGATGGTCTGGGCAGAGGAGAGTGTTAATATTCCCCCGAATAATCAAATTTTCCCAACCTATTTGTGCCTGCATTGAAAGCCTGTAGCTTTTCTGACGCAGGGAGGGAGGGGTGATTGGGGAAACGTATAACAGAGTTTATTTAATGACAATGTCAACCACCGGGGTATAATAAAATCAATTTTCTCCCCGGTACCTACCCTCTCCATGCCTTTACCTACTCATATTGGTATGAGTCGAGTAGCGGTACGCGTGATCGCCAGCTACATCAATTATACAGTCAACGTCGCAAATTTTGAATGCCCGGAAGAAAACAAGACCCCGATAGAAAATAGCAATTGGGAATAGGGATACGGTGCAGATAATATCGTTGATAAAGATACAGCAATTTTGTCACCCCGTTCCAATTGCAAGTTGAAAAGACATACGTATATATGGGATATTCCATGGCGATTACCCGTCTGACGTATCACAAATTTAACACCCCACCCCCGCCCCGTCTTCCCCGTTGATCCAAGAAACTGTGATGCTTGGCAAATTTTTGTTCAAACTGAAAGAAAATCGCTGCTTTCGATTGATTATTAGTTTCAAATCTCTCGCGACTTTCGGCAAAGATCTTTACTGGCTCGCGATATTTTTCTCTGTGCGGGATGGTGTCGAGATAATAGATGAATAAAATATGTATACATCTGTTGAGATGGTCGTGGTCAGACTCAGACGTTGGCCGAGAAGGCGAGAGGAGTGGCCGACGTATGCACGACGGAGAAATAATTATACACTTTTCGGTACAGTTCGACGAGAGGAGAACAGAACGAGAAAAAGAAAAAATCGGTGCAGAATTAAACTAAACAAATAGCACCTAGCTGCCGGTGCAGAGGATACAGATGAATGATTTATGGGCTTTGGGAGTCGAGCAAGGTTTCTCTAGAGTCTGGAGCCCGGAGCTAACGATCAGCAGCACAGTTAGCAGATACGAGGATATGTATGTACCTACCTACATACAAGCGGCTAGCCAAGAGGCGCACGGCGGAATCGAGCCTAATTTCCAGTGTCTCTGAATATTTCATTTCATTTCCTCACTTTGGCTTCTCTATCTTGCCAACGAACGTACCGCGAGGGAGGCTAAATTTTATGGGTTAGGAAGCTCACAGCTGTTACGGGCAACGGTTGCATGGATACATAGGTGGTAGGCGCGTGCGGATTGTCGATAGAGAGGATTCCAAGTTGTAGTCAAATATTATACATATAATAATGCATAAAAGCTTGTGAAATGATTAACAATAAACGCAATTGACTTCAAAGATTCACGCGGTGTCCCGCTGCAGGTTCGCACATAAACCGTTATCGCAGATTACGTCCATCCCGTTAATTCTCGGGTTGTAAATTCATTCTTATCACGGCGGCGGCGGCGGCTACGTATACACATAGATATACATACCTGCGTTCGTACGGATATGCTCGTGCGTTTGTACATCGATTGTTTGTACGTACATTATAAATTTGACCGTCCAGTTCGAAAGAGATCACTCGGAGTAATTATCGCTATTACCTATATACACCTATTACAGACGTACCACGAGGTACAGTTGTTATTTTAATTGCATTATTTGCATTATTATTCAAATGTTGATGGCGGTAATGGCCGGCACTATACCGGTACGTGCATACATATATTATTATATGTTCACTTGGTAAAATGGATTTTCAGTTTATAACTGTTGAAACGTTCCGCGTATAAGTATAACGATATAATAAGGTAGTAAATAACGATACCGCAGGTGAATGATAATAAAAATGATAATAACGATATACCAGAAATCGAGAGAACTGTAAATTATTATCGCCATAGGACATGCAGGTACGTCTGTACCCACGTATGGATACGTATGTATGTATGTATGTACGTGCCTTCATATCATATGCCCAAGTATAGGTATATAATATGTATATACATATCGCACGATGCATCGCAAATATTCGTTCCGATTTTCCGAACGTATATAGCCATATACCGCAGGTATACGTACCCAGCAGCCCCTGTATAGAGTCAGTGATTAATGAACTTTGCGTCCGTTTCCTGTCATTTTCGAATTGAATGGCTTATCCTTTCCCATTTTGATGCTAATTATCACATGCCGATCGATATAACTGCATTCGTACACCTGGGAGGTACGTATATACGTCTACGTAGGTATATTCGTCCGTGTACCTATAGGCGTGTTGTACCTATAACCCCGACCTACTATAAGACACGCATCCGACAGGCACGTATTCGTGTGTATGTGCCCGAATTGCTTCGTGTGTAGACGGATGTGGACTGAAATTTTTGAGAAAACATCAAACGTCGCGAAATCGTTGGAATAATTATCTTACTTTCTACTCTCCTTCGTTCACAATACAGGACAAAATAATTTACGCATCGAACCCGGAACCCGCGGAACGCGATCCTTCACCCGCAAGCTCGTGCTTGTAAAATTTACGCACTAGTATCGCAAGTTACCATCTCGGCCAGCAGATTTGATGAATTTGCTTCATTAGCAACGGGGTATGTATGGTAGAATGTAGCGCGTACTAGTCACTCGCTTCCCCCGCCCTGCCTCCAGGTAAACAAATGATTTATCGACAACCATACATATAGTATACCTACAGGTAGCAAATTATACCTGTATTCAGGTAGCAAATGACTTGTTATCGATTATACAGAGCCGAGGATCGATACTCGACAAGCCTTGACACCGTATCAAACAAAGTACGTTATTTATTCCATATTACAACAATCTTGGATTATACCTGCTCAATTTTTGCATTTTTCATCACGAAAACCAATTATAGATACATCAGCTTGTGAATAGCCGTAAAGAGACCGATACCTACCTATGAAGTATATTCTTGAAAAAAAGAACCGAGCCGCCAACCGCGCGAGAAGATTACGTCTATTCTACTATTTTTTACCTACCGTCTATTTTACTACCTAATTTTGCATTTCGACTCTATGTATACAGGTATACAGTGAAGTCATATCTGTATACCGCGACGAAGCTTCAACCATTTCATTTTGCATCGACGGTACACGCAGTCTTCGAATCTCCCTTACCCAACCCAACTCAAAAAGAGTGAAAAATAGGAAAGAAGCAATCCGCCCCACGCGTAAAACTTTTTCTCTGATTCTGCCTTATCAACGCCGAAGATGAACTTCGACAGAGGGCAGCAACATGATCTTCACTTGGAATATTGCGTATAATCCGTATGAAACGAAGACTGAATTCCTATGCTCTCTGTATAGTACTTACGCAGCTGTCAGCCACTGTACAAACAATCATCCTCTTCTTCCGAATGGTCGTATATATTATAGGTATGAATTTTCGAAAGAAAATATTGTACGGCACGAAGAAGAATATACAGCGATAATTTTCGCTGAAAATAGTAAGTGAAAAATATGTTTGCCACAGCATAAACTCTGTGTGAGAGATCATCGGAAGGTATATCAGCTTATTCGCGTGAAAAGCAAAAAACAATAAGCGACAGACCGAGGGTTAATTTATTTCAATCTCATTCCGTTTTATCTATTATTGTCTTCATCTGCGTCCACGCGAAGTTTCAAATCCTCGAAAACCATGTCTGGTTTCTTACGAGACGAAGCTGCGGCAATCTAGCTGCACAATATATATGTAAAGTACAGAGTAAAATTTCGATGTTCGCCATGTTTTACGCTTTGCATGGTACAACGACGCGCAATACTATACCATACCGAGTTCAGTCATGATATCTGACGGTCGTCCAACCCGAGGCATTATGTACGCGTATATGTACATATGTAGATACATGCATATACATATATACATACATATATATACCACCCCATTTCGCAGTTACGTATGTATGCATGTATGTACGTGATGCAGAGAGGAATAGTTAGAATTTAGAGAGAGCCCAAGAGCTCCGGGCACATCCATCCTGATGCTCCTCGTAGTGGGTAATACGTAGTAGGTATGTATATACATACATGCCTACTTTCAGCCAACTTGCGCAGTATTTTGCTTAACGCGCGCACCCCCACTACCAGCTTTGCAATGCACGTCATCATATTATCCTCTGCATTCTGTTTATAGTATACCTGTACGTACGAATAGTATCTGTGCGAAACTTTACATTTTCCAGTATACCTACGCATAACTCGGCACATAAATATGAATTTTCACATACGTATTGTATACGTATCCGGATACGCCTGTTTTTCCGTAAATATAGACCTTGTAGGTATTTCGAATCACCATCCGCGCGCGCGCGTTATGTGATAAGTACGCGCACGATAAAATATAGTTAATAACAGAATTATCCCGCTCGCATTCTCGTCCATGCTCATTGTCAGCGTTTGCCTTCCCTGCAAGAGTTCAACCCTTTATTCTTTGTCTTGCTTCTCTCTTTCCCACTCTTTCCCTTTCCTTTTCCCTTTCGCTCCCTCCCTTCTTCTCTCCAGCCCTTCAGGCCTTCTTCAGCCCTTGCCTAAATTCTCAACAGCCTCCCCGTCGCGTCGCCCAGGATGATGCCGCCACCGCTTCTCCTGCACTTGGCGCATGCGTAGAAGCGATGTTTATGTGGTCCCGCGAGAGTATAGGAATGGATAGAGAGGTGGGAGGCAGGAGGCGGGAGGCGGGTTAGGGGTATTCTAAATATAGACAGGGTTGCCGGGCTGCAGAAACAGCCGCCGCCCTTCTGAGCTAGGGGCGGCGGTAGCGGTGTAAGCGGTGGAAGCGGTGGAAACGGCGGCGGCGGCGGCAGCAGCGTCGTCGGTGAGAGCAGCAAGGTCGCGTCATTGATCTGGCGGGGTGGACGTGTGACGCGCCCAGTGACGTCATAGCTTGACCCGCGCGCAAGGTAGTAGCGCCCTCGCCAACAGCGTGTATTTGAAAGCCGCGAGGGGCGGGAGGGGGCGGCGCGGGGGTTGGTCAGAGCGAAAACCCCGTTGCCTACGGCGCCGCGGCCCCGAGTATAGTCGTTTTCGCGGTATCTTAACTCGTGAGCGTCACGTGCTTTTTATTTGTTCATTTTTTGTATTTGTTAATTTTTTCTTTCATTTTTTCCATTTTTTATCCTTCTTTCCGTACCAGATAGATTGTTATTCATGCGTTCGTAATTTGTTGCCTTTTCATTTTTGTCTCCGTTAGAAACTGATTGTCGGTAGACATAGACACATTATTTCGATACATGATCTATATCAATATCAATTATGTGGAGCAGAAGTATTGATGTATGAATCTGAGAGCAATGTGAAACACGAGGAAGAAGCAAAATTCAAAAATCACCTAATTCGGAATCCAAATCTACCACGTCAATCCGTTCATAATTGAGAAGCTATCGCGGTGCGCCACGATCAGTTTTTCACTTATCGATAAATTGGATGAATTTTTTTCTGTTCTTTCAAAACTTCAACGATCAAGTGTGCCCGTGAGCAAGGTACACTCATATTTATTACACTCGCACACGTTTGTTCACACTGAACGAGATTGACGTTGCTGAGCGGGCCAGGTTGTATATTACCACGTACAAAATTCGGACGGAAACAATTCCAGCTACCGAGGCGAAAAACTTGGTCGATGATAATATTTATCGTTGATAATAATTTCAGAAACATACAGGAATGATTTTGTATTTCATTTTTAGATGATTCCGAATTTTAACCTGTGAGAGCCCGCGTCATTTGGAGAAGATTCAGCCACAGCTCTTTGTCAACAGAACATGGACCGAACGAATTTCAAATTTTACCTAAACTCCCGAAGAAGCTATATGAAAGCGTATCAGAATTCGAAAAGTAACAATTTCTGGAAAATTAAAATACCTATTAGTGAGTATTCGAAAATGTTTACACGGCTTTCTATTTCTATGTATACCCACGAATGAACATATCTTACGTAGAACTGTAATCAGATGTAGGTTCGCATTCCAATCAATGGACTGATCATCATTGATCTTCGATGAATAATTTATTTGTGAAGGTAAAAACCCTTTCCGAGTACTCTCTCTTCCTCGCTTCCTTCAACAAAAATAGAAAAAGAAATACATGCCGTAAGTATGTAGGACATACCTCTGTAGTAGATTCGACAGAGCGCGAACCGGAGCGGTTATAGTATGTATGTACCGGCGACACGCAAGTCTGACCACAAACTTGTACTACTACTGAATCCTCTCGAAGTAGCAGCTCGCGTTTATCTGCTACCTAAATTCAACGTAATCGATGTAGATCTGCAGCAGTGACGAGGGACGCTCGCGCTGGTTAACAGTTTAGTAGAATGTCACGCGTAGGGGTGTAGAAGCCAAAGAAAGGGAGACAAAAAAAAACAAGAAAAGATAAGAGATAAAAAAGCGAAATGACAGAAGCAGCAGGAAGGGGAAGAAAGGGAAAGTGAATCCGTAGTCTCGTGGTGGCAATTTAAAGCGACAACTTTGTCCTACGACGTTACAAAGTTTCAACCCTTTCTCTGACAGATTCAAGTTAGCCCCAAGCCTCAAGGTACTAGACGCTCTTTCGCTCTCTCTCTCTCTCTCTCTGTCTCTCTCTATACCTCTGTCCTTTTCCTAACTCACTCTGGAAGGATGTGTTGGTCCGAGAGATAACAATCTCCTTAGAAAAAGAGGGCCTCGAATAAGGAGTCGGAAGGGAAAACCAAATGAAATGTTGAGAAAACCACGGAAGAGAAAAGGAGTTCTAATCATGCCCGTTTGACTATTGTAGTGAGCAAGTCGAGGTTCCGCGTCATTTATGATGTGAATCAAACGAATTTTCAGCACAGAAATAACGTGCGCTCTCTTCATGAAACATTTTGTGGTTCTAGATTAAAACAATGAGTTATATAGGTATGCCGCTTGAGGATACGGAATAGAGAGTATGCCCGGGTCCATTGAGAGCTACCCGTCCATCGCTTTGTTTCAACATTACTATCTCCCGCAAAGTTGCTTATTTTATGAATCATTAATAATTGGTAATCATCTCGCAAACCGGTGACGATTCTTCGGTCGCAGAGGTTACAGATATAAGCGAAACTGTCATGTCCGAAGTGCATCACACGCAAAATTCTTCGTCAATAATAGCCTCGATGTAGAAACGAAAGATAGAAGAGTATGAAAGGGCAAGATTTTTCAGAATAATATTCAACAATTGTCTATTTGGTCTGAGTTTGTTCTGTAAAAGGGGAAGAAGAGAAGAAAATGAAAACCCAAAGAATGAGGCGTCAAAAAGAAAGAAAGAAAAACGAGAAAGTAAGCTCAGTAAAGGAAGTTCAGGGTTAGATATGCACATACAATACATGTTATACATGCTACATATATGTAGCTATACGTGTGCGGATGAAACGTTGAGATTATCTCTCTAGTTCTGAAACATAATGTGAGAGTTTAATAAAAAATTTTTTGAGTTTATTATAGAGTAAAACTGAGCTTTGCATGGGTAGGTAGGTAGAGGTAGGTAGATAGGTAGATATACCGGGCGAGAGTAGACAGACGGAGGAACTTTGGTAGAATAGCTTCACCTCCAGGGAGGCATGCATGAATGAATGAAAAATACGAATGGAGAGTGGTGGATGTGGTATGTATATGTACATACGTACGTACATACACACAAACCAAGCATGTACCGAGCACGACCGACTACTGTAAGCACAATATAGGAAAAGTATAAAACGAACGAATAAACTGCATCATCCCTACGGAGACGATGATGCCAGTACTTATCACTATGATGAAACAAAAATTTATCTCTCCACCGAACGCGGACTCTATTCTATTCACCGCCTTCGAACTACAATTCATGAATTGCGGTTCAAGATCCTGAGTAGAGGAAATAATAAAATCTGCCGTCAAAGTCGGAGAATCAAAATGGAGAAATGACGAATTTGAAGAAAAAAAATAAGAATTCCTCACGCCAGAATGATCCTTGTAAGAAGAAATCCATGTTTCAGGACGAAGCTTTAGTTTCGGTAGAGATAGGCGAGCTAGCAGCGCGAAGGTGGCGGAAGATAGAATATGAAGCCAACGGCGAAGATCAGAAGCTTGCTAAGAAACGTGGTGTTAATTGTTGTTGACAGAGTGAAAATTACTGCGAACGTGTTGCCGTTTTGGGATACCTGCCGTAAGCGAAATCGCACAGTTGGATTTCGCGCTAACTATGTATGTATAAAATATAATACTATCTAGAACTACTATGAGCTTTTGAGTCGGTTGGTTTAACATTTGCAAGCTTCTATATTACGATTACGATTACGATTACCATTATATATTAATCGCAACGTTTGCCTGTTTGCTACGTGTCGTTGAGCATTTCCCTCCCCCGCTCTCTCTTTGCCTTTTCTGTCAGACCGCGCGATCCTCCCCACCCCCCGTGAGAGCGAAGGATGTTGCGCGCAGTAGTAACATCGTTCGAGCTCACTGGAGGCAAGTTGGTTGTAATTAAATAGCAACCCTGTTAACCTAAATTGAATTACGTGTCATCAGATGAAGTGGACCTTACACCCGATCCTCTCTTCTATTTTAAGATTCATTCATAATCAATGACGTGTACCTGGGCGATGACGTAGACGTGGATGGACGTACGTGGACGGAGAAAATACGGATGAAAAATGTGAGAGGCCGAGAGGCGGGATAAGTTTCCCCACGGATTTACCATATTCAAGAATGTCTCGAACCGCTCAACCTCGCATCGCCCTCAATTGTTACAACCCGATGCCCACGCGTTCATTCTGTCAATAGCAGGGAGCCCCTCCTCAACTAGATCCTTTCATCTTTCTGCGGTCTCCGCTCAGCGAAAGCCCCACTTTACTTTATTTAGAATACGACCAAGGATGAGCAGGTGAACCTATAGTTTCATATAAATTTTGGAGATTGATTTAGCGCGCGCGTTCCGTCCAAATATCCTGTAGAAGAAAGAATGAATTGAGAAAAATGAAGAGAAGAAAATAGAGTAAAGGAAAGACTAACACCGATTTTTGCGCCCCCTTCGCCGCACCGCACCGCACTGCACTGCATTGCACTGCACTGCATCGGTTTATTTGCAGCCTGGAGAATTCTCAAGTGCCCGAGTAAAGGAACTACTCTCGTTTATTTGACTTATTTACGAACATCAGTTTTCAGAACCCCTGCGCCATTTACAGAGTCCGATACTCCGGATTCGCTTTAGAGAGGCGCGCAAGAGTTGCGGGGGACTTTGACTGAGCCATTCCGTTGCTCGACAACTGTATTTACGTCCTCCGTACAACGTAGGGTGTGCATTCGAAAATTTATGTGCTTTTTTGATTGAAGTATATATATATATATATGTATATATTTTTCTCGCAGATACAAATCTGTTGAAATGACTGACTTGTTGAAAATAAGTTCAGCAATTCTCTGCGGGAGGAGTAGAATATACTATACAAATATTGTATACTATATGAATAACAGAATCATCATAGAACCACTTTCGTGATAAGGAGCTCGCGATTTTTACGAAATAGAATCACTGAATTTTCTTTCTCCTGTCTGATCGAGAAATAAATTAGTTATAACGCGGGTCTTCTCCACGGGGAATAATGACTTCGGAACTTGAAATATAGCATGAAAGTTTGAAAATTTATTAACGAAGATCTCGGCAGAGTTTTGAAGAAACGGAAGTGGCGAAAGGCGAGATAAAACCGAAGTTAATTTAGTTGCAAATGCAAATGCATGCGCAACACCGCGATTAAGCTGCAAATGAGGTTTGATAATCGTTCGAAACGACGTTAAATCTTCGGCGGATGGGTAGGTACGCCTAGAGAGACTCTTGGTGAAATAAGCTAGAACTATATAACGACGGAATCACCGCAGCACATAAACAAGAAACTCCTTCAACCTAAAAACTTTCAAATTGCACTAGCATATAACTTTCCAATTTCTGATGAAAATTAACTGTCTACTATAGAGAGGTATACATATCTATACAGTGTATCCCACGAGCTGCCGTGGCTTTTCTCAATACTAGCTCCCTCCACCCGAATGCATACAGTACGTAGGTGTGTACACACAGAGAATTCGCGGACTCACCCCGCAGCAGCAGCACTTTGAACTCAAATGACACCGCCACGTCTATATTTATACAGTATAAACATCTACTAGCTGCTCCGATGCAGCGAACCGAAAATCGAATTGCAACATCAACTTCCCTTGCGGTTAGCCGACTGGTCAATTTCAACAACGGTGTATGTGTTTCGCTTTCAAAGATCAACGCTTTGGTATGAGATGAAGAATAATCATTTTTCACCGTTTGACGCTCCAGAGGGTGAAGCTACTCCACTTCCTCTTCCCTCTACCTCTCCCGATCTCTCTCTCTCTCTCTCTTTCTCCTTCCAGCTCTTGAAGCCATGAAACATCCGGAGAATATTCCCGCAGTAGCGAGCTTTCCAGATGAATAATAAATTACAAGAGTAGTGAGCACATCCCGACTGCGAAAGGGTCGTGGGGTGGCTGGTCACAGATGCGCATCGTTCTACTACCGTAGGCTTACGTAGAAGCAGTATGCACTTTACTGCACTGCAGTGTAATGTCAGTTGGGGTAGTAGCGCGCTGTAGTAAAAGAGCCGTTAAACTCGCCGGACTCCGGAGGAAGAGGGCAAGAAAAAAGAGGATAGAAAATCGCTCCGATTCGAAGTAAATAATTGTCACGTATAGGTACAATACGTTCAGCCTTGGAATTAGCCGCCGAATTATCAATCCTCGAGTTTAAAATTTGGCGGGCGGGGGGAGAGGGGGGGGGGGGGGCAACACGTAGATAAAGGGGAGAAGAGAAGTCAAAACCGTTGAAAAAAAAAAAAAAAAAGTAGAATACAAGGATGAACGGAATTGCTCGACTTGAGCGGAAGCTAAATATCTGCACATATATTTCGCAACCCAAGTCTCTGGAAATGTATAAATGAATAAGTTGTGGAACGTCCCCCCTGCACGCTATTAACCCTTGTAAAAGTGGACGTGGTGAGGTAAAATATAAGCAGAAGTGTTTTGTTTCTTTTTCGCGAGGTCTGGATCAGCGGGAGTGTGGCGCGCGACAGAGAGAGAGAGAGAGAGAGAGAGGGCGGGAGAAATATATATTAGATTTACAAGAGCCGAAGGGAGTTGGAGTTAGAGCAAGAGCAAGGGTAAGAGTCAGAGAGGAGAAAGTCGAAAAGTCACGCAAAGGTTTCACCGCAGTGCAGCACGCAAGACGCGAGGCGGGGTTGGTGGTATGCCTTATGCGATAATCGCTTATACGTTAGGAAAAACAGCGAAAAGGCCTGACATGCCTCCTATGAGGCCTGAGATATCAAAGTCTCATTAATGTTCGTATGTATGTACCTATTTTCTCGCGCTTTATAATTATCCACCGAGCCATAACTCGGTCTTATTACAATAGCGATTATTATGAACAGATTACCTTCTCTCTCAACCTCATTATGCGTCACTCCGCCGCAGTAGGTATATTATTAAAATCCTATTTCATTCTCATACGGTATAAGAGTCTCGGACATTTTCAAGCTCTAAGTATACTAAACTTTTCCCTCAACTCTTTCGTTTCTTCTCTCCAAGAAAATTCGAAATCGAGGGTAAACCGACAGCCAGTCCGTCTCATCGATGGATCCGTCTAATTCTAGCACGAACTGTAACCTCAAGTTTCCGCGCAACGACGACTTCACTGGCGACGTCGTTCACGGAGCACCGCGCGCGAGGACATTAGGAACAAAAGTTTGATATCTCGGACAGGAAATCTTCAACTTCAGAAACGCGTTACCACGTGAAACTAGGTAAAAAAATTAGGCAAGCCGATACCGAGGGGCCGAAGAGTAATTTAGATTTTAGCATTCGTTTGTGGTGGTAGGTTCGATCCGAAGAGGGTGGACGGGGTAGCAGTGGGCCAGACCAGACCAGACCAGGCCAGGCCAGGCCAGGCCAGGCCAGGCACCACTTGAAGCCATAATCGCTTTTATCAACGAGTGGCAAAGTAGGTGGTGGTAGACGGTGAGCACGCCACCTTGTTATTTATTGATCGTGATAGCGACGATAAGCCAATAAGCGTTGTAATTATTTTTATTGATGCCAACATTTTTGTCAGCGGCAAGATTTACGAGCTTAGAACATTTCTCATCCGCGGCCCGGTTAGTAGCGAAAGATTTTCCCTCCTCACTTGCACGGAAAACTAAACCCTCGAAGTGAATAATCAGGTAGAAAACTTTTTCGGTAAAAAACCACCCCCCGGCCCCTGACAGAATCTAATATTCCCGTACAAAATAGTTATTCTCGAAACGGTTTTCCAACACGGAAGCTTGTTCGATGCGAATTTCGTAACGGCTGCATCGCCATTCAAATCTACACGGAGAGAATTTTATGAGAAATTTCACGACAATTTTCATAGCAATTGAGGAATATACTGGAGTATGAGGCTCTGTCCTATACAAATACGGAGAGAAGCTATATTTGTGGTTCACCTCGTCAGAATCGTCGCAAACCTCGTCAGAATTGTATCAACGCTTCGAAAACTGTACTGGACAGAACCTCGTACTCAAGTATATTCCACGATTACTATGAAATCGTTAATTATCGTTAATTTTCCAACAGAATTCTCTCCATGTACCGTTTATCAATTAATTCGCATACGTTTCGTTCTACCTCTTGCGCGAGTATCAATTCTTTGAATATTCCAAATTCTTGGCCCACGCTCGGTGAACCTACTAAATGCCTACTAAAAGTAGATTAAACGTAGAATTGAGCGGAGTAAGAAATTGTCAGAAAATTGTAACCAGTTTGGAATGGTGTACCTCATAAGCCCAGGTTACCGCGACAAGGCTCTTGGCCCCGGGCCAGGCCTGTTGAGCGCCACGCCCTGGGGAAAGGAACTATATAAAGCAAAGATTCAGGGCAGGTGCCAATCGGACAACCGGCTCCTGTATCACACCCCGTAAACCGTATCTATTCCCAACTCTCGGAGCCTGTTGCTTCACTCTAACGAGCGGCTAGGAGGAAATCAAGTCACGGCTTCTGACTGGCTACACCCTAGAGCATTGACTCGGGACCGTATAGTTTAACGGAGGAAACGAAAACCAACCGGTGTCATAATGGCGGACGGATGGGGGGGGGGGGGCTTTCTTTTTTGTTCTACAACTTTTCACGGAAGTCCGTTTGTCGAGGGCTCATTTGTCAAATACTTGAAATAATGAAAAACATCCTCGAATGTGGTTGGTTATTATTATATTATTATTTCTTTCATCTAATATTTCCTGGCTTCGAAGAGAAATAAATTTGCAGCATCTCCATTTCCCGGAGGTTAAAATCGACCCCAAAAAAGGAGAAAAAAGAAGTAACGGAGTTATCACCGACGACAGAGAAAAAAAGTAGTTATAATATACCTATAGATTTCCTCGAGACACGCATCAGTCCGGGGGGAGGGGATGAGTTTTTCTCAACGATCCTCTCGTGTAAGGGGATTTATCCCTGGTCGATAACAATCGCGATATAGGGCGATAGAAATAATGCGAAGAAAAAACGGTTAGGTTAGGTTAGGTAAACCGGCGCCACGCGGCCCTCCGGAAGAGATCACGCACTTTCGAAAGATATAATCTTCGACGGTAGGTACTAAAATGAGGAAGAAGAAGACACAGGGTGCACCGCGACTTGCCGGGATCCCCGGAGTCTCTGCCTCTCTTTCTTGGTTCCGGGCCACCCTCGTCAACCCTTCTCGTCCCTGGAGACCCTCGAGCATCCCTTGGGTCCGGCGGTAGCCCGGATTCCTTCATTTGCTTCTTATTCCGTGTTCGTCCTTATTTGTCCGTAGTTTTAACTCGCTTAAAGCCAGCCAAGTTTGTAGCCCAGCTGATTCCCCGCGCGAACGGAACCCGCGTGTCTCCAACGCCAACGCCAACGCCAACTTCAACTTCAACTTGCTCGGCGGTTTTGTTGAGTTGTTAACGCCCGAAGGCAAAAGAAAAAACTTCGGCCGATACCTTAGATAAAATATTTGTTCACTGGCCAATTTCTTCCGCCTTCTAAATGAAAAGAGAAAGAGGATGACGGAGAGAGAAAAAGTGGGGGGACAGACATTTGTTTCCCTCCGTTTTCTTTTTTCTGTTTTCTTTTATTGCCCAAACGACGTTAGACACCAGTACCTTCGTTTTCCTCAAAATTGTTGTCATCATGTTTACCCGTTTCCTATAATAATTTTCGCCGTGTAAGCTGGTGGGTAGGTAATAACTCTGTCAGGGGCATTATCTATACAGCTAGTACGTCGCGTGATTTCCCATCGCTGTAAAGCCGTAGTAGCTGAAAGAAGGGAGTCGATCGAACGACGCAGGAGACTTCCGAATATCGATTGGCCTCTTCGTACCTGGTGCCGATTTCAATCCGGTAAAATATGATCGAGCAAATCACTCGTCAAACCTCGTAGATGGCTGGATATGTATAGATAGGAAGCATCGAGTCAGCCCGTTCTATATATATACAACGTATAACATGACCAACCGCAAACCGTCAGTTCAATCGGCAATATAAATTCGTCAAAATACAACAACGTCTTTAGGCACCGTGAACCGTCACTCGGAAATCTCTTGCGCGTCAATTATTCGTCGACAAATAGGTTTTTCAAAAAGAGTTTTTCTGTTTTCTTTTCTTTTCTTTCTTTTTTCTTTGTTTTTATGTTTTTTTGTTCTTTTTTATTTCGTCTCAAATGGGTAGTCCTCCCCATTTCCCTTCTCCCGATTTTGCGCCTTTTTGTTCATTCTTCTTTTTCGACCTAAAGAATAATCAACTTCGTATAAAGTTTCCTCTACCCGATACCACGATACGATCACGTCCTATCGCGATTTGAATAACCTGGATTAACATACCGACGCGACGTACGACAAGCTACCACTTGATACGTAAGATTCCGCACGATCACCCTCGTGAATATATAAGAGGGAAAATAAACCGTGAGAAAAAAGACATTGTAGGTGAAAAGCGTCGAGGATGGTAGAGAAAACAAGGATTAAATATGCTTTCTATTGCTAGTAACAACGCTCCGATTACCGTACCAATTTGGAGGTTGAAGTAGGCGAGAATAAACCACCCGGATTCATGAATTTTTGACAATTTTTTTTTTTTTACTTCTCTCGATCGTTGACTCCGACAACGTTTCTTCAAACCGATCTTCCACCTGCACTGCCCATCGAGAGACGTGAAAAAAATGTGAAAAACTTGGAAAATTTGCGCTAAGAATCCGAAGGATACGATATGCGCATCTGTCGCAAGCTTCAATAATTTCTGATCATTACCCGCTATAATAAGGAAAAAATGATAGTGAGGCACATCTTTATTTCCGGTATTCAAAATTTGGAAGCTCCGCCCCTCGAACAAATTACATTTTTTCTTTTCGTATGAAAACCTTTATCCTTTTTTCCTTTTTTCCTTCTTCTCATTCCACTTCCAGAAGGTGAACTTTGAAAGGAAGACATCTGACCAATAGATAGTGTTTTCTTATTCTATATTTTCAGCGACGCCATATATGAGAAATGGTAAAAAAAAACCCAAAATTTCTCCAAACTTTTCGTTTCATATTTACTCTCTTCGCCCTATATATTACGCACACACACGCATACACGTATATATCCATATATATATATATATATATATATATGTATTTTTTTTTACGATGGTAAAACCGGCGGACGATTTCCCGAGTACTCGACAACAGACGGTTTCCCCCATATACGTTGCTAGGTACGAGGTAGTGTAGGTGTAGGTGTACGTGTATATGTATGGATATATCGAGGAATGTTACGACTGAAGAATAAAGAAGGTTCGATCGTTTGGAATCCCTTCTCCCATTCGCTACGACGGCATCGACGATGACGAGGAGGACGAGGAGGAATACGAGGATGTACTTCTTCACGGAGATTGTTTTGATCCGGCAAGTTTGGATCTCTATACAATAGATGATACACAGGTATATATGTATATATATATGTATGTATATCGAAGATCCGACAACGTAACTGAACGCCAGCAGAGCTTTTGGCATTCACACTAATCGTGGAAAGCATGCGCGCCTGACCGCCCGCGCGCTCACCGCACATGCCGGCCGCGACCGCCGTGGCTTACGCCGGTGACGTCACAATCCCATGTTATATACAATATTCTCTTGGGGCGCGGTTATGACAAAATTTATCTTTCATTTTTTGTATCAAGTTGAACGGGAAATGAAGCCTGTAGAACAGGAAGAAGAAGGAAATTGTACGTATCATCGGAACAATTATTCGAATCGATTCCGCCGATCAATCGATGTTGGATGTTTTTTCCAACCGAGCCTTCATCGTGGCTGGTGGATATGATGATGGAGAAAATTTTCGCGAATTTTCAACTCCCCGGATAGGCGATTTCCTCTTATATTTTCATACCGTATAAGCCTGCATTGATAATGGGGAGTAATAATGTTTGGATCCGGAAGCGACACGAGGTTGTTTCCGCGCCCTAGTACTCCAGGCATCTCCCCAGCATCCACAACAGCTGGACCAAAGCTCACTATACCTCCCGCTTTACCGTCGTCTCAGTGGAACGCGTTGTGCGCGCCACCGCCCGCCAAGATCAATAGACGGATCTCAGGCCATCCCAGGCGACAGGCTCAACCGAATGATCTCGCGCGCTTGCGCGAAACTTAACGCGTATATAGTCGAGGTACGGATCATGCGTGCGTGTTAAAGCAAATGCGTTTCGTACGACGTAAAAGAGGAGCAAGCGAGAAGGAGAAATAAAGAAGTGGAGGAGTAGAGTGGAGGTCCGCACCTGCACCAGACCCATCCTCCTCCTCCCCCTGCGCCCCGGACTCGAGGCAAGCTTTGAGGGTAGTTTTTGGGGATGAAAGTGGGTGGCGATGAAGGCGTTTCAATCATCCGTAACTCCTGGCTGCAGTAAGCGATCTATTTCCTGTCACACTCTCCCGCGGAGGACAACGCCTATTGGCTCCTAGTTCAGATTCGAATGTCCGTAGCAAGAAGCTCGGAGATTTATTCAAATTACTGTATTGCAGCCGAGCGAAGGGGAACCGCTGAACTAGAAACTCCGAGTATTAAAACGGTGTTAAAACTCCAACTGGTATAGCCAAATCACCGCTTCTCATAACCGTTTCACAGTCAAACACAGACAGACCTAAGAATATGATAGATAACAATCGCCCCGGGTACGAGGTATACGATAAGAACTTTTCGTCGTGCATGAGCTGCACTAATCTTTTGGAAATGGGACCAATGATATCTACATAGTTTCTTACGTTATTTTTAATCACTATTCACAAAGTTTAAACGCCATACATATATCCGTGAATACTTATTCGGGTTACGTAGACGCAGAATAAGCCGAAGAAATATATGGCAGACTACTCGGGAGCATTGATTAACGATTTGATAACTATTGCAGTTTGTTTGATTTATGAATCTAATTACATCGAGGATTAAGTCAATTTGAATATCGATTTTGCCCCTCATACCGTCCGGGGGCAACAGTTTGCTTTTATTCTGCACTTTCTTATTCGCTTCATCTATTGCGTCTTCTTTTTTCTTCTTCTTCTTCTTCTTCTACTACTTCTGTTCATCTCTTCAGCTTCATATCTCGGTCCCGTACGTATATCTTTGTTTAGTTCGATTGCCACGGAAATGGCAAGAGGCAAGCTACATTATCTTTCGACGAGACTTATGATAAGTTCGAAGCGATTCGGCAGTCGGGCGCAACTACACCAATTTTCAAGTCCAATGTGCAATACTTCCGTTTTTAGCAGACCCGGTAGTTTCCGGTAAAAATATAAAAGGATCGCGGCAAAACTACAATCACATCTATAGGTACAGGTGAACCGTTAAAATGGGAATGGAAGGATTGTATTCCAAGGTGAGTAATTGAATCCGTGAGAAACCTGGTATAGTTGTCGCGGTACAAGATTAGAAGTTATTCAATACTTATAGGCTGCTAATGATTACAGCTGTTACCCCGCGATCGAAAATGTTCAATTATTCATTTTCAATTTGGGGCGATGATATTATTATAATTGAATACGCATTACGTACCTATAGGTAGGGGTAGCGGGTACCTACTGGATAAGTACCGAAAATATCAATTCGTTAAATTAACTCTGATAAAATCTGACTGATTGTGTGTGAGGGAGAGAGAGAGAGAGGCAGAGACGGGGAGAGAGAAAGAGAGAGAGAGAGAGGGAGAGGGAGAGAGAGAGACAATGCTGTTATAGGAATTGTTCAACTACTACTGCATAACCCCGCTAATTGACCCGTGACGTACCTACACCTAGCTCTAATCACTATGAGCAATTTGGGTTAAGTTTTAACCGTACGCCAAGGTAGAAACTACGTGGGCAGACATTATTTATGTTTGTCAAAGCCACTGTCGAACGTATGAAATTTTTGCATTGCGTTATTTTTTTTCTAGAAATTTCCAAATCATCCCCTGCGCGATCTTTAGGAACAAAGAACACCTCTGCGATTATTTATTAAACGGAGTAACTAGCGTTTCCCACTTCGGCGAATACGTAGATAAATAAAGTAAAAGACTGGATTTCGAAAGGGTAGTTTGTTTGCTATGTTTCATTTTCGTCGTAGTGAAGACACCTAGGGATATATTCGAGGTTCGGAGGGTTTAAAGATGAGGATGCGAAAGCAAAAATAGAGAAAGAGAGAGAGCGAGAGAGAGAGAGAGAGAGAGAGAGAGAGAGAAAGGCGAGATTGTGAAAAGGAAAAAGAGCGGAGCTATTAATGTATGGTCGCTGGTTCGATTGTGCGAGTTCGCGGCTACACGGGCCACTCGGGGAAAGTGTGCGTGGGGCGGTGTGCCCACCCTTGGACCGACTCTGTTGGGTATAGAACGGTGCCTGCCTGCCTGCTTGCCAGCTAACAGGGAAAGAGACGGAGAAAGGGAGAGAGCGAGGAAGAGAGAGGGTGGCGCCTGCGCCCGGGCCCAACCGGGACCCCTGCCTGAGGAGCGCCACTCCCGAGCGCGACGTAGCTCGGGTGCGAGCGTCCGGACGATGTCCAGTGAAAGGATCAAAGAACAGAGGAGCAACCGGAGTACCGGCGGCCCCCTGCAGGCGCTCGCCTTATAGGAGAGGAGGATCCTCGAGGCCCACGAGGCCGGACGAGGCCCAAAAAGTCGGCTAAGAGGCCGGCGACGAGGTCCCCGAGGAAGAGGGCGAGGAGGACCCAGAAAACAGGATCAGGGATCGCGGTAGTTAGGGTGAAGGAGGACCCCTCCCCGCCTCCGGGAACCCCGAAGCCCTAGGACCCTAGGAACCAGGACGAGAAACAGGACACGTCGACCTCTGCGCGCCGAGCCTCGTAGCTACGGCAAAACTGAAATTTTCATTAATTTTTACCCAAGGAAGAAGAGAGAAGACACAGGAGGAGGAGGAGCCACGACCAAAGATCTTTTTGACAAGATCTAGTGAAATAACGAGACTTCCAAGTGTGTGAGAGTAGTGTCTGTCGCCCAGTGCGACAGGGCGAGGGTGCTTCTATCGCCGTCGTTTATTAGACGGCAACTAAAATACACCGAGACATTAAGGAGGAAATTCAAAGGGATGCGGTCTCACACAGCCTCATGGAGCATCGCGCTCCTTGCGGCTACCGTTACACTCCTGCCCGCCACGTATCGCCTTCCCTTCGCCCACGCAGCGTGAGTACATTATTTTTCATATGCGTCTCACCATGTTTCTATTTTCATTCGCTTAGTCGAAATATTTCACCGTTGATCGTAGAAACGCGCGGACTTCCAGAATCAATGGTACGCGATGATGCTGTCGGTCGAAAAATTCCCTCCCGTCACAAAGTTCGCAGCCGTTGGAACGATTTTTCGATGTGGTCGCGAAAATTTCTCTCTTTCCTCGGATCCCCTCCCCGCCCCCACATCCGCGAGCTTTCCATTTCTCGCCGTCTTTTATTTCCCGGCCAAATTTCAAGCGCACAAATTTCTCCGTTGAAGCGAATACCCCAGTTGGAATTTTAAATCACTCGAAAAGGCAGCGGGAGCGGAGAATCGCTGAGCTTAAATTTTAAAGTTCATGGAAAATTCATCGAATCAGTTTGTCAAACTGGTTTCTGTATCTGTGTGAAATATTAAAGACGGAAAAAGAAAGAAGAGCGTAAACTTTCGCCGTACTCGAATTCGCAGTGAATTCGATGAATCTTTAAATTCATCGTCCAATTCTCTTTCATCCACTTCCTAGTTTACACCTTGTTTTCCGAATACCCCAATAACAATCTCAATAACGGTGAAAAGTGTTAAATCTTTGGTGGTAGGCGATAGCGGAAGTGATTCCGTCACTTTCTATTCAATACTGGTATCGCGGTTAACGAAACAGATTCATAATTTGCGATTTATAATCACGTTTCATTTCTGTAATTAATAATACATGATGACCGGGAGCATCGCCGAGTGATATTACATTGATGCCCGATGAAATTCTGTTCGAAAGAAGAAAATGTGAAGCAGATGATATGGGTTATGCATGTGAAAACAAGTGGTGAATTCACGGACAACCCACGGATTATCAATACCATCGATTTAAAAATACCGAACAACAGCCCCCCAGTACTTATTGCATAATTTAATAGAGTTGGCTCACGCTCGAGTATAGAGATTATAACGAGTAATAGAGGATTCATTAATTGTTGATCATTGTTTGCCCAATCGTGCGGTTAGAATTCGTAATCGTTTGATCAGCTATTGTGACAGGGAATCGTAGTTTCTGAATAAATGTTTCATTGTTTCGTGAAGTGGTAAGCGGTGAAGTTTTCCTGTTCTATCGTCCGCTCTTAATGCTCGTCGACCATGTACCTTCGTCGCGGTTCTCAGCCTATAGCTCATTCTTGTTTGTCCGCAATTATCAATATTTACGTTGCCACTTTCGGCACGCTAAGTTCTTCTCTCGGTCCTTGGCCGGCGCGCAGCCTTCTCGTTCTCGGTCTCATCTTCATCCCCATCCCCATCCCCGTCCCCATCCCCATCCCCATCCCCATCGCAAAGGACAAGTCGTGTTTCCTCTTGCACAACTGTGTCCTCTTGGCCGCCACGAACCTCCAAGTGCCAACCACGAGCCCTGTAGTGTGGTATCAGTGATCGTGGTAGGGCCCTCGAGGCAGAGGGTACTCCCGACGTGGCAGAGCTCCAACTCCTCCCGTGCCACAGTAGGCGATCATCTCCGTCACCCGCTACCACCTAACCTAACTTAACCTCACCTAACCGCGGCCCGCCCACCCCCTGGCTACGAGGTCCTCGTGGCACCCCTCGGCTATGACTTTCCACCTCGACCACCCCGGGACATCTCTCTTTCTCTCGTCAACGCGCCACTCCCGGCATCCCGATTCCCAGGCCAGGACCGAGCTAGGCATATCTTGCCGATGCGAGGGATCAGAAATTTGGGAAAGATATGTAGGATTTTCTACGTTCTAGCCAAACATGGGTAGGAACTTGTCATCCAAGTTATTGAGATTATGGAAGATGGCATTTTATCATTGACTCGAGTGTTTCACAGTTATATTCTGTGTTCCAACATTACGCAGTATCCTGCGATGTTTGTAACCACCTAGCGCCACGCGCACACCGCGAAACTAAGAACTATAACGACTCTACTTGAAAGTTCAGAACTGCAGGTCGGGAAGAAAGAATGCAGGAGTTAGATAGGCGGTTAATTATTGTACAAAAATTGCTGTTTTTTATATATCGTTTCAACATATTATAGGTCAGACAAATGTGATGATAATTGCTCGATACGTGCGGCAGCTTCGAACCAAATTAAATGAGGCTGTTCGCAGAATAGATTTGTGGTTAGTAATTGGTGGTAAAGGGGTTAAGTGATCCAAGCTACCGGAAATATTTCACGGCAAAACTTTTCATTTTACCGTACAAAACACAGAGCTGAGAAAAATAGACTAGAAATTTGGATTACGTGAAGAATTTGCGGTGGATTTATGGAAAGAAAAACTGGTGTACTTTATGATGAATCGCGTATATCCTCGAAGAATATATTAAAGGCATATAACTGCAACGCGGTTCGAGAGTAACAATTCAATTGGGGTCGATCCGGCTGTCGGTTTCTTAACAAATCATACACCTTTATCTATGTCAAGAACGGATAAGGTATCGATTTGTAATTTGGCACAGACGTCGTTTCCTCGGTCTTCACGGAGTGAATAGCGAATAAAGATTTTCGCGAACGTGACAATCGATTTGGTTGTTTCATTCTTCAAGTCAGGACGCCTCGGAATCGTCGGTCGGTATCATTATCCTGCGGTTTATCCCTTGTGGAGTGAGATGTTCTGCCAGCGGCATATTTTTCGGGCGGCAATGAAAAAAGTACAGGACATACAACACCTTGACGATTTTCGAAAAGGATTTTAACCCTGCGGGATTTTAGGCTACGTTAACTAACCGAAGAGAAAAATCGAGGCGAAGTAGCAGAGCGAAGCGAGGAAGAATGGAAAGAAATAAAATTTCCTTCAACCAGGTCAACAGTCTGCACGAAATTCTCGAAACAACGGCATAAAAGAATCGATTTAAAATACCGTCCGCATGTCGCGTATGTTAGCCGGGTTCTCGCCCACCGCTACCGCTACCACCACTAGCGTTGCTGCTGCTGCTGCTGCTGCTGCTGCTGCTGCTGCTACCGCCGTCGACCACCCGCACGTATGGATTTTCACCCTGGCTTCACATGTTTCACGCTAATTGAAAAACTGGGAACTCCAACTGCTGAATTGGAAGCTGTTTTGAGAGGATATAAAAAACGGAAAAAAGGACATAAAACTGAGCCTACAGACAAAACATCGGACACAATTTGCACGCAGATCGGCCCACGCTCGCGGTAAAACAAATCAAGAATCTGTGTTCGACAAATTCGAATTAGGGAGAATGAAAAAAAGAGCGAAACAGAATAGTTACGATTAAGCATCAACAGACATCGCGCCGCGCCGGAAACTCGTTCTGCAGTGAATTCATTTTTCGATTGTTTATTCTCCGACGGTGACAACGTGAAAACATAAAATACACAAAGAGCACGTGAAAATGTGAAGCTCCTCCTACTAGGCGGCATTAATTTGGTTTGAAAAGGTGGAGAAAATGCGAGGCTCTTGACTCAGCGTGATGCACAGTAATCGTTCGTGTACGACGGGTTTAAATCGGTAAATTAAACTAGCTCTGCGGATTGGGTTCGAGAGTAGGAACGAGCGAGGACAGGGAAGAAAGAGAGAAACAGCGTGATGGAGCGAAGGGTGAGGTGAACGGGGAGAGAGAGCGGAACGAGGGGAGAGAGATCGCTGGCAGGCGCCGGATATTACTGTTACTGAAGACTATTCGATTTACAAGTAAATGAAGATCCATCTGCTAACCAACTTCGGCTCTCTACCTACCAACCTACGAAACCTACCACTCAACCGGCCTACCCCTAGTCGACAACCAGTCACGAGCACAGGGAGCCGAAACTTCTACAACACGGAGCGAATCCTACGTGCTCAGGTCTCACGGGAAACCGAGTAGTGAATTGATCAAAATCGAAGACATGTTAGGTATTCACTACTTTCAACATCTCTTTTTTTCTTCTGTTCAAAAAAGAGCTACCTACTTGACGAACCCGCAATCGACAATTGCTTTTTCCGTCGAAATTATTGTATCGTATAACCTCAATTTCCGAAGCTCATTTTTGGAGCTCGTTTTTGACTAACCGTGACAGTAATCGGTAAATTTAGATAGGTGATTGATTATTCGTTACAACCGAAACTTCGATCTCGTAGGATCAGTAATTATTATTCCAGTACTAATATCCCCCTGCGAAAATCCCCCAATCCTGTTCCGAAAGCTTTTCCTGTTACCCGCAGAATTTTCCAGTTCGAATCTGCTGCCGCACGAAAAACCTTTGGGCAAAGCCTTTACCGGATTTCTTTAATTGTAGCCATCCGTAGCTGTCCATCAGCAAAATTCTATATTTCCAAGTCTCTTCATCGTCGGTTCTATACTATAAAGAGGATTCTCTTTTATGCTGATCTGACGTTCTCCATCGTTTGATTTTTGTTTAACACTGAATTTTTTTCTCTCGTCTCTTTACTCCTTTTTCCTTCCTTTTCAATTTCTTTGTTTGTTTTTTCTTCTTTTTTTCAAGAGTACGAAGACTCGAGATCGTTTGATTCCGTCCACGGAGAAAGAAAAAATGTCTCCGTTTTCAGATGAAATCTACAAACGGTCTGAACACTTTTCATTCGTCATTCGTTACACTATGCTATAGCAGGTGGTGACTATATTCAAAATTTTACGCGGAATCAAGTCACCGCGGATATCCAGCTTTCAATCTCTTGCGCAAAGACGAGTTTCATTAATGAAAAACTTAATTTACTAGATTTTTCATCGATATCCAATCCATCCCCGATTCTTTAAATCTTGAACTAAGTATGTGCCGATTTCTCGGCATTGCCGCCACCGCTCTCCACCCATTCAACGTTTTCCTTGATTGCCACCGCCTAGTCGCAATTCCACAATTGTTAGCGCGGCTCTTACATTGACGAGAATTTAGGTGCAGTTCTTGCCGTCGCAGAGCTGATATGAGTAAAAAGTTCGACGATATCGCATTTAATTAATTTCATGTAGCTACGCCACTTTCATTGAATTTCTGCAGGTGAAAAAATCTGCAGATAGATGTGACATCCGATGTTTTCCTTCAACTTGATTTGAATATTTTTCTCTTCTTCTTCGTCTTCACGAGAGACGGAGCTAGCGATATATTAAAGCAACGGGTTTCGAAATATCAGAGGGCTCAGAAGGGTTTTCATATACGAGTAAAACTTCTCAATTGCGCAATTGACAACTTTGGAAACCTTAATGACGTTCCTAATGACGAAACGATACAACGAGCTCAGTCAACTGCGCTACTTTGAGTTGCTACTAATTACGTAATAATTGTTTCCGACTACCTCGCTTTCTCTGACTCACTCGCGAGAGGAACCTCGCCTAGTGAGCAAGGGATCCAAAAGCTTTGACGAAATTTTGGTTACTTTGGTTTTCCCGCTTCCTCTTGTAGGTGCCCCTCCCCCCACTCATATGTGTGAACTCGCGTAGGATAATTAGCCGATAACTCCCGCAGTCAAGGATGGAATGCTTGAGAATCAACGAAACCCGAGAATACGGTGTGAAATTACACACAATGAAAGCTCGTTCTTATTTCCGAGTTAAAAATGGCACCTTGAAAGAAGGAAGAAGAAAAATTTTGTTGGGGGCTCAATCTCGACGCCACTAATTGTAAGTCTGTAACGCAGTGAGAAGAGGTACCTACGTACGTGTGTACCTCCGCCTCGAAGACCCCTTGGAACAAAAAAAACTTGAAAGAAAGTTCAATTCAAAGGGCCAAAGGCGCTCATCGTGTTATTTGACTGTGGAGAAAGAGGGGAGAAGAAAAAGAGAAAAAAGACGAATGAATGATCATAATAGCTGTTTCAGGCACACATACAAATCTTCGGCTTGTCTGCTGTTCATTTCATTTCATTTCATTTTGTTTTGTTTTTTCTTTGCTTTCTTTTTTCATAATCGCGCCCATTTTGTGCATATCTACCTACTCCTAGAACAGTGTGAAATAAATTAAAATTTATTCAAATTTCACTTGAGCGGGCTGCGATTCGGTGATTCAAAATTCGGGGTGACGGCGAGCCATATCACTGCAGAAGATAAAAAGTTGTATTTTTATCTTCCAAGTTCTCCTAACGTTTGTTTCGCATTGCTGAAAATAGTTGGCTCAACTTTATTCAAGAGCACGTTCGTATCGTGTGTACTACGCCTGCTCCTGCCTAGCTTGGCTCGTCGCGATCACGTTTTCGTAAATAGCTAGTCATGGAAGATACGTGTAATTTCAAGTTGCGAAAGGAATTCCCTGTCGCTGAAAACCGAAAATGAAACGTGTCTGAGGTATTTTTTTTTCTTTTTCTTCTTTTTCTTCTTCTTCTTCTTTTTTTTTTTTTTTCTTTTGTTTTTGTACTTTCCATTACCCCTGAAACTCGAAGCGGTTGAGAGAGAAGTAATTTTCTATGAGCGAGAAGTTGAAAGAATGAGACCGTAAGGTATACGAAAAATAATCAAGTTTCTCACTCTGAATAGATGCGTATTGAAAAATGTCGGGTTGAACTTCGTGAAAGATCAAAAGTCCGAGATTTTTCAGGGTGAATAACTTCGAATGAATTCAGCGATGGAAATTCACTCTGTCGATGCAATATAGCCTGACTGAAAAATCTTCAGGATTCTAGATCACTACATTAGGAAGTTGAATTAAGTCTGGAGTTAAATTTTTGCCAAATATGTTCAACACTTGAAATATAAGCATGAATTCTTCTTTTCTTCGTCTCCTTCACCTTCTTCTTCTTCTTCTTCTTCCTCCGCCACTGTTCGCCACGTCGCGTCGATTAATCATGGCAAAACAAAGACCATTTCCCTGAGTTCAAATATTTTGTGAAATTGATCAATATTCATTTTATCGGACCAATCCTGCCGCGCAGCTTCGCCTATACCTAATACCAACACATATTCAAAACGTGAATCGTAGTAACAGCCCTGAGCCCGTGCGATGTTGTACAATGAAGGTATACGGTGGGTTGGTACCTATATACATGTGTATGGAAATATACCGAGAACGTGCCCTGGTGTAACGGCACGTCATCTATAAAAGTTGACTCTGTAGGTCCACCTACAGGTATAAAGAACTAGCCACGACCGCAGTAAGCGAGCTTAAGAGGGCTTCCCCGTCCCTGGCCTCCCAACTCCCGTCTCCCGTCTCCCGTCTCCCAGTTCCCGGTACCGCGGGGTCGCTGACGTACGCCCTTGCTAGGAGGCGCGGTGAGCATGTAACTTGCTAATGAAAACCCCGCTTCAAGGCTTCCAAGGGCGCGTGTTCCGAATAGAGGATGAGTTTGCAATTCGGTACTGCCGTTGCCGTTGCCGTTGCCGTTACCGAGCTACGCTCTGTGCCTGCTCGCGCGTTACGAGAGAAGAAAACGGGATCTGAATTTTCAGATCCCGTTTCAGCAAAAATTTGGAAATATTTCACGGGGATCTGTGAACCGGATATAAGTGATATAAATATATCCAGGAGTAGCAAACTCGAAAACAAGAAGAAACATTTTCTTCGTATTACAGATAAAAATCGGAGTATGATCGACTGACTAAATATAAAAATGAGATCTTCTTTGCTCTATTTTCTTTTCGAACGATCCATGTATTATGTATGTCTGGAATTTTTCAAGAAAGGATCAGCAGTGAACTCAATGCCTAAACTGGTTCTCTGCGCAGTAAAAGAAAAAAAAAAAAAAAAAAAAGAATCACGTCCCTCGACACCTTTTCAATGGCAGTTTATCATTCGTGCAACTGCCAAAGAGATTGTAAAAACATTTTGTTAACGAAAAAAGGAAGAGAAAAAAAGGGCGGAAAAAAAAGAAAAATAACTTACGCCTCTCGTCTCTTCAGCTTGGATTTCTAGACGCGCAAAAAGTATCGGTGGAGAAAATTCAATGGGGTCGAAATAAAAAATGCACTCTTATGTAGTTGCGGGTGTAAAATGGAGATATAACTCCTGTATATATAGGTGGTTATATAAAGTACAGAGCCGCCGCGCGTATACTTTTTTCAAACCATCGAAAAATATCGATCCCAATTATATACTCGCATCAGTAATGATATAATTAATTAGCTTCTCAACTATTCTGTACTTCGTTAGTATGTTCGAAGGAAGCAATAAAATCCTGATCTCCGGCAATTAATCAAAGCTTCCATGAAATGAAAAACCACACTTTTCCTCTATCTCGATCTCTTCGGGTCCATATAGGTTTCACAGATTCGCTTATTTCATGATAATTTTTAATAATGACCGAAATTTCAATTCTGAGGAAATTAGATTAGATATCGTGCCGGAACAATCATCCGACAAATTTAACCGTGAATTTATGAAACCGTATAGGTGAGGCTGAAACGTACGACGATTGATGAGAAAAAATTTTTGTACTCCGTTTCCCAATTAGAAATAGCTGATTCAAATATTGCATTTCGCAATGAAATGTAAACAAATTGGATTTCCTTCACTATGCCGTGTAGATACGCCTCGCGTCATTGCCTTCGCTCTTCCCATTTCTCTCTACTCTGGCACGGATTATACTATGTACCTAACAACCTATAGCTTCGATCGAACGAATCTGGCTGCCCTCTTCTCCTTTTTTTCCTAATTTTTTTCTTCTTTTTTCTCTCTCTGTTTCAACCCCTAGAAATCGGATTCGGCTTGTAATTGCAGATTGGCTGAAACCCAATCGGACTCATTCCTATTCCCATTCCCATTCCCCGCTACGTAAAGCAAATAAAGTATAATATAACTAAACGCGAATTACCTGTATGGGGATTTCCACGTCAAATGGGCCATTTGAAATTTCGATTGAGTCAGAAAATTGATTTTCGTTTTTTTGTACGCACATATCTTCCGACGTCTAATGAAATATCTTGGAATTTTCAGTTCGGTATTGAATGAAACAAGAATTCGAAGATTCTATTCTATTCCAAATTTCTGTTTTTTCAAATATGTCTGTCTTCTCGCCGGAAGGTAAAACACACAAAAAATCGTTCCATTTCATCGAAAACTAACCTGCATTTTTGTAAAACGAGAAAGAAGAAACTTGTATTCTTTGTATTCGAATAACAAAAATTTACCGTGACTAATCGAGAGTCGAGAAATGGGTATGGGTTTTTTCTTAGAAAAAAAGAAAACGGTATTGGTGTGCCAGAACGAGTAAAATTCAACGTGCATCCCTAATTTTGAGAATTCATTCGACAGGGATGGAAGCTGTATGAATGATGGGATTTTTCTTATGATCCAGAAAACTTGCAAGTGTTAGAAAGATGGATACAAACTTGAAAAAAAAAGGAGATAAACAGAACAGCAAACAAGTGATCCGAAAGAAATTTCAACTGCCCACGTACGTGGATCGTCGTGGCTGATGGTTATCGTGGTTGTCGACGAAAAATCGAAAAATAGTCACAACCGAATAACGTAGCGGTATGTTATCCGAGGATCTAATTGCAGGGGATGAAAAGTGCGTATTAGAGGGATTTATCTGGCCAGCCTTATTCGACCATCTCGCCAGATGGTGTTCGTGCTCTTCTCCGCGGAGGGCGGGTCGCAGGGGTTAACTGGGCAATTGGGTGTCGCGTGCCAAGCATTGATTTTATGCGTGCACGCAGGCCCGGTCTAACCTTACCTCGCCCCACCTTTCCACCTCTCCACCTCTTCGTCGCTACTCTTCTATCCAACGTTCTGCGTTACCTTGCGTCGCTTGGCGTCGCGTAGCGTCGATTTTCCCCGGCGAAACGTGGTTCGATGTTCAGGTATGCCAATACCGAGTTCCAGAGGAACTTTGAGCCCCCCCCCCCCCCCCCCCCCCGTGAACAAAGAAAGGCTATTAATTCGCTATTTTGATTAGACCTCCCGAGGATTCAGCCGAAGGATTGTGCCACCTTTGTACCATACATAGGTAACGCATACCTCTTCTAACCTACAAGAGATATTCTGCACGCAATGGTTGCACCTACATATGCGGTATATTTTCTCTCGACCTTGGCCAATAAACAACCGCAGCACAATTATCACTCCGCAACCGACTTCTGTCCGCTGTACAATTCATGCAAGCAAACGAACCAAATAAATGACCAATGAAATGACTACTGTTCAGGAAATACCTAACTGTTCTGTAAAATTCCACCATGTTTTTCACAACTGATATCAAAGTTCGGAGCGAGGAAAGTCGGCTCGCTGCGTAGATTATTTCATCTATCTTCTGCATTTTACCAGCAGAATAGGTGTGACCGGTTAATTTCCATCTCGAAGGAGTTGGATGTCTTGAATTGAAAAAAGCATCTCAAGAATTACGTGAAGAACAATCGAGGTTTCATTTATGATTTGAAAAACGTCCAGAACTGCAAATCAAGATCCGAATCACACGCAGCCTAGTATTGCTTCAAAAAATTCGTGAATGACCTAGCAACTTAGTCTCACAACACATTTTTCAAAATTGTTCGATGAATTTTTTTGTTTTATTCTAGTGAAGAAATTCCTATACAGATCGCACATTTCTCCACCAAATTCTCTATCATTCTTTACTCCGCCTCGTATCCGATATCGCGATGATCAATCTGAGAAACGTTTCCTCGGCAAGAAGATTAGTTACCTATTATACCTATGTGGAATGACAGTAAAGGCGGGAAAACCTTTCCACAGATGCAAAAAACTGGGAGGGAGAGGGGGGGGGGGGGGCAACGGAAGAAAAGAGAGTATGCAACTGCAAGTGGAGATGCAGGTATGCGAATCAGTACGTGAATGTGAAATGTGAATGTGAGTGTTGAAGCTATAATAAGCGAGCGATGCAGCTAGCCTAGGGGCCAAGCGGTGCGGACCGAGGGGATAGCATTCGCGTGCAGCCTTGACATGGCCCAGGAAATCAATGGGACCTCCAACAAACGCGAACTCGCCGTCCGATGCTGGAGGGGCAAGCAGGGTAGAGCCTGGTGTTGAGGCTGTTCCATAACTCGGACGATTGTGGTGGATCTTTGAGTTGCCCAAGGCAGAAAAATAACAACGAAAAGCGTCGATCTTACCTCGCAATAGTTTATACTTTAGCATGTCACGATTCTGCGGACATTTCATCGTGTCTGGTTGATCGAACCGAGATTTCCGTGCTTGGCGTGCTCAAAGAATTCTCAGTCATGACATAAAACTCTCCCTATATCGGTTACATTTATTATTACAGGCGTGGATCACGACATGAAATTCCTTCTACCTGTAGGACAAATGTGAAACGCGACTATATACGAAGAAAGAAGAAAGTCATATGTGGAATCCGGTAAAAGAACGTCTCGCAATTTTCGTTTTCAGAATATTAGCGAGCCAGATTATCATCGATTTACAACATATGCCCGATCTCAGATATTTCCGCAATTGTTTCGCAACGGAAGAGAGCAGGAGGAGGGGATAAAAAAATACAGAAAAGGGGGGGGGGGGGGGGGAGAGAAGTTTGGCCAGAAGGAAGTGAAAAACGTGGACAGGAGGTATACCGATATCCTTGTATCATTTGCGATGGATTGCGTGTCGTGGAAAGCTTTGAATGAGAATCGTTTAAGTTTGAAGTGAATATCTGGATTGATTTCCGACTGCTCAAGGCTCAGAATCAATAGGTTTAGTTGAGTTGGAGACTGCCACTCGCTACAGTGCAACGTTTGTTAGATTCTCTTGTCTGCCTTGATCAAGGACCTCTCCGGTACACTAGGTTTCGGATTCGATTTAGCTCCACTGTATTGCATCCGAATGAATATTTCGACTCCCTGCAAAGACGTCGAGGACTCTAGAATTCTATAACGTATAGCAGCAAGTTTTTCACCAAATTTATACAAGTAATATTGTACAGGTATATATACACATCTCTCGATTTCTCGATTCCTCGTACGACGTTCCTCCGATGTCTCAACGTTCGGCAAACTCTGTTAGGCGCACGATATACTCATAAGCGATAGATAACAAGCGAACAAGGACGATGGCAAACACGTATCCACTCAATTGTGTAAAACATCTAAAGCCTTGACACGCGGCTCGCTGCTACAGGGTTACCAATCAATTCTAAACCAGCGACTGGCTCCCACGCCATACCTATCAGCACACTTATCTATTATAAGAAATTTCATTTATCCGTCTTGTCAATATTTTACCAGGCATCGATATTCTTCTAGTAACAATGAATTCTCTTCCATTTTATTCCCACTTTTTCACACAGATCGTGAAAGTTGTAAACGCAAACTTGAAAATTAGTGTCACGATATTTACTTGTACCCAAGAACAGTATCTGGTCTAAGAACAGCTGGCAAACTCCTATACCGAAATCCAGTTCGAAAGATCGAACAATTATCTATCAAGTGTTGAATGAGTTGCCGTTGAACCAGAGAAACGGTGACACATAAAAATGCGTCATATCCGCTTGACGAAAAATGTATTATTCGTTATTCGAGACTAATGACAAATTAGCGGAGTCGTAATTAAACATCCCCCCACAAATTAGTGGATATATTCTCGAATGGCTCTATACCGTGGACATCTAGATTCTAGAGTCTAGATATTAGTCTGCATTTCCGATTTATCGGAAATTTTCATTCAAAAGGATTAACCGTTGCTAATCTAGTCGGGATGTATTGGTTGATGAGTCGCGCGTTGTATAGACAGAATTTCCGTTCAGGGTAGAGGGTCAGAGTTGAAATAATTTCACAAACCGCAATCATCCGTGTCTCTCTCTCTCTCTCTCTCTCTCTCTCGGTATCACGTGTCGTTCATAGTTTATACTACAGTATATACACAGGTATGCGGATACATACGTATATGCACACACACCGGTCCATATAAAATAGAGACAGATAGGAGACCCGACTGTTCAATCCCGAAGCACTTCCGGGATCCCTGCAATATTTCTTCACGGCATATTCTCACGATTACGTATAACACAACCTCTTTGAAAATCCTGCGCCAAAGGGAGTATAGTAGCTAGCTACATAGGTATAGGTAGGTTTATTTACTACCGCCTTACTTTTATGATATTACGGTATCTCGACTCTTCACGCGCGAGGAAAATCTCCCTGCCACTTTCTCTCTCTGTCCTGTCGTTTTTTTTTTTTTTTGTGCTTTTCTTTTTTTCTCTACCCTCTTGATACGATTCGATAGAACAAACCCCCGCAAAAAAATCCACCGCTCTCTTTCGCACTAATGCCATATTGTTTTACTCGGAGCTGTATTCATACTCGGCAGAGCTATGATTAACGAAAATTCCGATAATCATCGATAGAAGATAGATGGCAGAATGGGACGGCTCAATAATTACCGTAACTCTGAACCTCCGCACGGTCTTACGTATATATATTTACGAAAAATGACTTCACTTTTGACAAAATATATTTATCTCGTATTATATTTTAGTCAGGTTTGGCCGAGGAAAAGACCCCTGTAGTCACTTGATCGATTAAAAGAGCTAGGAACGTTTGATACTTTTTCAGCTCATTAAGCTCGACGTGGGAGTGCTGCTTTGACGGGTAATTCGGTGTAAGAGGCTTTTGTGCAATCGTCCGACCTTCTTCTTTTTCTTTTTCTTTTTCTTTTTCTTCTTCTTTCATATACGTACATCTCTATACGGTATATATACACCCGTATACCCATATAAACGAAACGGACTGTATCATATTATATTCAACGCGGGATAATACGAGTATACCTACCTATAATACCGATAACATGACGAGGAAGGAAAAATGTTGAAGCTTGTTAAAAGAAATTGCGATTAAAGCGTATAGAACGAGAAACGAAAGCACTTTTTATACTACGCGACCGGTGCAGGTCGCCGTAATCGTCGCTGCGATAAAATTTAGCAAAAAATTCGAATATTTCAAACCGCACAAGTATGTACATGATACGGAAACATGCAGCACACATGCGGATACATGAACGTATATATATATATACAAATTCGCTGCTCTAACCTTAGCTTCGAACATCACGCTCGGAATAGATTGAATCTTTGATACGTTATAGGCAAGCATGCGGGCTTATTACGTTCGCTATATATATACATATCTATATATATCTCTGTATGTATACAGTACGCGCGCATGTATATCGTATATGAAGTAGAAAATCGATCCCCCGAGTATTCAGGTACTATTATCGTAACTCAATTATTCTTACTTCATGGCACGTTTTCAATCCGTTGTGGTATCCCGGCCACGCGTTTATTCTCAATTTTTCATCTCTACGCGTTTCTTCTAGTTTCATTCGCACTATTCTCTACCCCCGCCCGAAGCCCCCGTCGCTCCCACGTAAGACTTATGCATCTGGATATGGATATAACTTATGGATAACCATTGGATCTGAAACGTCCGGTCTCCCCGGACGTTTAAAGTACCTCTCTACTTATGCTCCTGAGACCGAGTATCAATTTGTTATCATTGTTAATAATAGTGATGATAGCATTAACAACGTCGATCATACCCCATACTTTCGCTATACGTCGGACAACGTATTCTCACCTCCTCCGATTTTATCTGAAAAACTACTCCCATTCTCCCATTCTCCCGTCTTCGATCGAAGATCATCAAAATACAGGGAAACGAAAATCTTGTCTGAATGGTGAAAAAAAAAAAATAGCTGCACCTCTTCACAGGCAATTTAATCGGATATCGATCAGGCTTACAGTCCCGCCGCCGCAACGCGCCACCGCATCTGCACATTACCGATCAACATTTTCTGCTCCGTCAATCGATCTATAATCTTCAACAACAATTCTTTTTGCTTTTTTCCCTCTGTTCAATGGTGAAGATGGTGAAAATATTGGTGAGAAAAGTCTGTACATGTATATGTATATGTATATGTATATGAATATGTATACATTATTGGGTGAAATTTCACGGTCTTTAGAGAAACAAAAAAAGGAGAAAAAAACAAAAACAAAAACTGTATCCCCGTTCGATTTCCACATTATCCCGTTTCGCACCGGAATCGAATATACACGCGTATACTGTATATGAGGGTATACATGGGTTATCATACGTTTCAAGTCATGCGTCGGGATGATGCGATGGTTCGTATAATATGAGGAGGTTACACAGTGCGACGTAGTCTAGTTTCCACCTGGCATTCACGTATGTAGAGGTATACTATATGTAATGTATACACCTACGCGCTATATACCTGTACGGTAGCATACCTTGTGTGAGTGTGTAATCTACGCGTAGAATGAATATACAAAGGTAGACACGGGCGACATACACCGACCTATACGTATACAATAATATGTAATATATATGTATCGGAGTGAGCGTAATAAAAGAGCTTTTTCTGGGTCGCATTAAGGTAATGCGTTTGTGTCGTGGCTGGTTTGCGGCTCGACCGACGACGCGACGCGACCAGATCGCGGTTGCTCGATTCCCAGCTTAAACCGCCGCGTCTAGTCAGGCGTTGATGATAATTGAATAAACTATATACATGCATAACGGAATGGAAAATTTATCGAGATTTTGAATAGCGGTCTAAGAATAGAAACAAGAAAAAACACACACACACGCACACAAAACGCTGCGAAAAAGATACCCACTCACAATCAGCCGTGAAATTGCTATGTACCTACATGCATATGTACGTAGGTATGCATGTATGTATGTATGTATGGAGAAGAAGAGGAACCGCTGGCAGAATTCACTCCGTTCATAAATTTTCCACAATTCACATGAATTCCGTAAAATTCAATCACTCGCTCGTCTATAGATCAATTATTGATTGAACATTTTCCGGAGAATATTTCCCATGGTCACATATTATACTCTGCCCTAATTTTCTCCGCGGGATGATCCTCCGTTTGGGATCGAAATCGAGATCCCGCAAAGTATCACGATTTCGCGAAAAAGCGGTGAGAAGATCCTCGAGGCAAACTTCGCGGACGAAGACAGACCAGATTGCCGAGATCTTTGCCGCTGCCTCACGAGATCGTGAGACATCTCAAAATTCCGAGTTCGATTCGGAACAGAGGACCGCCGACAGATTTTCGATTATTTGTTACACCATCAAGTAAATAACCTGCGGAATTATCCGACCTTCAAGCCAACCTAGTAGCCATACTTATTCCAACATACGTATATTTTGAACATAACCTCACATGTGTCGCACATGCGCTCGTACAGCTGCCCGTAGGTATTGTCGCAGCGGCAAAGGCTGTTGTTGCGAAGTTATTTTTATATTGAAATTATTCCAGATAGACGACCGTGCGCGCTATATTTCCGATAACGCGTTCACGAGACCGCGGTCATGGTAGCCGCGTAATATAAGCTGCGCGAGTACCTGAAGCAATTAATGATATCACGGCTCGTTACAAGCGTAGGCACGCAAGTGGGTACCTACTCGTAGATTGTACTCACAGATTTTGTTCTTATTTTTTCCTCATTTTCTTTTCCTATGCAACAAATTCTCTAGCTTCCGCGTGCAAAGAGGCATATTTATAGTACCTTTTTTGTTATCAACTTTCGCGTTGTACGTTGTATTATCTAGCCAGCGCCCCGTTGAAGACCCGGAAAAAAATATAATCGGTAAGTCGCGGTACGTCCACGACGAAAATGCGAATGAACACTGGAACGAGGAGACAACCTGAAGCTTGAATATTCAGCATTCAACATTCAACACTCGACATTCAACATTCAGCATTCAACATTGGCTAAAGTTTACCCAGGTATTAGGTAGTGGGGTACTGCTAGTACCTACCACTGTGCATCGAATCACCATTATGTTATCGGAGAGTTTATATAATGTAACTATACCTATCTATACATCGCGTTGGATTGCACTGCATCGGCCGAACAGGAATTAGTTGATAGTTTGGTTCCCCTCTCGACTTCCTCTTTGGGGTCTGGCCCATGAATTATTCGGAAAGCGATATTTCGCAACGGTAGAAACTAAAGTCAACCATATACATATAGATATAGAGCCGGACTTGCTAGACTGCAGATTTACTCAATGCAGCTATAGAATTATCTGTGAAACTTATATCGTTCGTCGTATCATTTTATACGAAAATTAAGAATTATAGGTGTATACCTATACACGAAGAACTAAAGGAAGAAAGTGGTAACGAATTCTGCAAATGATATCGTTACGTCCATTATTATCTCAATACAGACCAAACGTAAAGCTTCTCTCTTCCATTTCTCTCGCTCTCCTATCTTCTTGTCTTCTTCTTCTTCTTCTTCTTCTTCTTCTTCTACTTTTTTTTTTTTTAAGAGACTTTAATAACCTTATACGGTAAAAATTTCATCTAAGTAGTTAAGATCGGTGTCAAGTGTCCCGAGTCAACTTTATACGTCCGCGAGTTAATACTAGAATACTAGAATACTACGAGAAAGAAAAATTTCAAACGTAATTCTTTCACTATACTACGTATACTAGTATATTCTCGGACCGACGACTGTGGATATGTATTCTATTCTCCTTAACCCAATTACTGAGATTAACTAGTTCAAACTGTAGGCTTCTTCTCCGTCTTAACTATTTTTGTTCTCTTTCTTTAATTTCTTCTTTTCCGTTTTCCTATTTCATTTCGTTTTGCTTTCCCGTTCGCTTCGTTTTTCGTTGCCAACTGCGTTTATTACCTGTACACGCGAACATTGCCTGCAGCGTATGAGTAAATATTGAACGGGGGAATCATTCCTCATGAATAAATTCCAATATAATGTGCAGTGGAGAAAAAAAACTAAAATGAAAGAAACCGGTATTGAATTTCGTACGATATAGAATACATGAGAAGTAAATTTTCTGTCAAACGCGCAGAGAAGAGTGAAAAGGAAAGAAAAACGGGGAAGGGGGGGAATGAAAAAATTGAGAAAAAGAGAGGGAGGAGAATCCAGCGACGTAGAGTACCTACCGTACCTATGATACGTGTTACAGTAACAAAACGAAAACATTCTTTGAAGGAAAATGTATACCAATATATATATATATATATATATCGGTTGCCTTCGTGTGTGCAATCGTTTGGAAATGTGGAACAAACGTGTATATACATATATAGATATATATATTATATCGCTGCGGTACAAATCACCAAGAGATTTGTGAACTGATGCCGAATACATATACTCCACTTATTACAGAGCCTCGCCTTTAGTGTATACCTAATACTGTAAGTAGTAGCTACATATCGTACACCGGCGCGTCTATACATATATGTATACTTTCCGCGGCTTTGAACCTAAGTAAATCTAATGTCCAATGAAAATGCTAACCGCCGACAGATTTACACCTTGACAATAAATACCCGAATGCGTAAAGCATAACGCACGAAGGAATGAAAATTTAACCGAGTAAATTTTCTCCAACCCCTTTGAAAACTCACTGCAGGGGATAAATAATACTCGCTTAGGTACATACATCGCGAATATATGTAGGTAGGTATACGCATATTTCGCGTGAGGCTTGTTCGTTGTATGCCAAACTGCAGTATGTATGTATATACGTACTGCATAGAAACATACACGTCCATAGATTATAACAATCTGGGCAAACATTTAAATTGAATGTATGCCTTACGTATGTGACATTGTATCAAGATCGGCACACTTTCTGTTCAACTATACCTATAGATATCCAGGAAATATTTAATATTCAAAAGTAGTTCGCGCCGGTTGTACGTTATAGTTCTAATCTCGAATATGGATCGCGGCATTCGAACTACTCGAAAGTAAAATTCCATACACTGTATGGGTAGAATTAATCTGAAGAGAGAAAGGAAGGAAATGAAGAAATTCACGTCGATTTTAAGAATCGCGAAAATTCGTTTCCCTTTCCTCTCTTCCTCCATTCCTTCCTTCCTTTCCTTCCTTCCTATCCGATGAAACAAGCCCTGAAAATTTACCCCCGCTCCGAAAACCGCAAATTTAACACCAGTGCACCGCACATCCGGAGGGACAGACCTACGCTAGACACATTTAACGATCATAGTTCGTCTCCACTATACGTGCGTCTCTAACCACATTCACTGCAATTTATGTCCATATGTCAGGGATATATATGTACGTATGTATCTACGTAGAGACACATAGCAGTAGGTATGTACCTACTCGGTACACATCGGGCACTCTACTCTGTACTCTGCTCGCTACTCTGCCACCCATCGCGCGTCAACGAGAACGACGCGGCGCGGCGCGGTGCGGCGGTGAGCGCTACAAACACTTGGCGGGTACATACCCGCGACGTACAGGCGAACCCTTCCACGTCGTGATCGAAGTATGTAATCCCTGACGTCCCGCTTTCGAACCTGTGTTAGGATATCGTAGTCCACACGGGGGTGTTGGTAGGGTGTGATTACGTTACCAGCATTATCGGAAACTGCATTGCTAACACCTGCACTTACACGAACACATATTGCACTCAACCCACATAGCTGCTACCGCCACACTGCACGGGATCGTATACCGCAACTGGGAACCGCAGACCATCGGGGGCTGGGAGTTAACTCGGTGATTGCTACCCGATGATCTTCACTTCGTCACGTACTGCGTTGCACATTGCGGCAGTTTCAAGATGGCATTTATTTGTTTCTTTGATGAAAACAAAAATCGAGCTAAACATCGAGTCTCCGCGAACGATTCTTTCTTTGCAATTACAGCTGGATGCCTCGCGAGAACGAAAGTAGATGAGAGAAATTGGGAGGCAGACGATAAAATGAACGAATGAATCAATAAATAAAATTATCATGGATAAAACGGTCGCGGGGTGGGTTTCGACTGACAATATAAGGAGGAGAGAGATCAGGATAGAAAAGCTTTGAAGAATAATAATGACACTGTAACAGTAGTGGGTACTGTAACAAAACCAACATGGGAATATTTCGTAGCTGTTGCGAGGTACGGAACTACCGATAATCGATTTTAATATTATTTCAGTCGCTCCTCTCAACGTACGAGTGAGTATCGAATAACGGTAGACAGTTTTCTATTTTTATTTTCCATGTATTATCAAGGCTCTTGTGAAAAACATGCCGGATCGTACTGCCACGAGGATGGACAACGCGATACACTGTGGTTATATTTTAGATTTCAAGGGAAATTTTTACACGTACATTATACAGAATCGCTCTACAATCGTAGAAAGACGAATAAATATTATCGGATAAAATATTGTCGGTGAAGACAAACATCTGTATTATATGTTTTCTTCATTTGGTCATCGTTTTGAAAATCCCCGGGAAAAGTGTCTGTAGTAAATATTAGGAGACAAAATTATGAAAAGAAAGAAAGAAAATTGCACAACCGGGCCACGGATTTCATTCTCCTCCTAATTTCGTGTGTTTACAATTTTCTACTAATTCTCTTACCGTGCATTTTTCAAATGGTGAGAGAGCAAAGCAAAGTATGGAAAACAGGGAAAGATTCTTTTTTCATTGACAAAATTTCAGCTAATATTATTCATCAACGATTCGTCGCGTTACCGCTATAAACTCGAGACTCGCCAGCCACACATAAACCGTATAGTTTGTAATTTGGTTGCCGCTCGCCCATGCGACAGACTGCAGTCACTTACTTGCTCACAAACGTTGGTAAAATGTATAGTCACTGCATTAGTTACAGTTTTAAAAGTACATTCATTAATTAGTTTCCTACTCAGCCTTAATCGCGTTGCATATTGCGGGTAGCGGGCTGCGGTTGTGCAGCATGAATACCAACCTCCTACCTAGGACCAACTAGGTACGCTAACTACAGCAGTGCGGAAAATCGTTTGTCTTCTTAATACCAAAAGTACCCGCTAGTTAAACTTTGGGCCAAAACTGTCGACTGTTCTCCAACTTTGTCGACTTTTACTTGTATTCTTAAACAAGTGGATACATAACGCTGTTTGTTCGGGGCTGGTACCCTTCTACCCCCGAAGAACGATCCGAAATCGACTTCTCTTTCCCACATTTTCCACGACTACAACAAATTTTTTTCTCCGTAAAAAAGTCCCCTGTCCATTGATACGACGAGGTAATTCCACGTTGACGGAATCATCGAATATCCCGTATTTTCCCCCAAATTCTACATAAATCCGAAATTTTTCATCCTCCAAACCTCAATCTTGGGGTCAGAAATTCCGCGTCACAAAAATCACTAATAATCTGAAATTGGTTCAAAAATCGTTGAAAAATTATCAGTTTCATGTAGTACCTACCAACCTAATATATACCCTATGAATTTTCAATCGCGATGATAATCGTTACAGTCTACTCTCCTAATTACAATTTCCCTTATATATTCACCCTTTAGCAATAATTATTCGGCAAAATGATCTCTGTAGAGGTTGCGTGACCCCGCGCCGGTCACGCGCGTGAGTGTCGCACTGTCAGCCCCGTACTTTGCAAGCCGCGCCCGTGGCCGCGTTTATAGTAGTCAGAATATCCCGTTGAATAATATACATAGCATCGTTGATGATATGTAATTCGGGTAGGACGGTAGGTAGGTAGATAGGTTGTCGCTAGGTTCGCTAGATATAACCGGGCATCGATCGAAGTTTACATAAGGCAATTAAAAAGCAATTAACGGCTGTAGTAATTGTGTATTTAAGGTAGAGATAGACGCGCGCGCTCCAAGTGATATCAATTTTAACTACGTACGGAGGTGTGAATATTTCGGGGTTGTAGGTAGAAGATGAAGTACTTACTCCGCTATGTAATTATACCATGGATATGTGGTACACAGGTAGAGACATTTAGCGTTGTGGTGGAGATTAACTAACGATGGAATATATTGGGTTCTATAGATTTTCATGATTATTATACTACGGGTAATCTTGTCTCTCTGTCTCTCTCCGGAGTAGTCTCTCTCCTCTCTCTCTCTCTCTCTCTCTCTCTCTCTCTCTCTGCCTGTCCAGTACTCTTTCTCTCATTCTCTTTCCACAATCTGCGAGGATTCTTCAATAATTAAAACGAGATTGGCAAACTCGTTTGTTTTCCGAAGAAAGAGAGAGAGAGAGAGAGAGAGAGAGGGGTGGAGAGGGAGAGAGAAAGAAAGAGGCGAATTAGCTCTTCGCGCCAGTAGCCGGCTGATTAATATCTCGTTAAAACTTGATTAAAGACCACGGTGACAAGATATGTATGTGTATATCGTGCGGTGGCAAGGGATTTCGTTTTTCAAAAGCTGTTGGAACAAAAATCAAATGAGAGATAAAGATTTCGTGTACCTCATACCTCGAGGTATCACACCAAATCTAATCGTACCTCGCGATAGAGTAATAAGAAATGAATATTTTCCATGTAAAATATCCCAACAGTCGGTATTCCAGGGTATGAAATTCTGCCGGTTAATTGAATATGAGAAGTTTAAATACATGTTCGAGAAGCTGTGATCAATTTTTTCAGTTAAATTATAAAGAATATAACTTCTCCCGACTAATCGAGCAGAGCCGTTTAGAGAGATTGAATAAATTGACGATTTTACGTGCAGTGCAAGTATCGCTGATTCTGAACTGCAGTTATAGGTGGAGGCGGTATGCACTATCTATTAAAATCCGATTGTCTCATTAGAGGACTGACTCAATTATATAAGATGACGAAACGCAGGTTTGAATTATGCAAAAGAGTAGCAGGATCGTGCAGTGGATATCACAATCAAATTTATGCTGGCGGGTAAGCTCGAGCTGGACGTGACTAATCCATCACGTTGACAACTTCATAAAAAATATGAATACGGTCATCGCACGCGTCACTGGACAAAGAAAACAAGCGAAACGAAACGAGAAAGTAAAAACGCAAAAATCGTACACGGTACATGCACATCTTGGCGGAGGCAGAATCAGAAGCTGAGCCGTAGAATTTCAAATGGCGCGTGAATAATTTTGAAAAATTGTTAACTTACTATATATCACCTATATAGCAGGTATGGTTTGCCGTCGTCAAGCTCTATATAATTATTTCATTTACCTTCCACATCCTTGAAAACAAATTTCGCGTCGGTCCACGCGCGTACAGTGTGAGTAGATATAGGTATATGTATGTTTGTATCTACCTGAGTGAGTGAAATTTTAGCCATGAATTATTCAGTTGACATCTCTGACGCACTAGAATTAACTCCGTTCCTCGTTGACCAGTAGGTATGTACTGCTAGGTACATACATATACACATATACATATATACCTACATACATCTACACTCGTACAACTCGGATTGGATTTTCAGTCTTTTAGCACCTCCTCCACCGGTCCCCGTGTGACGCGCCGTTAATTTGAACCCAAATTACACGCAGCCGCGTGAAAGAATACTTCGCGGGAGAAAACACAATTAAAACAAATTTTCACGCTCTAATTTGTTAACAATTTATTTATTTCTATTTCCTTATTTTCTGTCCGATCCCTTTTCCCTAATGGATTTCCCGTTAAATTACATAACCTCCTCCTTCTTTTCTTTTCTTTTCTTTTCTTCGTCTTCTTCTTCTTCTTCTTCTTCTAATTACAGCTATAGGTAATGATGTTGGTACAGGGATAAAAAGATCGTATCCGCATCAGGTGATAAAAATATTCTAGCCATGTTTAATATTCTGTAATAAGACAGGCGGAAAGAAAAGAAGGAGAAAAAGAAAACCGTTAAACGGAAGGAAAACTTACCAAGTGTGCAATTTTCTTCGCGACTGAACCGAGTGCCCGGCGCAATTAGCTCCTGCCCGTGCAATATTATCACTCCAAAAATAGTTTTCTATAATCAAGATTCTATTCCCATACTGTTTATCGTTAGTATAATCCACGTTTCTTCGCTTACACGAGGATTCGCGCATCTTCGTTTGATTCTACAGCCCAGAAGGGACACGCGATGAAAACATATGGAGGATGAAAAAGGCGCGAGGAGACATCCCGAATTGATATGAAATAATAGCGATAAATTAGAGCGAGCGAGAGGAAGGGAGAAAATCGATAGATAGATGGATGGACAGAGTTTCCGAGGCCGGTAACTGTTTCAAATTTTTAATTAAGGCGCTATAGAGCACGCGAACTCACGTTCGTTCAAAATGAAATTCTGATGAAAAATTAATCACTGGTATAGGTGTATACTTTTTCTACCGTACAGCTACAGACGCTAATAGAATTTGCAGTGAAAGCATAAAACACAAAACCAATAAATATATGGCAAGTATGAAAATATTTCGCGGGTATTGTCTTTACCCCGCTTTTCTCTTTATGCTGAATGAATCCAGCGGCACACGTAGTATATGCCATGTTCCAAAATAGGACAAAGAAAACAAAAACAAGAACCGAAGACACACGATAGGAACCAAGATTGGTGAAGTTTGACAACGCGCGTAAAAACCAACTTGCCATTTCAGTCAGGATTTTGATTAGATTCCGATACCGGAAGGACATCCGCTAGCTGATGGAATTTTGTTCAGTAGGTCAATGCATGTATCTTGAGTCATTTGACGAATAACAACTGAGCTGCAGATTATCAGAAGATGAACAAATCCAGTGACGATCACAATTGTTCAATGTAATTTTACCAAGTGATCGTTGATAATTCTCAGAGGAATACCCCAGCGAAGTATTTTCCGTCAGTTTTACATCTATACGAATTTCACCCTTCAATCCCGTTACTGATCATAAGTATGTTTAGAATTTCTCAGGACAATTTGGAACAAACGGCAGGTCCAAGACCGACTGACCATTGATTAGAGAGGCGTAAGGCTTCTCGTTGATCGATCGTGTGACACGGCAGGTGAGGGACACCGTAGAAGAGCCCTTTGCCAGTGGATAGTAGTATTCTTGTAATTGAACTCCATTATCGTTGTTACCTTGTCACTGCCCACTATCTCCTCTAATCAGCTATTGTTCACGGACGAATATAGTATCTACATACACTCGTATGCACGCGAGCCTCATTCCCGCCGCGTCTTCATAACTATATCGCTCGCGACCCCCGCGAGCTCTGATTCCGATTAAAATCAACCTCACCCTTACAGTAGGTACCTTGATTATCAACACCGGTCTGCAGTAACGTAACATCTATTTATGTACATACGTACCGCATAGTTGTAGGAGAGCAAGGAAATGTAATTCTAATGCCAAGAATATCGCGGATAGTTTTTTTTTTTTTTTTCCACCAAAAAGTACCTCGCAGTTTCCAGATTCATTGCAATTTTGTTTTTTTTCCAGCATCAGGGAGAATGAGAGACGAGCATTCGTAATTTGACCCGTTTGAGTGATTCAAGAAACGAAAGATGTCAAATTTTTTTCCCCCCACAAATTTCAGATGAGTATTTTCCCAGGACCGTTACGTTGCATCCCACGCTTTTAACGGACGTTCAGCATCGTATACACCTAATTTTGTTTCAGCCGATATTCGTTTGGCAAAAATATGTTTTCACATGAAATTTATGAATGTTAAATCCTGCTAATTTATAGCCTCACATTAATGATCGTTCTGTAACAAATTTCTAACCTCCCACAAAGCCTTGTTTTTCACGTCTTTTGCCCACTTGCTCGGCTCTAATTTACAACCGAATACGTGCGATATACGTCATACCTCAGCTAATCAAATAAATTATGATCGACTGCGATGAGAAAAAAGGAAGAAGGAAGAAAAAAAGTGAACAAAATTATGCCTCATAAATTGAGATAAAAATCTTTCTCGTTTAAGTTATTATAATATTATTCATGGAAACTCTTGTGAGGCAGGGTTGAAGCTTCGCAGGCGTCTACGTCGATCAAGTCAAAAAGCATCGCTAGCTCTATCTAAATTCTTGGGGATCGCGTGTCACGGTATTTAAACGACTCAGTATGCCCAGCCTATCCGCAGTGGTAAACATCGCCGAGAACATTGTTATGTTGAAGTGGCCAGTGGGACATCGTTTCCCGCTCTCTATCTATCATCTTGCTAATTACACCGTGTAATTGAACAAGACGTAGGTACCTTTTCCGAAGCCGGATAAATGTCAGGTGCAGAATCAGCGACGCGGAAACGAAACGAGAAGAAGAGCCAGAAGCAAAAACAGAACAAAAATAAAGACGATCGATCTGTAGATCCTAAACCAACCCCTCTGAATCTCCTCTATGGAGTTATGTATTTACTCCGTAGATGCCCCGTGCAAGTTACGCAGATACAGGGTGACGCTGTACCTACGCGAGAAGTAAGACCAGTTTTACATTTTCCAGTCTATCCATCTTCCAGAAGCCGCGAGTTGGGTCGCATGCCTTTGCGTCGGGCCCTTTCAGGGGCCGTTTTAAATGGGCTTGATACCAGAAGGGAAACCAGCACCCTATTGTGTCATTAAGGTTCTTTGTTCCGCGTTAAGATTCAGAATTACCTGCAGGATTTCGCTTAGCTGGGAGGCCATTGTTTCTTCGTATCATTGTGTTTAGGGGGTCGATGATAGCCGAATACCTTGGGCACCCCTGTATCACAGTTGCCCTTAAGGATCCGCATTGCTTAAGATTCGGAGTGACATGACGCCGCGCCGCCAAGCCCCGCGAATACACATAAGCACCACCGCCGGTAGCATTCTGACCATGTTCACAACGAACAGCTTCCTCGGCGTATTCCACTGTCGCCGAATTCAAATCTGAAGTGAAAATGTTCGATCAGTTAAATTCCGGGATAAGGGATCCACGGAATTTCAAGTTTCCACCGTTATCAATTTCTATTCTAAATAGAAGTTGGTCAATTCGGAGCTGGATCCGGTGATCCGAAAGAATGGATAAAAGGAGGATGAAATAAATGAAACACTCGCAGATGCTAGTTGTAGGATAAAAATGCTCCCGCTGCAATACTCGAACCGAGGAAACATGCGGGAGACAAGTTTGTGAAAGTTTCCGCGGATTTGTACACATATATCTTTCCATCCCTTTTAATCTCGCTCAAATCAAAACTTGTGAAGTATTACGTATAGAATAGTTCGATGGTCTTTTTTCATTCGTCATTTTCCAAGTGTCGTTGTTAGATCCGGTAGTCGAGTGATCGAGCAATACATACCAAGAATATGGTAGAAATACTCCGTGTGAGACACGTAATCGCTACAAATAGTAAAAAGAAACCGAGATCTAGATAAAAGCCATAGATTATCCGTCTGAAGTTTCTCGTGGTTAGGAATTCTTGACGTATGCCAACCTACCGAGCGCCTCCCTCTAGGACTGGGAGACGCCACTAGTCTCTCGCTCGCCCAGAAATCGCGACACATGCGACGTGAGCAACACGGATAACTACTTCGCCACCTGCCCATGAGATAAACATACATGTATTATGTACGCAAACGGGGATATCGAAGCTGGGATTTGGTCTCTTTTCTTACGTTACGTATTGCGTCAGGTGTAGGTACTCCTTGTGGAAGCATCATGCCACCGAAATACGCGAGACAGTGTCTACACGGCGTGTCTGTTTCTTGCATAGTTTAAAGCATAAAAAGATGAATAAAAAGAAGAGGACGAAGAAGAAGAAGAAGGAGAAGCACGAGAACGAGAACAAGAAGAAAGGAGGAGAAAAAAATTCAGTATAATATTGTAGTTACGTCGTTGCATATTCATGAGCGGTTCAGATCGCCTAGGGTGAATAGCAAGAGGAGAAGAGAGGACGAGAGAAGAAGAGGAGTGAGAAAAGAAATCCGCTTTTGCTCCCCCCACGACCGCCGCAACTACTACCATAACGGGGCGACTAAGTTATTGAGTAATTATGCTGATCACGGTGAACTCAATTCTGGATTTGGCTCGCGAATATCATCAGGTCGTGTACCTACCACGGAGCTTTTTGTTTGCCTTCGACATAACTACGTCGCATCGCCGGGGGTTTATTGATTTCACCGCAAGATTAACGGCCGGAGATTTCGGCTCGCCGCACGGTTATATTATCAATTAGTTGTTATTATATCAAGCCGGACCCCCTCGAGCCCCCGAAACACCCTAAAACCGGGCGACTCCCAAACTCCCAGCATCCCCAACCCTTTTACCTCGTGGACTGAAGCTCCGCGCGCCGCCCGCGACGATCCATTATCGCTCCTCGTCAATCCCTATAAAAGTCAACTCGAAAGCGTCGTCTCGTCTCGTCGTGACGACGACGACGACGACGACGACGAGGGAGAAGATGGTAGGTGGTAGGAATTCGGTACACCCTGCTATCACATTCGAGAATCTTATTTGTGCTCCGCTGGGAGGAAATTTCATCGCAATAGTTACTTCACGTCGCAGATGTTGCAGAGCTTGCTTCGACGGCGATATTTCACCTCGAACTGCCCCACGGTCCAGGTACACGCTGCACCTTATACTACATACGTTTATATTATCACATCAATCCCGCAGTTTGAGACCCCCGTTGCAGTTCTCGTCGTAGAAAGTGAACAGTGAGTAGAGAAACTACGTTGTTCTTACAAACTCCTTTCCGGAATCCTGAGCTCGCGCCAAATTCTCAGTTTTCTGTCCATTCTATCCGACTCTCGCCGCGCAAAATATATGCAGCCCTGAAGAATTCAGATTCAGGTTGTATGTATGCAAAACGTTGGAATTTTCCGAAGGAATTCCTGCCCCAAGATAAAGAAATATGACCGCATCAATATTCAGCTACACGAATGGAAACTTGCCCTAAATATTTATTTGGCAAAACTGCGGAATGCACTCGAATTGTTTTTCTTTTTCCATTTCCTGACCCCCGCCGCTGTTCTAAACGACGAACCTAACTCCCCCGCATCATTAGTGAATAATGTGATTGTGAAAATTTACGAGGAAATAAGTTGAAAGCCGCACGGTAATCAATGTCAACTCGAGCAATAACTACGCGGTAATAACGAGCCGGTAACAAGGAGCCTGAATCCTCTCCACGAACCTCGAAGAGCCTCCCAACGTTCCCTCGAACAAGAGCCGTTGATTTCTCATTGCCAAAATCTTTGGAATCGATGAGTAAAACGGAATAGGACGGGGGTCCGGGAAAGAGCTCCAATTAATTTATAACCACGACTATTGTCTTAGCCCGAAGCTTATATATTTAATGCAATTACCTAACTTCGATTTTCTGTCATTATTTTCACTCAATATTTATACAAAGATTTTAACAATCTTGCCGGTATCTCTTGTACCACAGACCTGCGAAGACGGACTAAAACTCGTTCCCAAGATATCCTAGACTCCCCCTCATCCCGTTGGATGGTGTGTTCAATAAAGCCTCGGGAGGATTTCATAACGTAGAAAATCCCCCAAAGCTCATATCAGAACGTGTTTTTCACATCCTAAAGCTAACCCGCACCCCTACACCGAACCTGGACTGTGAAAATTGGCCTTGCAACCGAGGTAATATGAGAACAGGAATTGTCCCGCCCGGACAGTATACGTATATTACTCAATTATTACCAGGGAGGTCAAGTGAAACATATCTGAGTGAATTGCAAGTAAATAAAAATTGTGGTTTTACAAAAATTGGACAAATTTAAGCGGTTTAGGGATCGGCGAGAGAGATGTTACAGAGGTATACCTATAACCAACCAACGAAATAAGACATTTCAGTTCGGAAAACACTGTGCAGAATCTTGAGTCTTAAAGCCGAACCTAAGCCGGCGATAGATATAGGAAAGGACGTCAGCGAAAACCACTCGACCGTGTCAACTTTTCCCGGCTAGAACTCTTTGTCTTTCGAAGACTGAGGTCAGGGGTGAATCGAGATTTACAAAAGGAAGGCCGGAGAAGAAGAAAAAGAAAAAGAAAAAGAACGAGGAGCGACCAAGAAGTAAAATAAGATAAGTGGATATACGGACAGCCAGACAACCCCGAGAGGGGTGTTGCTCCAGGTGAGGTACGTGACTCCTGCAACAGGAATGAAAAGGTTTACCTCAACGACGGAGGGTGGTCTAGGCTCTACCTAGACTCGAGGGTATAAATAAAATACTGTCAGTTCGAAGCCTGAATAACCGGCAATAGATTGTTGGTCAATTGATACGAGAAGATCGTAAATCTACCCCCTTTCATTTCCCGATTCACCTGTCGATCCGCACAATTTTTATGGAGTTCAAGATTTCTTTTACTCGAATATCGACGCGCGTACAGATTCACCGAAACTCACAAAGATACTCACTGGCCGAAATAAAGGACATCTGGAATGTGAGGATTACGTCGATTAGCTGGTGACCAGTCACCGCCATAACCACCGCTCTCTAGTGCCCATATACCAAGCGTTTTGCCAAAAAGCAAAAAGAGGGGGGGGGGGGGGGGGAGAGAGAGAGAGAGAGAGAAGCCGCCGGGGTAGCGTGGGTATATCGCGATGAAGAGCGGTAGTGGGAGCTTTCGCGAGGTGGGATGAGCTTCGTAAAATATCCAGAGCATCGTACATCCGTGCGCAGGATGGCGCTGGCTTCTGCTCCGGTGACCGGAAGGGCCGTTTACAAATTTATGAGCCCCACCACCCAATGTGGAATTAGCGTAAATCACAAGAGCAGCGATGCCCCGCGCTGGGAGAGAGAGAGAGAGAGAGTGAGAGAGAAAGAGAGAGCAAGTGAGCCAGCGTGCCACGCGAACCAGCTCCTCCTTCTCTTGCCATGTTTTTCTTTTACCTTTCCCTTATTTATTATGAATAATTCATAATCGATATATCAAGGGGTAGATAGGCATAAGGGTAGCCACCTACACGTCCCCCCCCCGCTGCTGCTGAGCAGCCCGAAGAGGAAATAGAGGAATAAATAAATAAATAAATAAAAACACCGCAGAGAAAGAAAAATAATTCACACCGCTTTCCATTTCACCAAGTATTTAAGGTGGCTGTATAGGTATGTATATACATACCTGATGTTTTATATCGGCTATAAATGACGACGTGCTGTACCTACAATAATTTCGCCCGCTCTCTCAATCTCAATCTCTTTCTTTCTTTCCAATTTTCACCATCTGTCCCTCTCTATCCCGTTCACTCGATTCTTATCCCCCTATTCCATTCCTCCCTTGAATTTTCTTTACCCCCCCCCCCCCCCCCCCCCCCCCCACTTGTAGCGAATATTTTAGTATCTGAGAAAGGAACAGCCATCGCCTTTCTCCGCGAAACCCACCATCCATTATCTCCATTTTCCTGTTTCGATAATGTCGCGTAATATAATTG